>JASFXZ010000003.1:10490606-11090606 GCA_032209605.1 Mactromeris polynyma | reverse complement strand
TTCGTCGTCTGCATCAGCGTCTGTATCCACAAAAATGTTAAAAATTGCATTTAGCTCAGTTTCCGAGAAGGAATATGTCCCAATAATAATGTAACGTGCAGACGAGCGTCTGCTTCCGCTTCCGTTGCTCTTGTTTATGTTATTCCAACACAATGCCGATACCAAGGACAAGTGCACATGCCCCTTTGATAATGTTTTTTTGAAATCTAAAATATAACCAAACAATTTACAAATAAAAAGTAAAATAAAGAGTTATCAGGCGTTATGAAAAAGTGGCCTTACCAAGACAAATGCCAATGTAGTACATAATGATCGGTTTCAAAACTCGGAACATTCGACGATTGATTCTGAGTGCAGAAATTGACCAATGGGGAAACTGCATTCTGGTTTCGTTGTTCAAATGTTTAGTCCCGTAGCCCAGCAACTTGATGCGGGGACAAAGGATAAATCATCTGCACACATACTGCAAAAAGTACCGAAAACCATTTTTGTTTATTTCTAGTAAGATTTATACAGGAATAGCTCAGACAGGCCATGCTCTATCTTGGGTATTCTTTATGAGATAATATCGAACATGTTGTGGTTATAACCTTGGAAACAAAAGGTTCCCACAACTCATTCATATCAGACTACATCTGGAAAGTTCATCTGGAATACAATGAAGTAGACTGAAGACAAACTCAGAAGTATCTGACCCTGTCTGACATCGAGATTAATGACATTTTCTTAAAGATGAACAAAACCACGTTCTCTGTCATTAATAAGTGAAAATGATTTGTCTTAAAGCGCAGATAGAATTTGTTTTTAAATTGCAACCTCTCCAGAACAACACCATTTGGGATACGCGAAATTATTGCCCTAGAGAGGCTAAATTGGTTGGGCATTCCTAAAAAAAGGGGAAATTTAATTTGGTATTGCTGTTGGAGAGATGTTGTTGCTATAGAGAGGGCCACTCTGATTTTGCTCTGTTAACATTATATAAGTTTGCAAAATGATATACATGAAAGTTTTCAGCAATGTTGTGATTACGAGAATGTGAAGGTCAGTGTCTAACAGTTTTTTACCAGTCTTTTTATCGAAATTTATACATTTTTTTCTTTCCAGTTCTTTGTTCTTGATCTTGTCTTGCATGGGCAACGTTTAAGTGAAGATGATGTTTACACACAGCTAGAGATAATAGCAGAGATGGCAGATGAAAGTGATGATACGGCAGATACTGTCGGTATATTAACTGGTGCTCCTCGTACTGATTGGGCCAAAGCTAGAGAGGATATTATAACAGGTAAGCATAGAGCGGGCGGAATGGGTTAGACCTCGGAGAAAGAAAATCCGTCTCTTGAAGTGTTTTGTAAGTGAACTAAACGTAAAGCGTCACTATAACAACAATACGTTCATTTTGCTTTTTTAATGTGACTGTATACATTGTCATTCCGTTACATTTGGCTATGGTCTTTTGTCTTCCACCCCTGATTGATGTGAGGCACTTGTCGGCTGCGTGTGGAAGGGCAAGTTAGTTCTGGTTGATAATTCATTACTGACTAGTTAGGTAAACTGACCGTCATGTCATATTACTAAACAGCTGTTGAAATATGGCGTTAAACCAGATAAAATAAAAACAAACATAATGTGACTGTAAACCTAAAGTGGTTAAAATGAATAATAGGTCTCGGGGGAAAACGTGATACTGTTCGGAATGTCACAAACAGAATTGTGTCAAAAACAAAGCAATTTACCTATTTAAGCAACTGTTTGCTTTTTTTGGTAATTCGTAAATATAGGCTTCAAACATTCAAGCGATTGAATCCCCATTTGTCGTTTTGTTTCATTAAGGGCAAACAAGTTGTCTAGTATTGTCACCTAGGCTGTATTGTATGCTACGTAGACAAAAAAAAGGAAGTAATGAGTATATAAACGTTATGACAAAAAGGCCATACAAATACAAATGCCAAAACGCAGAAAATACCAATTTGAAATTCAAGCAAATGATTGGTTGTTAATCAGCGCATAATTGACCAATGGTGAGGCCGCATTCTAAGACTAGTTATGAAATATTATCCTTTATCAAATGAGTCTGAAATTGACTGTACTGATAAGATACAGCTACTAGTGTTTAAATATTATCACACATTGCAACGGGTGTTTAATTGCACATATTACATCAGCTAGTGAATCAAAAGAAACATGCATTCTACAAAACTTCCTTACATAATATGCTTTCCCTACTTCTAACATAGCGTAATCAAGGAAATTCTCGGCTTACAATGAAGTTTAGCTCGGTAAACTTGATTTACTACAACTGATAAGAATTAGAATAAGACATTCAAAGTAATACAAAATAATCAACTATAGCGATCAAACATGATCACAGAAATAATGGGAGATTTCTACGCCAACTAATTAACGTTAAAACGGAACCGAGACTTTCATGTTTCCAATCCAGCAAACAAAGTAGAAAATGAGAGGATTGCGTTACTATTAACAAGCAATCTGACACGTCATGGAATCAGGAGATCTAAATCAATTATTTGATATTCAATTTGTTTGAACAAATAAACAAGCCGGAAGGCCGTGCTTGATAGATTGTTTGTGATACAAATTCTTACCACACAGTTTCAACGAAATTGACCCCGTCGCCCTACCAGCCTGAACCCGTCACCCTACCAAACCTTACTCAATCGACCTACTGAAAGTGACCCAGGCGCTCTATCAAAACTGACCAAGACGCCCCACCAAAACTTACCCAGGCGGCTTTCAAAAATTACCCCGTCGCCCTACCAAAACTGACACCGTCGCCCTACTAAAACTGACCCGGACGCCCTACCAAAACTGACAACGTCGCCCTACTAAAACTGACCCGGACGCCCTACCAAAACTGACAACGTCGCCCTACTAAAACTGACCCGGACGCCCTAACAAAACTGACAACGTCGCCCTACTAAAACTGACCCGGACGCCCTACCAAAACTGACAACGTCGCCCTACTAAAACTGACCCGGACGCCCTACCAAAACTGACAACGTCGCCCTACTAAAACTGACCCGGACGCCCTACCAAAACTGACAACGTCGCCCTACTAAAACTGACCCGGACGCCCTACCAAAACTGACAACGTCGCCCTACTAAAACTGACCCGGACGCCCTACCAAAACTGACAACGTCGCCCTACTAAAACTGACCCGGACGCCCTACCAAAACTGACAACGTCACCCTACTAAACTGACTCAGACGCCCTACACAAACTGACTCAGACGCCCTACTAAAACTGACTCAAACACCCTATCAAATCTGACCCAGGCGCCCAGCCAAAACTGACACCGGAGCTCTACAAAATTACTGACCCAGTCGTCTTACGGACACTGACCCCATCGCCCTATCAAAATGGGACTGCGTCGCCTCACTACAATACAGCGGAATTTCATGAAGAATGCCTTAGTGATGTCAATAACCTGTGTAGTAAAATAATCTTATACCAAGCAATATCATTAAAATCCAAATTAAGTGAGGACTGTTTCAGAAACATTAGCGTTGTCATTTAATGTAATTCTAGCTGAATGTTTTAAAAAATTAAAAATTAAATTAGATTCTCACGAGTTTGGTGGATATTAATATGTTAATTAAATAATTAAACACATATTGCGTGGCATGGTATAGACATTGGTATCTTTATTGGTTGGTCTTCTTTACTCATTTACTGGTTTAATGTTATTTAATGCCTTATATACGAGTATGAATGGTTTCTTTTTATTAAAAAGAAATTATATTTTGGGGACGTAATATTTGATACGTAATTACGAGTCACTTCGGTCTGCTCTGTGTTAGCAGCCTCCACTTCCTCATGCAATAAAACATTAGCTGTCTCTCTCCAACTTTCACGCAAGGGACGGCATTATACTTATTGTAATAATAATAAATATTCACTACTCAGTAAACAAATTTGATAGTTTAAAGAAAAAAAGTATTGGGAATGTTGCCTTCATGCTGAAGAGTGGTATCTCGAGTTAATAAGTTGCTACAGGGAACGCCACATACATAAGACAATGCCTTTCCACACGGACCTCCGAGAAAACAATAGTCCCAGAAAATATAAGGCAGTTGAGGAGGCGCGATGATAAATACGCAGGTGAATAGGGGCGCAAGGAATGGCATGGTCCACCACAAGGGATAATTATGGAGATTCAAAGAGGACAAACAGGGGGTGGGGATTTAGAACAGTCGAACTACAAATGAAATGTACGCGTATTTCAGAATTCAAACCAATAATGTTAAAGAAGAAGTTCCTGATTCAGTGATTTTAACAATACCCCAAGACACATATGGTTATTCGAAACGCAAATTATTCTCTAATTGCACATAATAACATAATTAGGTTTAAATTATCATAAAAGCATAGATTTGCATCTGTGGAATCGTCAATTATATTCGACATCAGATACTGAATCGTTACCAGCGTTGAATTGGCTTGATCATTGATCTGAAATTCAACCATTTATCTTGGTAGAATAAAATCATTAGAAATTCAAAATGAAATGGTGATATAATGGCGGTGAATATATTCAACCTTTCGATCCTTATGCGTTGGTGATGCTGTATTGTCTGGTTCCCTTGTCCTTAACATTTCAGTATTGTTTTCTGTGCCCCCTGGTCCATTCGTTGCATTTGTCCCTCCCTGTATGTGTCCTCTGGTTCATTCGTTGTTTTGTCCCTCCCTGTATGTGTCCCCTGGTCCATTCGTTGTTTTGTCCCTCCCTGTATGTGTCCCCTGGTCAATTCGTTGTTTTTGTCCCTTCCTGTATGTGCCCCCTGGTCCATTCGTTGTTTTTGTCCCTCCCTATATGTGTCCTCTGTTTCATTCATTGTTTTGTCCCTCCCTGTATGTGTCCTCTGGTCCATTCATTGTTTTTGTCCCTCCCTGTATGTGTCCCCTGGTCCATTCGTTGTTTTGTCCCTCCCTATATGTGTCCCCTGGTCCATTCTTTGTTTTTGTCCCTCCCTGTATGTGCCCCCTGGTCCATTCGTTGTTTTGTCCCTCCCTATATGTGTCCCCTGGTCCATTCGTTGTTTTGTCCCTCCCTGTATGTGTCCTCTGGTACATTCGTTGTTTTGTCCCTCCCTGTATGTGTCCTCTGGTTCATTCGTTGTTTTGTCCCTCCCTGTATGTGTCCTCTGGTACATTCATTGTTTTGTCCCTCCCTGTATGTGTCCTCTGGTACATTCATTGTTTTGTCCCTCCCTGTATGTGTCCTCTGGTACATTCATTGTTTTGTCCCTCCCTGTATGTGTCCTCTGGTTCATTCGTTGTTTTGTCCCTCCCTGTATGTGTCCTCTGGTTCATTCATTGTTTTGTCCCTCCCTGTATGTGTCCTCTGGTACATTCGTTGTTTTGTCCCTCCCTGTATGTGTCCTCTGGTACATTCATTGTTTTGTCCCTCCCTGTATGTGTCCTCTGGTACATTCGTTGTTTTGTCCCTCCCTGTATGTGTCCTCTGGTTCATTCGTTATTTTGTCCCTCCCTGTATGTGTCCTCTGGTTCATTCATGGTTTTGTCCCTCCCTGTATGTGTCCTCTGGTACATTCGTTGTTTTGTCCCTCCCTATATGTGTCCTCTGGTACATTCATTGTTTTGTCCCTCCCTGTATGTGTCCTCTGGTACATTCATTGTTTTGTCCCTCCCTGTATGTGTCCTCTGGTTCATTCATTGTTTTTGTCCCTCCCTGTATGTGTCCTCTGGTACATTCATTGTTTTGTCCCTCCCTATATGTGTCCTCTGGTTCATTCATTGTTTTGTTCCTCCCTGTATGTGTCCTCTGGTTCATTCGTTGTTTTGTCCTTCCCTGTATGTGTCCTCTGGTACATTCATTGTTTTGTCCCTCCCTGTATGTGTCCTCTGGTACATTCGTTGTTTTGTCCCTCCCTGTATGTGTCCTCTGGTTCATTCGTTGTTTTGTCCCTCCCTGTATGTGTCCTCTGGTCCATTCGTTGTTTTTACCCTTCCTGAGTGTCCTCCCTTACTCTCCGTAGTACCCCCTGGTATGTTCGTTGTTGTTCCCCCTCCATGTGTGTGCCTCCTTCATTTGTGTAAAGAATTTCTGTTTTGTGATTGTTTTCCTCCCTGCTTCATATTGTGTTGAATGTACGATTGTCAAGAACTATTCCACATGCCATTTACCTTTACTAATGCTACAATCGGTCACTAAGAAGGCAGCACGGAATTCAGTAATCCTGAGACATGAAAAAGAGCAATTGCGTGTCTATTTGTGATCTCTATCTAGGAACATCTCCAAACAAAATTGACAAACAAAACCGAGAGTGCATTGTTGTCATTTACCGCACCTCTGACTAAATCTGTAACCAAATCACCGATCGTGATTGGCTGGTTTATTGGCTCGCCATTTTGTCTTCCGAGACGTCTTCGCCAAGTTGAAACAAAACGTTCTGAAACGCTGAACCTCACGATTACATGTTTAAAAGAATATGTTTCGGTAGTTTAATTCATTGCAAGTGTGTGTGCTATCTATAATCAAATTGAGAAAATAAGTATTAAGTGCCTTTTAAGGAACAATGTGAGATGGCACGGCCGGGGTTTGCTCTTTTGGTATATTTGTAACCAGAAAAGTTACCAATCTGTCTCCATAATATGCTACAATTCTTTCCGTTATTTATGCGCAAGATGCCAATGCTTTTGAATATCCAAGAAAGATGCTTTAGTAGCAGCCATTCTGCAAAAAGCTGCATTGATAAATGTCCTGTACATATCATAAAATACATGAATTCAAGTGAAAAGGAAAATATCGTTACGTTTACCTTTCGGTTACCAATATTTTGCGTGAAATATTACATGAAGTTTTCTTTGTTTGATTTTGTTTTGATAACTGAGAATTGTCAACTAATACAGTTCTTAATTTGAAACTGGTCATCTACTAAAAAAATGACGTAAAAAGAATAAAAAGTAGCAAACAAATATATACATACTATATACATACCTAAAGAGAAACAATGAAAGACAAATAATTTCTGTTGCATATAAATATACAAACAATGCACACAATGAAAAATTATCAAAGGATTGGTTGCAGAAAGCGCCACAAATTGTGGAACACACTCGAATCTGTTTTGACACAGTTTTTTTACAAATAAAGCAGACATTTTAAGCGGAAAACTTATGGTATTTTAAAAGTAGACTACTGATCACATTCTAGTTAATCGTTTTAGGTGCATTTTAACATGGTGGAACTGATATGTTTATTGAAATTGATCAGTACAGGTATCTATTTGATAATATCAACAGTGCTTTTTGACACTTTTCACATCTTTAAGTTGGTCTCAGTTTAATGTACGAAATTTTGTGTATGACAACATTATTTAATTAACGAACAATAACTAACTTACATTACAAGACTACTTTAGGTATAATTGCGCTTAGATAGTTTTCCATTGGTCAAGGTTTTGTATCCATACACTCCCAGTATATTTAATCATTAACCCGCGCAATTTTCTTCACAGTTTTGTTTGACACGTCATTGTTTATGTAGTATAGTTGATAGAAACGATTTCTTAAAATGAAATCTGTCTTGAAAACGACAGATTGGTAAGTTATATATGTATTGTCATTTATTTTAGATGCATTCAACAGAGACTGCATTGAACAAGTAGAGAATTGTATGTTCATACTGTGTTTAGACAGAAGTATACCGATCTCATTCAATCATCAGAGAAGTATGGACGAGACAAGTATGAAGGTCCGAGATGACGTGTCCTTGATTCTCCAGATGCTTCATGGCCATGGCAGTAAAATCAACAGCTGCAACCGATGGTTCGATAAAACTATGCAGGTAATATTTGTTTATGTGGACAAAGCATCGTCGAATACCAGGATTGACCATTATGTGTCCCTGTAATCGTCAACTGGCTTATGTTCTGTCATTTAATAGGATTATTACCAGTTTAGACCAGACCAAGTATCAACCAATTAAATTGCTTCTTACAGGCTAAATAAAAGAATGAGCGTTGCGATTGGTCCAAACATCTGCACCGAATTATAAAGCAACCAATGAAAATACTGTAATGAAATGGATCGGTCGTACGTGTTCGAGGATTTTAACTGTAATTATGTAAATAATTCGAGGATCTTCAATAAAGAGCAATTAGTCTTTATAGTAAATGTGATTTGTGTTTTTGTTATTTAAGGTTCACTATACAAAGATTCTGTAACTTCATCGAACATGTTCGTTTATACTACAGATGTGCACAATAACGTATAGATGTATTTGCAACATAAAAGACAATCCCCTATGGGAGCCAAAAAAGAAAATGAAAAACAAATATACTGCATCTAGCTTGTTATTTACTTGTTCCTACGACCGCCTCTTATGTGCTATTTGCTGTGTCACACAAATGTGTGTCTGTTTTGTTGGAAACTGTAGTCTAAAATGAAAAGCCTAAGTGTTAACATCATTCAAGTGATATTATTTCCACTTTTTGACGATTTTTAACTTTTTACACAATTTAAAATCCCCGACTACATTATTTCAGTAAAATTACAGTGTTGAGACCCAAAGCTTTTAAGGTGATAGATTATCTGGCAAGCAGATGATGCGACATCTAGTATTTACTGTCTAATATAAAGATTGCTTGGTCATAATGATGTACCACCATAGACTGGAGACGCAGGCAATATTATATTTCATAAAGAACGCCACATTTAACCTTACGGTTTATATTAAGGAAGAAAACCCCAGATTTTATTGATATTCGTCTAGTATCGACCGTCTCATAATTACTGTATTTTCCTTCATATAAACCTTGTCTGTGTCTTCATTATCCATAAATTTGTGTGTTATGACACTACAAAATGGTGATTCATCGTTGATGCCCGACCATATGTGACATTAATCATGCCTGTTTTACTAGACCATTACTTTGTTTCAAGTTCATTTATCTCCAAATCTCTACCATATACGCTTTATTTGTCTGCGAACACATGCTGTTCATCATGGAACACTGTGTAATGGCAACGTCTTTTCCAAAGCAGTGAGCTTAATAATAATTTTTATGGGTTTTTCATGGTGATGGTTGCCTTTTTTCATGTTTTCCATGATTGTGTTTCTGGGGTCTTCTGTACTTATTTCTCATAATTTGCAATATCAGCAGTAGCACCAGCAGCATTAACATTTACTGCTATCCGTTGATGTGATCACGTTTATCATGTGGTGCCATTAAATTAAAAAACGCAGACATATTCGGAACGCTATGGAGTTAACCGAAGTAGGCCGATTAAGTCGATGTTTGCAGCTGACCAATCAACAGAGACATTTAATTTGACTGAATTATTCGCTGCCAATGTACATTTGTTTATAGTTGAATCTTAACCAGTACATACGTTCGTCGTAAAAAGCTCTGAAGTGCTTGCGTTCCGTTGTTCATAGATGGGACGTAAAGCCTAACTTTGTGTGGGGAGGCACTGTCTTGTGTATGTGGCGTTCACTGTAGCAACTTATTCTCTCTCTGTTATTGTGTCTGTTGTAGTTTATCATATCAAGAGATGGCGCATGTGGATTGAATTACGAACATTCACCATCTGAAGGTATAGCTGTTGTACAGCTGATTGAACATCTACTGAAATACATGTAAGATATAAGAATTTCTTGTGTTTTCTGTTTCTGCAATGGGGCTCTACGTCACATAAACAGCCAGGGCCAGTAAGTAACTATCCAAGCTATTAGTGTGCAGTAAGGCCCATGTGCCCCTTCTGGCATTATAATGGGCATATGCGGGCACCTGGGTATAATCACTGACCGTCCATAAGCCAGCTGGATTGCTCCCTCACAAACAAATTATGCATCTCGGGTAGGATTCTGACCCGCAGTTGAGAGGGTCAAGTCATTTGAAATCAGCGACCATAATCGCTTGACCACAGAGATCGCTAAGTACTTGTGTTTTTACTGATCATTCATTTACACTCAATTGAACAACCTGTATCGATAAAAACATTGTTTGAAACGTTTGAACCTGATCAACTCATGACGACAAGGCCGTAGGGTGTGGAGTGGTGTGTGATTTGTTTGAAGAAGAAACTGCAAGAATGCATTGAAACCCAACAAAATAGTTCTCATCTCTAAAAAAAGACAATACACCTGCCATTCCCTTGTATCGATCATGTATCCACACCATTTAAGAACTACAATGCATACTTGGTTGATCATATTTTTATTTCCTATTTTATGCAGTTTTATTCTATTTTACCAGACGAACGCAATCATCATTCACATTAATTTTGAAAATAAATAGGTCTGACTTTGTGCTTTAGATAAAACTGTGTATCTTGGTTACGAATTATGGGCCTTAAATTGGAAAACTTACCTTAAAAGTTTGTTTGTCTGTTTTATATTTCATTAGACAGTTTTGGATGTTTATTTTACAACGTTTGTTTCAGGCAAGAAGTTCACGAGAAGAAATTAAGACGTATGCAATCGATTTGTGAGTTGCCGCAACCTCGAAAACTGGAATGGAAACTTACTGATATTGTAAAACAATCAATTAAAAATGCCATCACCCACATGGACAGGTATGTCAAACGGAAATATTTTTTATGAACAAGTTTTTTCTAAAGCGTGTCGATCATTAGCTGTAAGAAAAAAATTTGAACTTTAAGAACTTCATTGTTGAAGTCTAGCAGGCAAATACAAACCTCACAGCAGTCCCGTAAGCAGACAGTTGGAAAGAAATACATAGGTACAAGTTTAAAAAAAACAATACAAAATGGGCACAAGCAATAAATATAAATATTTGAAGAAATAATGAGTACTATATTAAAGCGGACAAAAAAGCGCCTGTTGGTTTTTTTCTAACTGCACTTGAATTCAGCGTCGTCTTTGATTTGAACTATTGACCTTTGGCCCCGATGGCCTCCTACAAATATATCAGGGTTTCAAGACAAGATCATTGTATCAAAAATATAATATTTCCCACTGACTTTTCTACCATGTGATGCATGTACAGAATATCAGTATCATGACACAGTGTTTGCTTCACTGACGTCTTTATCACGTTGCTGTAATTCTCTGGTGGTTCTTATAGTGTGCAGTACTTTCTTACATGCGCCACAAAGACTGTAACATTAAAAAAAAGGTACTAACTTATATAATACTTAATTGAAACATGTTATCGGTAATATCATACTCTAGTCCATGTTACTTTTGCATGCAAGCAGACGTATGCCATATTCCTATGTAGATAACACACAAGAGACGGTTAACCTTATACGAACATAGTTCCTTATCTTAATTTGTATCATTTATGTCAGGATGTACTAACTTTACCCTAATTATGGAAAACATTGCCAAAGGATGTTTCCAGGTTAGCTATAACTTCAGTATGAAGAAAGCAGACGACTCGAGGGACGCAGATTACTAATTCGATCATATTTATACGTACTATGACACTTAATAACGGGTCAGATACGTATTATCTTATAGAGGAACATGATTTATTTGGATATGTTTACTGATGCGTGGGAGGGTTGCTGTCTTATAACAATCGATGCTGTTTCCATTGTTTTATTTGTATGTTTATTTTCTATTTTCAAGGACAATTGAAGATCTAGACTTGTATGTTTTACGATTTGATCATTTTGGCAAAGAATTCCCAAAAGCCAACAACATGAGTCCTGACTCGTTCATTCAACTTGCGCTACAACTCACTTACTTCAAGTAAGATATCTTTATTACCATAAAAGGTTGTAGTCTTCGCTTTTGATTATTGTTTCATTTCGACTATGATTTTCTTCGAATATAGTTTGTCTTTTGCATTGAATCACCATTTAACTTTAATATGTGACCCGTATTAATACATTATCTCCATTTCTTATTTACACCCAAAGATAAAAGTTCACTCAAACTGTTTGAAAATTCCCAGAAATGCTTGATATCCAAAAGGAAAATTTAAGATAAGTCTCAACTCGAATGTTAAATAGACACTCAAACATTTGAGATTAGCCTGAAACACGCCTAATACTGCTTTGACATTAACTCTACTAAGTGAAAACTCAGCTAATTTAAGTTTGAAGTTTCTTTTTGTAATGAAAAGCTCTTGCAATATGCATGGAGAGCGGGACACACTTTGTAAAACACACGATAATAAAGTGGTACAAGCGTTCATGCACAAAATTAAAGATCCATCTCACTCATGAAATGTTGTTTTTTATTCAAGGATCCATGGGTCTTTAGTGTCAACTTACGAGAGTGCATCCACAAGACGATTTCGGTTAGGTCGTGTAGACAACATCCGGGCTAACTCTCCGGCAGCTTTAGAATGGGTTCAAGCCATGGTCGCCAAAAACGAATACACTGTAAGTAATTTAATAGCAATTTTAGATACCAATTATGCATGAGTTTGGAGGAATGATTTATGACAAGCAAAATATTTTCGGTACATAAAAGATGTTTTTGTCACCTTACCACATATTGATTTTTGTAGTTTATTGGTATGTCTGCTGTTTTCATTGCAATAATAATGAATGAAGAAATAGGGCTGAAAATGCCGTATACAAAGTGCAATGCCATACCAAAGGTAACAGGATTTTAGGGTCGGGATGGGGGCGATGCGTATCAATAACACAGCCAAAGAACGACTACTAACGATATCAATTTTGTGTAGGGGGAGACTTTTTACGGGCGCCACATGGCACGCATGTAATGCTGTTGTGTTAATAAAAATTAGTGAAGAAGTCGAACAGGAAATGTCGCATACATAGTGCACTGTCACCATTCACCATATATGCAAAAGGGCACGGCTAAGGGGCTGGAATTTATAGCTTTGGATAAAAATCCGAAGAGAAAATGTCCGAAGAATGCAACATGGAAAATATGTAAAAATGTTAAATATTATTTAGACTTGCAGTTATATATTTTCCTATTATGTTTATGATAATAACGTTACCACAGGTTCATTTTATGGTAAAGACAACATAAAATGGGGAATATTCTGAGATCATTCAAGTAACAGACAAAATTGAAAACATAACATAACTATCATTTTACAAATTGGTTCACATTTGGGGACTATTAGAAACAAATAGCTATCGTTATGTGGTTATGAATAGAAACATTTTAGTAGCTAATGGTGGGCATTGGGTCCATATGTCTTAACAGATAGTCTCATCTCATGACAACGGTACAATCAACTTCCAAAATATGGCTAAATGTGATCATAACATTTGTCGATTAAGTTGTTGTATATTCATTATTTGTCCAACATTCAGCATGAATGTGGTTATACCAGAGCATGTTTATGAACAATGCGTACAAGCAAAGCTATGTCTACCGAGGGACACGGTCCACATTCTACCAAACAATGCCCCTATTGCGAATTAAGGTGAATATATCATTGTGGATATGTATTGGATTAAATTATCTGAAAATGCCAAAATTGTCATGCGGTTTTAAAAAAATGCACCATTAGTTAAAATCGTTATAACACGTGGTAGTCGATCACTTTAAGTTTTGTAATAATTCACACTTTTCATGTAGTAAGAGACAAATGCTACAATAATGTTCTATGGTTGCCATGGTAAATGCATTGTTGTGAGTTATCATGACTTTGATAAAAAATCTCAGTGTTAGATTTATTATTATAAAAATAGTATAAATATGTGATTGGATTGACCTGAACATGTTTTGCAATAATTTCTGTTTTAATTCATGGATGTTATTTACGTTTCCATGGATACATCTGTATTTTATAATGTTTTATATTAGTAATGTTTATAAAAATGCCAGTCGTATGTCCCATTATGTTCGAGAGTCATGTCAGAACAACTTGCTAAAGGTGAACAGAAGCAAGCCGTTCTCCTGTCACAAACACTCGATGGGTGTCCATTGGCTAGGAAGGAAACCCATTGCTTCTCAGAACGTAAACGATTAGTTTCAAGAGACAAAGGAAATTATCATCCCGGTCACGTTGAGCGACTGTCAACTTGTTTACTTGTATTCCCTCCAGTAAATAAAGCTGAATTTAATTGTTTACGTACTTAAACAAATACATATTATTTTACAGACATTACCAATACAACTTACTGAAAAGTATTCTGATATTTTTAGTTATAATAGTAATTTTGTTCAATTCGTCAATTTGAAATTCAAATAATGTTCATATGTTCATGCGAGTACTCGTGCAGGATATGTTAGGCATGTCATGACAGTGTAGAAAGATTATTGTGCAATATGAATATGTTTATAAAGGTATTATACTACCAAATGCTGCCATTATTCTACCTCCTACTATTGCACTAAATCTACGCGAATAGTATTTGTTTATTGTAAACTACGTGTTAGAACTGTTCATTCATGTTTTGGGTATTTAAGTATTTATATTTACGAATAAAAATTTCACCTTCGACATATTATGTTTTTAAAATTTTAAAATTCAAAAATGTGATTTTGTAAACATTCGTGACAATATTTAGTAGCCCATAGAGTCTAAGAGAGTTACTCACTGATAAAAGTGTGCCTGTCCAGCAACATGATAAACAAAACTTCCCTCGCTTGTTTGTTGTATTTTGCTTTTTACTGTTTATACGTCAGGGGATAACTCCCACCCAAAACACCGTCCAAACAACATATTAAACAACACCTTGTGTAGGTGTGTTTATAGATTGGGTTGTTCTGTATTATACGTGCGTAATTATTCTAATACGCAGACGACTCTATGTCTATTACAGAATTAAACCGGGATATGTACAATGTCGTTTATTTGGCGGCAAATTACAATAAAGACCAGAAGAAAATTGATAAAGATCGAGAAAACCTATTTAATCTAATAAACACAGTCGTCAGAAATCCCAAGAGTCGCACTTCATTAGTGTTACACAGAGTTATCAATGCTTCTGTATAGAATAGGAAGCCCTCTGCAGACCATATTCAGTAACCAATATTGGATTGTTCTTTCTATTCTACCATATAACGAATTGCTATCAAAGCAGCCCCGCGTATCGTCCCATGAATATCCTTTTCACATATTGATGTAAGGCCTGGCCAGGCAATAAAAATGTCATTGCTGCGCCGAGAGCGTTGTTGATAATGAATGACATTGTTCTTTTACAAACGAGGAAATCTTGCATGGTTTTACCGTCCGAGACAGAAAATCAAAACGTCTTGAGTAATAGCCCAGACTTGTGATATTTGGCATGTGATTTTTTTTATATTGTGAAACATCGAAAGAGTTACAATAGAGGAAAGAAACCCCAATCAATTATTGGTGTATTTACCATTCCTTTACCACGGAATCGACTAAGATTGTCAGGATGTTAAACTTATTCGTAACTTTAAAAACTCGTCCAAATGTGTATAGTGGGCTGTTGTTGCATTATTTTGATTCGCGATTACTCGTATAGTCGACACATATGGTTGTCTGAAAAGTCCTATAACGTGGATTTCTACAGAGGCATAATTCTATAAAACTGACTCGTACGAGTTCAATTTAAAGGACAATGTGTGTTTATCGTTATGTGTTCATCTATTATACGCTTACACTTTAATGTTTTCCCTTGCGGCAACTCCAATGATTGCATTTTCATGAAAACACATTTAGCTCACCCGGTAGAACACTCGACTCCCAATCTGGAGGCTGTAGGTTCGTTGCCCGGATGAGGCGCATGTGCTCCGCGACATTTGACTTACGATAATTCATCAAAATTCATTTGCCCTCCACTGCTAATGCATTGATTCATGAGAAATGTCTCCTTTGTTGCGAAAAAATGGGTCAGAACTGGTTGGCGACCCCAAAAACCCTGGTTTGCTTAACTGGCCGCCATACCTATTTAAAATACGGTATTAAATCCTTAACCAAACCGGGACCAATGCAGCGAATACAAGGCAATCAGAAAAAATGCAAATCAGATTTGATCGTTGGTTAGGGAACTTCACTTTTATCGCCCCTATGTCTTGATTCATTCGGAAAACAATAATGAAACACTCTTATAAAAACAATAAGCCATATCTTTAGCCATGCCATGAATCAGGTCATTTATCAGTCCTGACAATAAATCGTTACACTAATGCTCAGTTGCTCATTGATAATAAGGTTAGCGTTTGTATATTAGCGACGATTCTATCAAAGAAAATAGCATGTGTTGGTCTGTTAGATATGTCTTGATACGAACAGGGCAATTCAATCTGGTAGCAAGTGTGATAAATCATCTCACTGCAAGGACAAAGTATCCCCTTTACGTCGTGTTTCATCATTACTTCATGTGTGTATGGCGAAAAGTTGACCTAATCCACATGATATCGTCACGAGTTATCTCCCTTTACCCATTCTAGAGTGCTCACCCTTTATTCCTTCTATAGTATTATATATGCGTATACTATAGAAGAGATATAGGGAGATAACTCTAGAATGAATAAAGGGAGATACTTGTGACAATCTCCTGTGACCTAATCAGTGTTACTGGGTTACTTTGATAATGTCACGTGACCTACAATGTGTTTGTTGTAAATTACAAGTCAGCACAGACTGACCTTAGCTTTTCTACGTAACTATTTCTTATTATTGTAATTTAAGTTTGTATGAGCATTTAATGAGTTATTATATTCTGGATTATTTCATGAAAAATATGGTTGTTGAAAATGGCGCCGTGTCCTGATTTGTGTATGGTAATCATGTGTTGGTTTGTTTTAAACTGTTTTACTTCCCAAGAAAGCAAATGTAGTTTTGTTCTTTGACGCAACAAAATTATGGAAAGTTATAGGGACGAAGCAGACGGTATGCTGTTGGTGAATTGGCGAATGTGTTACAGATACCGCCAACTTGGTTTAGGTTTAAATAATATATTATATAATTAAATGCTCTGTTTTTTCGGAATTTCTCGGCAATTTCCGTCAAACTGAAATGTTTTACGGAAAGTGCCGAGATTTACCGAATGATGGTTCTGTTCAAAATGTATACACTAGAAATTCATTATTCCTCGTAAAGAAAGAGACAGTTCAATAAAATTGGTCTATATCTAATATACATACCTGAATCGATAATAACTCATCGGTTTTGAAAAAACGAAGAGATTTTTTCGTGGCTTGATCATAGTCGTCTGCCTTGTGTCCACGACATTGCATTTAGCTTCGTTTCTAAGAAAGTGTCAGTCTTAATGATAAGTGGACCGCAGACGAGCGTCTGCATCAGCTTGCGGTGTTTTTTTTAAATATTTTCTTTCATGTTCCCTTTTCTATTAATTTCAGGAAGAAGAGAAGATGAGGCTTCTAAGACAAGCAATGGCGTGGCAAACACAGATAATGACACAAGTAAAACATTCTATATTGTCTTTTTGATTTCTCTCCTGGGCGACAGCAGGTTATAAATAAATCTCAGTGCAATGATAGCTGTCGGCCATTGACATTTATGCATTGACATTGTTTTATGGCATGTGGTCGCTCAGGGATAAAAACTATATTGAATAACAAGGGGAGACCACAGAATCACCGATTATTCTGTGTAGAAGAAAAATGAATCAAAAGGAACAATTTGGCGACCTTTTCAAAGTCTCAAATCTGCATTGTTTCTAGATAAAATTCTCATTATAAACACAAAATTTATTTTATTTCATACCAAATATGACAAATACGATAAGTTTAGCACGCAGTAATCATCCGAAAACTACACAAAGATCATCGAATAGCAACTGGCGTCGTACAGAGAGATTTAATTGTTCCAGCGAACGCCACATGCACAATACAATGCATCCCCACTCTGACCCCTAAGAAAACTACAGTTATAATGCAAAACATTAGGCACTGAGTAAGTGCAAGGGTAAACAGCCTATACCTCAAATACAATATTTCACACATTAATCCCATTTAAACATTCTCAAAATCTCAATTTTGATTAACGGTTTGCTAAAAATCTTTTTTACATATTTGGTAAGGAATGACATTCTTGTCGGGAAACTTGCATTGGCATTGGGGTCATCAGCCATTGCTCATGAGGATGCAAGAAAGCAAGTCGAATTCAAGGCATCACAAATCATTAAACAATCCCCATAACAATAATTTATTTTATTTCAATCTAACAATTTTAGACTATTCTTGGAAATGGCGTGGACTGCCATTTACTGGGTTTAAGACAGATGGCAGCGGAATTAAATATGCCAACACCAGATCTATTTACAGATGATACCTACCAGAAATCCAACCATTTCACTTTATCTACAAGCCAGGTGAGACTTGTCTTGTTTAAGTTCGGTGTTGACGATATAATTTTAATACGCCAAAACTCAAATGCCGATTTTACGATGTCACGTCAGACTGGATGTATGAATTTGGTGCCGTCTGACCTATCCTGTCAAACAAAAAAATAAAACATTAACTAATTGATACTTTGATTACGTAACTGATATTTTCAATACATGAAATCATTATAAAAGGACCGCCCGGATTTATTTCACATTACACATCCATCAAAATAATTGAAATATTTTCTGAACTGTATTATTCTGCTCCAAACTGCTCGTTTTGGGATGGAACTTGATTCGTAACCTCTCGGATTATGAAATGTAAGCTGTTTGACTTCCGCTGTATAATTGTTGATCAAGATAAATTAATTGGTTTTTGAGTGATGCAGATAATATTATCATTAATTGCTATTTCCTTTCTATTAATCAATGAATGTCTAAACGCAACAACTCGTGTTTAAATAGCAGGTCATTGAGTGCTTTGATTTTTGCGGTTATTGTAATGAACGGAGAATCATGATGCAGTTCTTAATTGACTACAACGGTAATTATTCCAGTAAAGGCCATCTTTGATAAATCACTTCTTTGGCGTGCTCAGACTGATCAAGCGTGTAATGCCTTAGACGTTTTGGCTTTTCCGCGCAGGATTTTGTTTTTGTTTTATTTGTCCATGTTCGTAACCATGGTAACAGACGTATACAGTAAAACTCAGAAAAATGCAGAATTATATAGAGCTACTGTCCCACATTAAGAGCTGTTGATAGGTGTAGCGATAGCAAACATGTTCATGATTGCCATAGCAACCCTCTGGTGTTTGCCGATAATTGCCCGGATGTGTAATCTGTAGTAGATCTACACTTGGAGCCACTTCTAACCCGACACATATATAATTCGGTATAACTGGATTATTTGTTAGCGGATTTCGTTCAAATTTGGAATATAATTAATTCAACACTTCATACGTACTTCTCAGAAATTTAATTTCAATAGATCAACAAATACATATAAAACTTAACAAATAAAAACATCACTGTATTAAAATTCGAATTCTCAAAATGACATAACGCGTAATTCCAACAATGTGAAAAGTCACCGAATCACAATAAAATCCGTACATTTGAGTAACTAATACCTCGTGAGCAATTAAAATTATTGCTATATAAGTAAATTACATTTTCAAACTTTTTGTAATTATGTTGATACTGAGATGTTTATACAAATGTCACTACAATAAAAGATTTACTTACTTACTTTCTTACATGTCTGAGTGATTGGTCGGCCTGCAACATGCAAACTGCGCGACCGCGCTCTATGTTATTCATTCGAACCATAACTGATTGTAAAATCAGAATTCTGTTTTTTATGGTTTGAATTGCGTTCTATAATAATAAAATGAAAATAAAAATCGATGTTTTACGCTCACATACATTTCCTCGTGCAACATGGCAAAGTCGTACATGACCTTCGTGCCACAGTGACCGATCGTCACATATGAAAGATTTTATCATTTTTGTACAGCTAATGGTGCCAAACAACATAATATTTAATTTGAAATAAATATCTTGAACCGTAATCGAGAAAATCGAATTTGAAAAGTGTCGGGTGAGAAATGGCTCCAAGTGTATGTACAGTAAAACTTCTGTTAAAGACTACCTCGAAATTAAGACCACATGACCATCTGATAAATAATTCTATATTTTGATGGACCAGTTTTTTTCACCCAAATCTCACTGATGAACGAAACTATTAGTCAAGCGGAAGATGGCGTGCTGCGTCGAGTCACTATTTCTTCAGACTCGTTTATAATTCAGACTCGAACTCGTCCCGTGCAAAACCCGGTTCAATGTCATTAGCATGTTTAAATTCGACAGCCTAAAATGTATTGCATCAATGAATTTTTCAACCATTTTGTTACTGCCTGCAAAATTATATAATTCATTTTGTGTTATTTAGGTTAGCACTACGATGGATACATTCATGTGTTACGGTCCGGTAGTACCGGATGGGTACGGAATTTGTTACAATCCTCACCCTGACAAGATTATCGTCTGCATTTCCGCTTTCAAATCGAATGCGGAAACGCAATCAGATTACTTCGCGTACACGTTAGAGGGTAGCCTCTTGCAGATGCAAGAACTTTGTAGAAAAACGAGCGAGAGGAACGACAGCACGGAGAAATTACGTCACGCTGCAATTAAGAATAGTCCAATTTTCGCCGACAACAACGACACGACAAGGACACTTTTGGTGAGACAAAAGCCAAGTGACAATGTGTTGCATGAAAATGGTCACGTGGAACCTCAACAAGAGTAAGGTTTTTATGTGACATGAAACGAGTTGTGATGAAATATGTATTAGAATAATGACCCGGTACGAGATTGGTAATTATTATAGAGCTTTGTGATTTTTTGTTGTATACATTTGTTGCATAAACATATTGTATAGAAATACTGGAAGCATTGTGTGTACCAAACAAAACGTTTTCTTGTTGTCTTTGTTGTTACACTAATTGTTAATTAATTGTTAAGTTGATTAATTAGATCTTTTACTTTGAAGTTTGACCCTTGACGTATCGAGTGAAAATGTGTTGACGGTCTGAAATCCATTTTATCGAAGATTTTGTCTGCTCTATGATTGATCGCCTAGTTTTCTTCGTTAGTGGTTATATTATGTGTCTGACTGACCCTTAAGGTCCAAACAGGCTTTGCGACCATAACTTTATCAGCATTGGTGTCCCCGTCAATAAAACACAAACACATTGTCATTGTTAGATATTGATACTTTGTGACAGGTCTGTGTGACGAATATTTGTTTGTTGATTGGAAAAATAGACCCTATTCAGACCCCATTCAGACCCCATTCTGTACGTTGTTCACTGTTGAAATGTTCAGTAGGTACTGGGCTTGTTCATTTCGTGTTAATATGCATATGGCGAGTATGGATATTTTTTGCATGGCCCCCACCTTTAAGTTAGGCAAGATATTAGTGATGGTTGCACTTAATCATTGTTCATATGTTATAGGCTTATAGCTACTTGTTATCATTGTGTGTTAGATATTCTGACAACTAATGGAATAAATGTGATATTGACTCACTTTATTGAAGTGACTTTTCGTCGGTCCACAATAACGCAAATTCATGCTGCACATCATATAACCTAGAGCCGAATGCGAAATGATGTCACGACTCCGACACTACGCCGGATCGCTATGTACAGTGGACATCATGGAATTAAATCATTTTGAGATATGAAAGATTTGAAAACGGTGTAGAGGATAAGTTCTTCTTGCACGATCTCAACATTTTTGTGTTCATTTTTTCTGAATTTAAAAGAAGAAAATAAATTAACACTATGTTCTGCATTCTGTTATTGTTTGAGTATAAAATTATTGACCAGGATATGCCTAGTTAAGTTTTTCAATGAATAATGGGGATAGGGTATCATAGCCCCACATTTATATTTTGTAAAGAAGAAGATAGAGTGGCAAGTAAAAAGAAAATGAAAAAAAAAGTTAATTACAAGTTTTGAATTATTTGCCTTCTCAAATGAACAAAACATTTGTTATTTTTAATGCATGTACTATCTAACACAATGTTTATTTATTGTAAAAAAATACTGACAAAAACAGTTTGATTTCAAACTGATTTTTCAACATTATCATTATAAAAACATATTATTTTCTAAATTAAATAATGCCAGTTTCTGTATTGAAGAATCCAAAAAATCTTTTAGTATAAGGTTACTGTGTAGTGGATTGTAGTAAAGTGGGCAGCTACATATTTTTAGAGCTGCATGCAGTATTTCATATTCATGTTGTATTTAATGAGCTGATAATATTAAGGGTGTAGGTGTGTCATGATGTGCCGGTATCTTACAATGTGAGGCCAAACTGCGATGTATCATGATATGATATATGCTATGTTGTACAATATTTAATTATCTAGTCATGAAAATTTCTTATAGGCAAAAGGCTGAAAGTAGAATGATACTGTTTTAGCATATCACTTTCTAGTTATCGAAACTTTATATTTAATTACTAGTCAAAAAATGAAATGAGATTGGTAACTGTCTTGTGAATGTTTATATTTTGCAAAAAAAAATGAAAAGTTTGTATTTCGCTGGTAATGTTCAAATAAAAGAACCTCCAGTCATGTCTGAGTTTAATGAAGCAATATATTGTACATATTGTAATATTTTGCTTTATGCATTGCGATATATCTGGGTATGCTTCTGGCGTATTGTGACACCCCCAGTATTCTCTACATATCGTTTACCATTGCTTAATTGACATACTGTTGTATTTTAATTTTCAACCCATCAATCCACCAAAATCTATGCAATAAGTTTGATTTATACAAATATAAATACATTTAACTGTTTCTGTTTCAGCAAAAAGTGTGCAATATTCCGTTTTGTTACGAAAAAATATACATAAATGAACATAAAAAATGCACCAATATTTTTTACACGTCAAGGTTTGAGGATAAAAGTATGTCTTAGCGCCAATTGTTATGTTATAAATTGTTTCAAAATTTACTATTATGTTTACGTTTTATTTTAAAAATTATATTGACTTGAATTCTATGAATTCATATGTTATTTTTGTGAAAATAATATATGTGATAAAACCTTGTGTTCCCTGGCTAGTCTTCATATCTGCAAAAATGCTGATAGAAAAGAAACATTAAAAGTAAAATTTCTTGTTTATTTCAGTATTTTGCTTTTTAACAAAATAATCAGTCACCTTAACTGTATTTTTACTGACTGCATTATCAGTCCCTAGTGTCAAATAACAACTAAACTGAGAACTGCCAAACAATCTCTAATTTTTAAGAACTTACAATTTAAGACCAAATCAAAAGAGCTAATTTATAAACTATATCATGTCATATTATTACCACTGTCAATAGCAATTCCTCTGTTGTATATGTTTTATTACTGTTATACAAGAAAGTAAATAGTTGGCTTGAGAAAAATCTCAATTTTAAAAGAGGTTTGAAATATTAATATTAGTATTACAATAGATGCATAATACTTATGTCTAATTAGTGTTCAAATTTAGCAATTAAAATTGTAATTTTGTTATAATTCACTGCAAGGTAGAGACACATTTTTGTAGTTTAGCATTGATGATTTAGCTGTGTGAGATCAAAACAATTCTATCTGCATATATATGAAGAATCAGTTAGCCATATTTCGCTATCATTCCTAATTATATATTATACTGTTTTAATCAATATTTGTTATTTAAGATAACGTGATACATTATTCTGTTTTTGTTAGTTTGTGTCTATACTAAGGTATGCCACATGGAAATGTTATTCATCATTGATAATTATTATACACTGCTTATTGGACAATTCGGCTCCTACACCTAAATACAAGACATGATAACAGTCTGTAAGTCGTGTAGTATTGTGACACAGGTCCAATAATATGGATAATGCACTGTTACTAAAAATAGCTACGTGCCAACATGGGGTACGTCGACATTGTGAAATAATGTCTTCATAAATGCATTACTAAAATAATAAATTTGGCGATTATACGAAATTGTTACGCAACACTGTAAATTACATCTTTTTCTTCTTGATAGGTCATTTGAAGTACAATAAAATAACAGTCTTAAGTATTCCTTATTCATTCATGGTTCAGATATTTCATTAAATATGGACATTTTAGTTGAGCAATAGGCTGTGTTTCAGAACAGAAAATAAATTATACCGATCTGTATTTGTCAAAATGCGTAGATTCATTATGTTTATCATCTTACAATATTGAATTTATTGATTTTATTTGCAGAAATTTATGAATTTTGATATTTTTATTTCTGGTAGAAGAGTATGCCATATGACAGAATTATATCCACATAATAATTTGTTATCCAAATGTTTTCACATTTAAAAGACAGAGACAGGAACTTATGCAGATGAAGAGCTGCATGGTATTTGACAATTATAGTTATATAGTTATAGTAATAATGTCCAGTAAGCATAACATTTAAAAGGGCAATGCTTTGTTTACCCAACGTATTGCAATAGTGATAATGGTTTGTCATATGAAGAACTTAGTATTAGTTAAGCAAGTTTCAAATGGCCAACGAAAAATGATTTGTTTGCTAGTAAATTGGAAGCATGTGTTACAATCTTGTACAAAATTAGCAGCAACCTACAACATCAAAAGTATGGAAAAAAACTTTGTTGACATCATGGCTATTGCTTATACAGGTGACCGCTATTTTGATGATAGTTTGTTTTACTTACAAGTTCATATACCCGGCATTATAATTATATATAATATCTTTACTATGTTGTCTGTTAACAAGTTGTATGTATACAAAATACTTTGTTCATATTATTGTTCACATACCATTCATTGTTAGTGTTTGACAAATATATACTACACTGCTATCAGCATGTGAGACTTGTTCTTTGACCCCCCCCCCCCCCCCCGATCACACATTGGTCAATTTAGAAATATATTACACAGTTGTCCAAATATATCACTTCTTATTAACCCAATATCTCTCATAGTTTAACATAGAAATATATCACACTGCTGCCAATATATATCACTTGCTATTGACCTCCATCCCTCGCATGGAAGTACATTTTGTACTAAAGTACATGTGACCACTTCTAAACAAGAGTAACATCACAGCTTACGTTTTTGATAATTCTGATTATACATAAATCAGAACGTTGAGACTAAAATGCTTAAATTCTCAGGAACTTGACACAGTGAAGAATAAAACGACAGCAAAATAGTTTCTACAATTTTAATATCATTATACAATAACTTAACAAATAAGAATCAACAAAAATAAATTGTAGGATGAAAGCAAAACCAGTCTATCAGCATATAGATTGAAGTGCATGGACTTGTTTCACTGCCATTCATGAAAAACATCTTACAACAGCGTGACAACACATGTCACAAATAGTATACTATAGTCAAAAAGCATCGCCATACAAAACCAAATACAGTCGGACCTCGTTCATTCGAATTCATCAGATCTGGAATTTTCTTTAGAATTAAACATGGTTTCGAAAAGCCTCAATTTGACATGCCTAAGAAAATACATTGTGACCTGATATGTATTTTGGATGATACCAAATATTCAGATAGAAAGCTGTCGAATAAACGAGGTCCGACTGTACATTAATACAGTACATTAAAGCATAAAAGAAAAACAAATCCATTCGATTTAAATTTAGACTTGAATCACTTCCATCTCTTAACATCATCTATCAGATGAATGAATCAATTTTACCCATTTAAAATCATATCTACAAAGCTGGACAGTTGCATTAATAAGTAAACATAATGTGTTTCAATAACAGATAGAAATCATTTTGCTTGCTTCAATGCCCGAGTCATTATTAAAATGATTGGCAATTTTATCTTTGAATAAATGAATGACTAGACCTTGTCAATGATACGCGTGTTTTGCCCCAGGGGAGAGTCGGGGATACACAGGACTTGAGACTGAAAAAGGTGGAAATTTGACATGCCCAATGATTCGGGTCCCACAAAATACATTTTGGGCTGATTTTTATAAGATCCAAAAAGGGATTAAGACACAATGCTGGGCTCTAGGGTGAGGAATTAGACCCAAAAAAGACAAATTGTGTAAATTCTCTGCATCAGTCTGCCACCGCCGCCCCCCCCCCCCCCACCAGGGCAAAATATTGATAGGTGCATAGAATACATACATATCTCTACTGTTCATAACTTGGAGCTGTAATTGTTTTTTTAGTATGAGTGATACTTAACTGCAACAATTAAGGTAAAGAATAATCATAACAATACAGTAAAACCTCACTGAAAGACCACCTCAAAATTAAAAACCAAATTATTATTATCAGGACTATATTTTCATGGGCCAGTTTTCAATTTTTGTACAACTTTTCAACCCAATAATCAGAATACCTCATTCACGAGACCAACTTTCTCTTCAGAATCAAAGGTGGTCCTATTAGTGAGGTTTCACTGTATTTCGTTGATCTAATCAGTGCTCAGGAGTCAAAAGTGTTTAGAATTTATAATTGGTCTCCATCCTCAAATAACTCCCTTAACACTGGACTCTGAACTCTCAGAAAACCTGACATTTGACTATGTCATGTTTTCAGGGAGTTTATCATATATATTTTTTGAGACACGACAAAGTAACCAGTATCATTTTATTACCTCCAAGGTAGGAGAGCAAGGGATTGTAACCTCTTTCATCAAACTGTTTTAATAGCGAAGCTGTATTGGTAACTGTATTAATTGATGTTGCAAAATATTATCATACATTGACTAAAAGTGATAAATGAAAAAAGAAATAAGGTGACTTAATTATTGCATCAATATGAACATACTATCAAATAATTTTGAATGAATCACTTTTAACAAGGCTTTTTTTAGTCTCAAGAAATGAGTGCATCAGAGATAGAGGAGACAAAATGATGTACTTAATTTCCCTGTAATGAAAAAAAATTAATATTTAAAAAAAAATTAAAATGATTTTTTTTGCAAAAACAACATCCTAAGAATAAGATTTCCCATAAATCTGTTGGTGGGGTTCGATATCCACCGCATATCTGTTTATAAGTAAATATGAAAATATGTTTACATACATATAACTTACATAGGTGAATATGAGAATACTTATTGTATTATAAATGGACGTGCAGATAAAAATATGCGTAACAATATAATAGATGCAATAAACATTATAGTTTTCATACATGTACACAGTCTACAACCGTAATACAGAACTATATGTTAGAAGTAACTTTCCATACATTTTTCAAACACACAACAATACCAATGACATCAGCATATCTCAGAATACATAATGTTTGCAGTTTATAATTAAAATAGGCACTTTAATTACAGATAATCATACATGATTGAGAATTTATAAAAATACAGTTTTCTATTGCAAAAATAATTAAGAAAGTGAGCGACATACTCAATCCTTAAATCTTATTACTTAATTATAACAGAATATTATTTCTCCAAATTAATATACAAAGCTTTCCGGCTTTTACGGCCAATCCTAGACAACATAAATATAAACCCATAAAATTAATATTTTTTCTTGTTTTTAACTAGTACTCAAATTTCTATAAGATTTTAAAGTTTCTATGTATAATGATACATTGAAATGATGTGATTGATAAATTGACAGTTTCATATGTGTCAATGTGTACAGTAAAACCTCACTTAAAGACCACCTCAATAATAAGACCATCTCACAATTAAGAACACAATTTCCAAATCCATTTTCCCTATTTTGCTCTTTATCCAACCTCAATATTAAGACCACCTCAATATTGAGACCATTTTTCAGGAGTCCCAGTGGTTGTCGTATAATTGAGCTTTTACTGTATATACGTTACTCAAATAAAATCAATCAATCAATCAAAATCGCAAACAAGAATGTACAACATATGACCCCAATACCTGACTGAGGTTCTTGAGCACAAGGTCAACTGTATAGTTCATAGTGAGTAACGTCCAATACATTTATACTGTTGGATGTCAATCTGAACAAATAAATCTAGATTCCAATACTCTCCAACAAACAATACAACAGTATCATCACCTCCAAAAACAAGAACATACTCTCACATAGGCTTATCACAAAAATCTAACATCACATTTCTAGACAGAGATACCGGTCTTTACATGTTTGCCAATATCCTAACTGTAATATACACTCCTTGTCACAAATTAACCAAGTAACGTGTCTTTGGTAAGAAATATTGTAAAAACTAGATGCACCCAGAGGACACGATGACCCTGCTATGGGCCTTTTAGTAGAATGCAAATCCTTTGTGTAAAGGCGAAATAGTTTTGAAGCAATTATAATTAGAAAACCAATATTCTAAGTATAAAAAGGGCAATAACTCCTCCAAATTTGACAGATTGTAACTGAAAATAAACTGGATCTGTATTTTATTATCCTATACGCTTATGTGCCCAATAAGAATTGATTCCACTCGTCCTTTCAAGAGTTGTTGATCGGAACCAATTTTTTATGACGAACAAGGGGCTGTAACTCTTCCAATTATTTTTGAATTGTAAGCGAATATCAAACACCTGTATTTTATTATGCTATACATATGTGCCCAATTTGAATTGATATCACCCATCCTTTCAAGAGTTACTGATTGAAAACCAATTTTTGCACAGAAGTAGGGACAGACAGAGGTAACACTTGATGCCCCTTCTCCGTTCTTCGAATTCCCGGGGGCATGAAAACCATACAGAAAACAAAGTCTACATATACTGGTCAAAAGTGCTAACCCACCAGCACTATTTCACATAGATTCTACAACGTCACTGGATATATCTTTTGGTGATTTTTATTGCACTAACCTATAACATGTATGATTCAATGAATGGGTAAATGTAAACCAGTCTTAATCATGTTCATCATCTAAAACTTACAAATCACTATGTCATAATGTAGTGAAGATTGTCAAAACACAAAATGGCAGGTTAGTTCAAAACCTGAATAAGCAATATCACAAACTAGCCAAAATTTCACGAAAATACTTAAGTTTTTTTACTTAGTTAAGTAAAAACTTAAAATAAGTTAGTTATAATAAGTCAGTTAATTATAAATATCTTTTAAGACTGATAAAAGTTAAGAATTACTCAAGGATATTTTTGCTCTACTGCTCATTTGCCAGTAGATGCTGGTGATTATTTTAAATTAAAAGAACAAATGCCTCATTTTTCTGACGCAGATGTCAAAACTTCCAAACTTTTCGATTGCACATGCTGATATAATTGATATATTAAGACAATTAATGACTACACACTTAAGTGTTTTCGTGAAAACAGGGTCAGACAGAACACAAATACTGACACAAAAATCACTGCTGTTTTCACATAAGCTACACACAGATGCTTGACAACAATAACGAAGTATATAACAGAAATACCAAACAATACCTCTATGCTGAAGATGATGGAGAAGTGTCGTTATTTCATAACAGTTGATTTATGGCAGTTTTTAAAGTGATAATGATTTAATTCAGGAATGTACGTCTAGTATGGTAGTATGTATGTATAAATATTATGATAATATTTGACCAATTTCAAAATTAAACTATTTTATAACAGCGTATGACATAAATGTTGAAAGCAGGTTGTATGAAATGGTCTAGACAAGTGATTTTGCTATATGATTCATGAAAAAAATGCCATTTTTGTGCTCACCCAAAACCATTTTTACTAGTTTTGAGCTCAAGGCAAGTAGATTTTATCTCTCGAAACAACAATTGTTTCAAACTCACAATTCCCTGTATTCATAAATGTAATGAATCTAATTATGGACTAAGAATGGAAAGCTTTATGAAAATATAATCTATTCAAAGATAAGTATGTACATTAGACATGAGAATAATGGCAGAAATCACCAGGAATATTCAAAACTTATTTTCTTTAAAGGTACATAGTTTTATTTATTTGATAAAATATGCTTAGTTATTGTTGGTAGTTGTCTTCATATAGATGTACTCTACAACACTTCATTGTCACTTTTCTTACATGTTTCGCAAAACCACAAATACAAGCGTCCGATACCAGTAAGTTCTATCCGTACCTACGCTGGGTTAGCGCTAGCATAGGATGTACACCAGTATCCGACTTGTGTTTTACACAGTTCCAGGAAACTCTTGTAAGAAAAGTTGTGATGCAATGTTTTAGAGTACTTCTGTATAAAGGCATTACCATGCCATTTTCTCAAAATCATTGCTTAGCATATTTTGATAGAAAATAAGACAATAGTGTCAGTCCCTCTACAAGCACTGGATTTTCCAAGAAACAGACATGAGAGTGATTCAAATAGGCTTAATGCTTATATCACAAAGGTAGTGAAATTTATGATTATCATTTATAAAGATTACATATGTCTTTGATTTGGACCAGCCGAAAGTCAGATTCACAGCGATTTACAGTTTTCATATGAATTCATTATGATCAACAAATGAACATTTGATTCCAGGATTTGAACAGACTAATCCATCCCTTCATAGCTGCTGATTTTCTTTCGTTTACTCGGAGATTCATCATCGTCGTCATCCTCATCACTATCAAGTTTATGTTTCTGTCCAGTTAGAATACTTAATGGAACCTGAAACACGAGATATATATTATCAAAATTACAAATTATAACCCCCCTGTATTACCATAATAGACTGGTCCAAATTGATGCATGGAGCAGTCCATTAACATTATACAATGTATAGACAAGACAGGAAGCAAAAAGCAGATTTCAATAATTGATGTCAATATGATTAACAAAACTAGAAGTTATTCGCCGGAATCAAAATTGCTATTTTTAGTAATAGTGACCTTTGACGGAACAAACCCAAAAGCAATCCCAAGTGAGCACTCCCCATTTTCTTACTATACACGAAGTTTGATGTCGATATGATCAACATAATTTTTATTAACAGTGACCTTGACCTTGGATGGAATGACCCAAAAGGATAGTTTTTGCATACCTCTTTACATGACACCTTCTTTAAATAAAGATATTATTATTAGTATTAAAGCAATCTCAAGCGAGCTCTCCACATGTGCTTACTTTAAACCAAGTTTGGTTTCAATATGATGAACGAAACTCAAGTTATTCGCCGGTAATCCCAAGTTTGACCCTCCTGTCAGGCCAAACTTTATTTTCAGATTTACTAACAATACCTACCTGTATAGTATCATCACCATCTTGATTAACTTGACTAGCTGATTCCTCTACTTCTCTCAGAGCCAGATCCACAGCTTGTACTGCGGTACGGGCATTATCACATGTAAAACACATAGGTGGTAAAAATATGATAACATTCTTATCAGGTCCCTCATTCGATGTCATAATGAAGTTTTCTTTTAATCTGTAAAACAGTCGAATAGATAAAGTTTTTACAATAATTCACACAAATTTGACCGCCAAGCAAGTATAACGCATTCTGCCTCAACTAGAATGATCACTGAAAGTAATTCACTGCTTTGTCAAACAAATAAAGAAATGTCATGAATTTCTTGTAACTTATCAGGAAATAATAAATGAAACACAAAGAAATTAAAACTCTAATTATTAGCACCATGGTACTGCCTCAATAGCTCAATAGGTAGAAAGTCTGCTTTGTGTGTGGGAGGTCGCGGGGTTCGAATCCTGGCCACATCATAATAAGGTGGTCTTAATATTGAGGTTCAATAAAGAGCAAAATGGTGGAATTGGACTAGAACATTGTGTTCTTAATTTTGAGGTGGTCTTAATTTTGAGGTGGTCCTATTATTCAGGAGGTCTTTAAGTGATGTTTTACTGTACTTACTTGTAGACAAGTAATTCTGCAGCATCTGGGTTTGGTTTCCTACTTTCCTTGTCTTGAACAATTTCAACACCAATTATCATACCCATACCCCTGTCGAACAAATAAATGTAAAACATACTTACAAGACAAGAAATAACTGAATTATACAAACATTTACTTTTTATGTGAATATCAAGGAGATTAAATAGAAAATACATAAAACCATTGAAGAACAATCTGAAATTATAAATCAAGTCTTAATCAATAGTTTAGTTCATACAGATTTTTTGGTGAATATTTCATAATTTTTGGTAATATTTTTTTATACAAATATTCATACGTGGAATTATTAACTGCAGTAAATTTGAGAAATTTTGTTTTATTTTGATGAATTTGATAGCCATTCACAAATTAAGGTGTTAAAATATGTACATGAACAATAACATGTATTGCTGTTTATACCAGTATTCAACTGATTGGATTAAAAAGTTTGCCCACAATTAACTAGTATAACAGACTTGCATCGATTAAGAAGAGGAATTATTAAAAGCCTACGCTGAATCTTTAATTTGTTCCATATTATAGTGTTTGTACAGTCAACTTTCATTATGATGACCATCTGTGTTCCTTGGATTTACGTTGTTGTATTGAATATGTCGTAATATTGAATTTGATCAATTACCGGATAAGCCGAGTCGTTCCCACCAAATTTGTGTCGATAATTAATATACCCTTGTTACGAATGTCATTATAAAATAACGAGAGTTAACTGTACTTTCATTATTATATCATAATGTTTAATAGAGAGGATCATACTGTTTAAACTCATCATCACCATGACAACCACTCACCTGACATTTCCCATCATCCTATGGTTCGGCATAATTGCCTCGAGACCTTGTATCAAACATTTACCGACAGATTTAGCACTAGAAAGTAACTGTTCATTCTTAATGACATCAAGGACAGCCATACCCATCGCACATGCTACTGGATTTCCTCCGAACTGGAAATATCAATGAAAAACCATGAAAGTATCTATTATAAGGTATCCTCGATAATATTATTATTATTCCACCATGCAAAATTTACAACTTATGTGGCATACCAGAGCCTCAGTATTATTCAGAATACTTTATGACTGGAAATACACAAAACCGTAACTTTGATAATTTTAGGAGCCAACCTCAAATAAGGGCAGCAACTCAACCAGACCACATTTCACACAGACAATCTAACTCATAAAAAATATTATGATCTTAACAGCTCACAATGAGTCATTAGTGCGCAGGTGAGCTCAAATTTCAGTCCTAACAGTGAGGTTGTCTGATAATCGAGCTTAAACATAAAAGAAGAATTAAAACTGGTCCATAAAAAATGGTCTTTTAATAAAGTGGTCTGAATTTTCGAGGAATTTCTTAAATACTTACTGTACTGCTGAATTCTTTCAATGAATCAGAGATTTCTTTTGATGTAACAACGACAGCCATTGGGTGGCCATTTCCCAGAGGTTTACCAAGGGTAATAATATCTGGTATAACATCTGAGGATGGAGAAAAAACGTGATAAAATTCTCTGATATATGTTTGTCAGCTACTCAAAGTTTATAAAAGAATCATTCACTTGATTCCAGTTCAGATAGAATATTCGGCTCGGGGGTTTCCGTTTCTGAGTTCCCATATAAACTACCATGCAAATTTAAACTATTTTTATAACAGCGTATGACAAAAATGTTGACACCCTTTGGGAAACATACATCTAAGTATAGAGAGGTTAAATTGATGAAAGGATTTTGAAAAAAGGTATCTTATTGAGCCTCAAAGAGGCAAAGAGGGTATGGGAGGTGTCCCGCCCCCCGATAAAATTCTGAAATTTAAAATTCAGATCATGCAATCTGACGAGTCATAGTTAGGTGTAAACATGATAACGTAAGAGTTCAATATGCAGGATGCATAAAATATCTATTTCCCACTCCCAATCAAAGTCCAGGTGTTAATTTATAACATAGGTGAAAAAGATTTTCTAAGGAGATATCCACACTAAAGGTTGCTCAGTAAAAATAGTTATTTAATTACATCGAGAGCTGAGTCTACACTCAACAAAATTCCTAATCGGTCAGTTTATATTGTATTATTATTTTTCTAATAATGCATGTATTCACACAAAATTTCACATACCGATATTTGAACAGGTAATGCAGCGAATTATTGATTATGTTTAGCCGGCTCGCTATGAAATTAATCGTATTAGGCGTATTGACGTTTATAGCATGTTTTGCACGTGCGGGGCATGGACACATATTTGCACGTGTTCGTGTACACTTTTGTCATTGCTGATGAAAGTCCTTTTTGAAAAACACAAAACATGGTGAGAATGACTGAAGAAGAACGCGCCCGAGCCGTCGGAATGATACAGGCCAGAACTCATTTACAACAGTTGGGTTTTATTTTTTGAAATTTCATAAGAATATTGACATTATTTGTTTGTAGCCATTGTATTGGTGGGTTATTTCCGTTTTCAACTTATTTCAGGTGGCAAGAACCTTCAATATAATGGCTACAAACAAATAATGTCAATATTCTTATGAAATTTCAAAAAATAAAACCCAACTGTTGTAAATGAGTTCCGGCCTGTATCATTCCGACGGCTCGGGCGCGTTCTTCTTCAGTCATTCTCACCATGTTTTGTGTTTTTCAAAAAGGACTTTCATCAGCAATGACAAAAGTGTACACGAACACGTGCAAATATGTGTCCATGTCCCGCACGTGCAAAACGTGCTATAAACGTCAATACGCCCAATACGATTAATTTCATAGCGAGACGGCTAAAAAAAATCAATAATTCGCTGCATTACCTGTTCAAATATCGGTATGTGAAATTTTGTGTGAATACATTCATTATTAGAAAAATAATAATACAATATAAACTGACCGATTAGGAATTTTGTTGAGTGTATATATATGAGTTCATATACATACAAATTATTTTCCTTTTCACCCATCAACATGTACATACCTTGGGTTTCAAATGCCCAATATTTTTCACCACATCGTCCAAGCCCTGTCTGCACTTCATCCGCAATACATATTCCACCCGCTTCACGTACATATCTGTAATATTAATAATTAGTTAACAATGAAGTGTTCATTAGAACTGAATACAAACAGTGTAATCATCACAGCAAATTGAAGATTTTTAAAGAATTACAATAATTAATATACTAATTTAGTAAGATAAAATCATAAAATTAAACATTTTAAACCTAGTATGCAAAGCTTAATCCAATTAAAAAAATATATTACAGTTCAACACCTTAATGTAAATTTACAATTTGGACACTAATGAACTCGGCTTTAAACAGTTCACACTCTCTTTGTAATATTGCAATAAATACAAGACATGAGCAAATTCTCAATCAAAAGATTTCAAAACCCTAAAGATTATCAACATTAAATTCTGTTTTAAAACTTAGTATCTTACAAACATACATAAATACTTGTACATCAGCATAACTTATATAACAGGCATGTTTCATGCGTGGATCTAGCAATTCACATCATGGGGTACAGCTCTTTGATTATATAAGGAAAGTCCTATTTTGCCAAAGTCTCAGGGGGTCAGGAATCGAACAACCTCTCTGGATCAGCGCATGTGTTTGAATCGCTACGCAGGAAGCAGCATACTTGCAAGATAGTGTGCAGCAGCGTGAACGCAATAAACACATGTAGTACAGTGCAAGACACGACAGAGAGAAGCCAGATTACTTTACATTCAAACGTGATTGCTGTAAACATCTCATAGTAACTTGTACAAATAAAGGTCCATAAGACTAAGTTGAAATGCTTGTGGTAGTGTAACTAGATGTAATATTTGACGTTAATCCTATTGTTTATCAACATCAGAGAACTTCAGTGTTTTAAGAATCCACTGAGTATGAATACCCCAGTATGGCAGTCACTTTGGTGTTCTAAGAATCCACTGAGTATGGCAGTCAGTTAAGTGTTCACAGATCTCAGAAGTACTAGAACTACGACCCCAATATAATATAATATAGCAGTTAAATGTTCTCTGTTTCCATCTGGTATTAATGTATTTCAGTATGGAACTGAGAACTTCCCTCCTGTCATTCAATAAAGTCCTCACAAGACTGTCTTATGTGAATGTATGTCTTGCATAGCCAAAGACCTCAATGTGTCACCTATGGTATTTTACTCTTACTTGTAAACGTACATGTCAATGATACACTAAATAAACAGTAATGATGTGTTACACTCTAATAAAACCTGGTCATCCGCATCATTCCTCCAGCAATTGGACAAGTTGTTACAAAATAAAGCCTAAATGAAAATTGACAGAAAGACAACAGCACATGAAAAACAGAGATAACATCAAGAACAGAGGATATAAAGCACAGTGATGGTTCATTCAGCGACATAACAGAGCAGTGCAAGAACATCCAAGAATCTCAGATATATTTTCATAGACATGATCTCGAGTATGTAGATACAATCATAGAAACAGAATGACAGATCAGGCAGCCTTGGTAAAGCAGGAAGCATATTGCACACAGTGTCCTTGCATGTTTTAAATACGCCAGCAGTCCTAACTACTCTCCCAAAGACAACTAGAAATGTGTGCATAGGACACCGATTCCCCCACCTCCGGCCTTTGTAACAAAAGCAAATGCTATTATTCTGCTCAAAGTTTGTGCTTGTGTATCAAAATTACCAAATGAACAACTGTACTGATTATGGTGATAAGTCAAGGGCAATAACTTTGCATTTTCTTGGTGTGTAATCATACATGAACCCCCAGGTGTTCAACTACATATGCTAGTGACCTTTCCTGTAAAGTCTGGGTTCTATACTTTTGGAGAAACGCGCCACACAATATTGCATGCTCTGTATGCTATATTTTCAATAAGTCAAGGGCCATAACTTTGCACTTACTGGGCAGATTCATACATAAACCCAAGGTGCACAACTACACATGCTGGTGAACATTCCTGTACAGTTTTGTGAGTGTAGCTAATATACTGTTGGAGATATGCACGCTCTGTATGCTATATTTTCAGTAAGTCAAGGGCCATAACTTTGCACTTACTGGGCTCACCCGAACATGAATCCCCAGATGCACAACTTCACATGCTAATTAAAAATCCTGTAAAGTTTTATAAATCTGGCTCATATTCTTTTGGAGATATGAATGACACAAGATTTTGTGACCGACGAAAGGACGGACAGATGGACAAGGGCAAATCTATATGCCTCCACCCTGGGGGCATAAACATTGGCAAAGCTTAAAAAGAAAAAGAGCAAAGCAGAGCGATCAAAACAATAGCTTCATGTAATGTTCACTTTGATACAATGGGGGAAAGTTGTAAGAATGGTTTACCTATATGTCAGTGGGAGATAGTGTTCCGGCGGAACAATAACTCCACACAGCGACATCAAGGGTTCACTCATGTAGGCTGCAATCTGTCAATGAGCATAAAAGTAAATGAACACTGACAATACGATTGTTTAAATTGACTAAATGCACACGATCAATTTAGTTTGACTGCCCAGGTTATCAATCAGACTCCACCATCGTGCTGATGACACTCTTGAACTTGAAGCAGCATACCTAGATGATTTGACTAAGACTGCCGATTAAAATGATAATAATAACTCGTACGGACTTACTGCTAGTATATTTACCTTTAGATTCAGACCAAGACCATGACCCAGAGGTGATTCCGGAAGCCTTTCATAGTGATACACTGTATTGAGGGAACAACTGCAACTTTGTCAGCAATAGCACGTTCAGTTGCTCAAGAGAAGTTAGGCAAGAAGTGAAAACCCAAATCATAAAACTAAGATGGCACAAAAGACAGGTAGACTAACTCTCAGAGAAGAAAGAAATTCATCAAGCATCACACAAAGGACAGGAGATTGGACAACAACCTTCAAGCGATAACTAGTAACACAAGAGTTTCTAAAGAAGATATAAGAACACTTAAGACTGCTCAACTAAAGCTCCATTTGCTAAAACCAAAAGAATGAACCAGAATGGAACTTTCAAGAAACATGAATCCCACCAGCTACAATTCCTTTACTGTGTTCCATCTGCAGCAAACCTCTTCAGTTGATGTCTAGTAGAAACACCAGAGTAATTACTATGGAAGCAAACATGAACCATGGCACATTTCCAGCAATTAAGCCAAGCTACCCAAGCACAATGGAGAAGAATGTATAGTTTCCAGGAATTATTGAAAGTAAAAAAGTCGGGCTGCTGTAAGTAAACTATGGAAAAAAAGCATCTTATTGGCTCAGAGTGAGAGAGAAGAGAGTGAGAAGCCATCCATAGAGGATAGGGTAAGGCGAACACAACTCATCCATCATCTAAAGCGTGTTCTGGGCTTAAACAATCGTGGCACACATCTGATGTCCTCTGAGGACAGTTGTCTTTATTTCTGACAATACTTTTCAGAGACATTTTTACTACTACACTAATTATTGCACAAAATAGACTACTGCAATACATTACATATAGTGTGATGAAAAATGCATAGAGAAGAGAAAGCTTCACAGAAATGAATGTAAACTATAACTAATATTAGACATAGGAAGAGAAGTAAAGACGGATTTTTTTTAAAAACAACGAGACAACAGCAAATTAAGCCAATTAATTGATTAAAATACTCATAAATAAGACATCTGACAAACATCCACATTTAAATGAAAAGATATAGAAGAAGATTCTGAAAAGAGAGGTAGTTCTGGTTATAGTGTGCTGTCTGCAATACCAAACCAAGGCATATTATTTTACCATTCCATGCTTGTAGTGCAGAACCTGACAGCTTTAAGGGAGAAGGTACCATGAATATTGGGATACTCTACCTGTACGAGAGCTGAGTGTAACACTTAGGCGGCATAATCATTCCTCCTTGGGTCATCAGTGGTTCACTTACATATGCAGCGATCTGTTAATTTAAGATTATGGCTTCATTGATAGATATTGACACCGGTAGAGTATATTTTCAATCTGCATCAGTGAATACGTACCTCCAGAATATTTCAACCAAGGTACTATGAGGAATATGTATCAAAAGTCATATAATCAAAGCAATTGCCACATATGCAAATAACGAATATATGAATAACACAGACACAACCATACCAATCAGTAGTTGAATCTCAGCCTAAGAGAGTAGAATATAAGAAACATCACAAATACAAACATACACAAGCCACCGTATATGAGCCAGGATGTAAGGTCAACCAATCAGTCAGGCTTGAAATGAAGGTTTCCCTGTTGCGTATGACAACCAGGTAAGGACAGGGCAAGTATTTACAAATTAAGGTCACCAAATGGAGGAAGTGAAGACTAAATTTGAATAAAAATGAACAGGAAAAATTGGCTCCCTGTAATTCAGGTCAATAAATAACAGATATTGGTAACAATTAATATCAATTTGTTAACAATAATTGTAAAAACTTAAAAAGCAGCTCGGCCTGTGAGATTTTTTTTGTGTTCGCACATTAACCGCCCCACTAATAATTCTCAAGGTATCGATATTGTATCTAATTACAACTACCACAAGCAATGATGATCATTACCTAGCAATACCATGTTATTCATTAAGGATGCAATGCATGCATAATTTACTCAGTATCACTTTTATTACATTAATGAACTGTTAAAATAACCAAAATTGACATATTTTTCTTTTAGCAAGGGGTAAATATTTTGAATTAGCTGTTCGATGGATACAAGAATGGTTATTTGGGCTTCTTAACAATTTCTAAAAGTAAGTGTCCTTTTAGTCATCATTAAAAATTATGGATTTGTTTGAACAGAAGCCATCAAATACATGCCTTGCAGACCAACAAAATGAAATCTAGAGTTTTAACGAGACTTAGTCATATTGTGAATGAGTTAGTTGAATACCAGGGTCGAAGTTTATAAGTCTGAGTTCGAATACAACAAGTCGCCAGACTCAGTCATCGGATTGGTTGGTTCTCAGAGCAGTCTGTAGCTCAACCAATGGCAAGGCAGCTTTCTGAGAACAGTCTCAAAACTATACAATATATACATGCATGCCCATATTAAGAAACACTCAGGTATATTAATAAACAATGTTTCTCAGGGATATTAATAAACAATGTTTCTCAGGGATATTAATAAACAATGTTTCTCAGGGATATTAATAAACAATGTTTCTCAGGGATATTAATAAACAATGTTTCTCAGGGATATTAATAAACAATGTTTCTCAGGGATATCAATAAACAATGTTTCTCAGGGATATTAATAAACAATGTTTCTCAGGGATATTAATAAACAATGTTTCTCAGGGATATTAATAAACAATGTTTCTCAGGGATATTAATAAACAATCTTTCTCAGGGATATCAATAAACAATGTTTCTCAGGGATATTAATAAACAATGTTTCTCAGGGATATTAATAAACAATGTTTCTCAGGGATATTAATAAACAATCTTTCTCAGGGATATCAATAAACAATGTTTCTCAGGGATATTAATAAACAATGTTTCTCAGGGATATTAATAAACAATGTTTCTCAGGGATATCAATAAACAATGTTTCTCAGGGATATTAATTAACAATGTTTCTCAGGGATATTAATAAACAATGTTTCTCAGGGATATTAATAAACAATGTTTCTCAGGGATATTAATAAACAATCTTTCTCAGGGATATCAATAAACAATGTTTCTCAGGGATATTAATAAACAATCTTTCTCAGGGATATTAATAAACAATCTTTCTCAGGGATATTAATATTAGTTCTACAGCAAACAATTACCCCCCACCAATACTTGCAAAAACCAATGCATCATCTTGTGACTCCCTTTATTTATTCAATACCTGTAAACTAGACTCAGATAGTTCGAGGGGGGAACAATACAGCCCTGGGTCGTAAACAATGGCTCACACATAAAGGTTGCTATCTGTGAAAACAAAAAAAAGTGCTATTAAATGTAGGGGTGTGGCAACCCTTACCAAAACACAGTTTTGGACACGCATAACAAAAAATGAAACTCAACATATCAGGAAAAGAACTTTAGAACAAAGCTAAAAAAAGAAATATCTGCTTTTCAGTGCACTCGATTTTCCTCTAGCTACATCCCTAATATGTATAACAATCGGAACACAGGTGGAATCTTTCTGTTGCTATAGAAACAAAACAACATGTTAAGTATTCAGTTACAATTTGCCATCTAAATATAAGATACATACAAACAGAGACCATGCATACAATGATACATATTATATTAACTAAGTTCACTACAACAGAAAACTTCACAATTTAACATTTAGTGTTGTTAAAGAGCTGTATGCCATTATTACCAGTAATTAACCTATGTATGGCAGCCAGTTAATAGGACCAGCATTCCTGGTTAACCAACCAGTACAATCCCGTTCTTCAGCAAACAACCAACAACTTCCAATATCAATCTCAATGAGAGGTCAGGGACAACTGACTGTGAATGTCTTATCTTCAGTCACATTGCCATGGAGATCATACACCAGTGGATCAAACCAACCACCTCAAGCTTGGCTGTTAAGTCCTCTTCCGACTGAACTCAGCGGACAGGCTTGACAAGAAATGGAGGAGAGACAAAACGAACCACAGACAAATCATAACACAGCATTACAATACACAATTGTTATCAGTTTTTGACTATTTCACAGGCTTCATATTTTATTATCAATCTGCAACAGAATTTACTCAAAGCAAGACAGTGGCAGTGAAAATATAAAGCAATTATTACCAAACATAATATAGCAAGAAATATCATCATAGTTTTAGCATAACAGGGCTCTAGAAATTCACTAGCCTGACGTCCCAGACAAGCCTAATTGTCGATTAGGGCTACTAACAGTTGAGCTTGATTTAGTCCAGGATAAGTCTGTTATGCATGCCTAATTAACTTTTAATCCATACCATATTCTATTCTCATACAACTATCCTGTGTCGGACAAGTCAAAATTAACATATACACTAGTCCGGGACAACTGCATTAAAAGAAAAGTTCTAGAGCCCTGCATAAACAAACTGTGACACAGTAGTTGTCTGCGTATATACAAGTCAACAGGACAGTAGCAGCAATGAGGCACATCGAGGTACATGCCTCACCAAAAATAATCGCAACATCACATATTTTTACCAACAAGAATGCCCCTTAACGACCATTCCTTCCAAAAAATTGAAGGTCTATTTACACATCTGGACAATATGCTAATCTATTGCACTTGCTTATTATGTTCAAAACCTTCCTATCTTAATCGTAATAGAAATATAAGATCGCCCATTGTTTGTTTAAGCAAACGTATTACATTATACGTATAGTATAAATACAAAAACGTTTATCTTTTAGAAAGCACAAACGTTTTCAATAAGTAATACAACAAAACGTTTTTTTAGATAACTACTGTACAATACACCATTATTTCCACTTTATTTACTGGAAAAAAACAAGCAAATATTTTGATACATTTTTCAAAAATAATTTCTTACTTAAGAATAAACTGCTTGATATAAATTTGTAATAAATTTGTAGGCAACATTTACTGAAACAGCCTCCAACATAACAGTGAGGAGAGGATTTACTTACAGATCGGCCATTATCTAATGCTTTACGAATAGCGACCTTGACCTCTTGGGCATACAGATGACCTGGACTCAATGTGTCCTCACGATATTTCCCTCTGTACGTGTCTGGGGTTGGAACCTGGATACAATATGAATATAAATGAACAACAACTTTCCAATACCGACAAAACAACCTTATGCATTCCAAATCATATTTCATTTAACATTTTAACAAAATATAATAGTTTTGTTCAATTATACCCAACTCTTATTTACTAATGTAAGCCCGTGTCTTTCACAAGATCACAAGTTTTTCATAAGAGTAGGTAGTGTTAAACATTATCATTTCCTACTATTCAATTCTATTTAACCATTAAAAATGTGTAAACATAAATATATACACTAGAACCCCTTTAAACTGGAACCCTTTAACAAGGACAGCCCCTAAAATAGACATTTTCCCTGGCCCCATGCTTGTTGGTTTGAAAGGTGTATAGATGTTCATAAAAATTCTTATTCTGGACCAATTTCTTATACTACTAAGATGATATTTTATTACATTTTTCTTTACATATATATATATACTCATTATAATTTAAATGTTTTACTTCTTCCATGTCGCCTGTTGTAAATGTCTAAGAAAAAGCCTCAAAAGTATATACTTACAATATGAACCCAGTCTTCTTTCGGCAAGCCGTGACGTTTCAATCTTGATGGACTGATTTTTATGAGATTTTCTGTGTTTCCATGGTAAGCACTGTAAAGATTAAGAAAAAATATGTAATACCAACGAACATAATAATAGCATGATGACAAAAAGCAATATTTCACCATGATCTAACTGGACAACCTGCTGCGTTTATAAAACCTTACAGTTAACATCTATTACGTGTTGTTCATTTCATTTTGCCTGGGACGTCGAGCTAGTGGATTACTAGAGCCCTGGTGAGGCAAAGTTATTTGTAACAAGAGATGTTTGTAAAACATTATGCCCCCTCATAGTTTAATAATTGATCGGAAACAGTTTGTGAACAATTGACCCCTGTGACCTTGACCATTGACCATGTGACCCAAAAATCAGTAGGGTTCCTCTGCTACCCAAGATGAATGTGTGTGAAACCCATTATGAAACAATTTTGACTGTTCTCAACCTTTCTTTGACAGGGGAAGTAACTCAATGTAATCTTAAACTTCAGCCTCTACATGGATTGATTAGTAAGTAAACAGTTTGTATCAATCAGACATTACTTACTCCTCTACAACAATTACATCATTATTCTTAGTATAACTTTTGGCAAGCCGAAGAGCTAGATCATTGGCTTCCGATCTGAAAATAAACAACAGTAAAATGTTAAGACAGTTAAACTTGAGATCTTTACTTTACATAACTTTGTGATTAAATTAACTTTTTCATTAACGTTCATATTCAATATGTCGTATTTAATTATCGATTGATTTCAAAAAGAAGACGTTGCAAAATTTTATAAAAGGTAACATTTTAAATGCAAAACAACTGCTAGTATGAAGCTACGTTGTCATAAGCAATTTATACTTCAATCTGGTTATAAAAATTGTCTCAAACAAGCCAATGTTATAACAAAAGTTATTACATAAGTTTATCAATTCTGGCAATTAACCTTTGAAAACTGACACCAGCCTAGCAATCTATCTGATTCATTCAAGTAATACTATAAATTTATACACTAAAACTTAAATAATAAGACCACCTTTGGGACCTTCGAAAAATGGTCTTAAAATTGAAGTGGTCGTAATATTGAGGTTGAATAAAGAGCAGTGAAATAGACTGGAAGATTAATTTTGAGGTGGTCTTATTAATGAGGTGGTCTTGAAGTGAGGCTGTACTGTATAATGCTCAAGGTATATTAATTTAGATCAATATTTTTTTCAAATATAATGCTCAAGGTATATTAATTTAGATCAATAATTTTTCACAAATATATAATACATAATTTAGTTAACAAATGATAGATAACAGTTTAAATTTATGGCAAACAAAAGGTAAGGCCATTATCAACACAAAGTGTTAGTTTGGCACAACCCTAATTACCCACGAAAATGGCCCCGACTAAAAAATGTTGGAGTAGTTCAAGTGGGGAAAAGTTTATAGCAGTGTACTATATTGATAGTTAACACTAGTATGACCCCAAAAAATAATTTAAAATAATGCATTACCAAACTTCCTACCCACCTAAATTTTACTAGGTAGGGATATGCCAAAACAAATATTTTTAAGGATGGAGTATCGGTCTAACATATATATATATATATTTGATGGAGATAATATTCAATTACCCAGAGTTAAGAAAATAACAGACACAAAGATGTTCTGGTAGAAGTTCTACAAGTCGTTTAGCGTACTCCACTTGACCATCAGTAAGAAAACCATATGATGTGGTCAATTTGGTCATCTGTTCTTGACCAGCTCCCATAACGTGTGGATGGCAATGACCAACTGAAAAAGCAGTTAAGTGAGAGTCAGAAAGGTATGTGGTACTTGGTTATATCAATTTGCTGCAAAAAGGAGAGAAATACAAAGATCTGTAAGTGAAAACATGTTCACACACAAACTCTACCAAGTTTACAGTAACTCATTTTGAAGATGTTTAAATTATTTCTGGGATCAAGGTTACAGAATATTGATCTGTTCTTCATCTGAATTATCTATTATAATTTTGACGAACACCAATATACATAAATTAACAAACACGAAGGTAGATTAAATTAAATGACTTGCGCATCTACATCTGAAAATAGGCCAAACCATTTTCTTCAAATAACTAGTTAACTCAACTGACATACAGCACACCCCAGCAGATTGTCACAAATCCCCTTTATCCCTTCTGGAGTTCTCTCCCTTTATCTATTTTCAATCTCCTGTGCAGCACACTATATAACTATAAGGCCAATGCTAACATAAGACAATAAGTTTTCCAAATTTACAAACATCTGAGATCAATATGTATTCACCATGTGAAATGTTATTAATACAATCCAGGTATTCATTTCCACTATCATCGTACATATACTGTCGCGATGCTCGAACTATCTTTAAAGGAGACACTTCATAATGCAGCTTACATGACCTCCTGTAAAATAAATAAATTATGAAATTACAGTAAAACTTCAATAATAGGACCCTTGAAAACTGTTCTTCTCATTGAATTTGGAGTGGTCTTAATATTGAGGTTGAATAAAGAGCAAAATAGTGAAAATGGACTTGAAAATTGTGGTCTTATTATTAAGATGGGTCTTTAAAACCCCCAGTATTTTTTGCTGACAGTTCCAAGGCTGTAATTCGCTATATGATTGTTGTTTCTGTTTATGTTATGAATGTGTTTTGTATTTCCCTTTCCCCTATGCAATTCTGTCACTTTATACAGTGTTCAGATTGTTTCCTGCCCATTTTTGACCTATTAAGACCAGTTGTCTTGACTTGTCCTGTGATCTTTTCCATCCATTAATTCCCACCTCCCCTTCCCTTACTGTCCACTTTGATTCTCCTAGTTATTCCTTGTGGTCTGCTGGGCCATTCCTTGCGCCTCAGTTCCTTAATATGTGTACCGTTTGACCTACTTATGTTTTGTGGATTGTTGTTTTTCCAGAGATCTGCGTGGGGAGGCATTGTCTTATGTATGTGGCTTTCCCTGTAGTTACGTATTCTCTCTCTTTAATTGAGGTTTTACTATATTTCAAACTGAAACAATTTGGTGATGTAACAACACTTCATTTAATTAATAAATGAGAAGTTACCAAAGAGATAGAACAAGTAACCTTCAGTTACCAATGGAAAGAGTGGGTTACTAATACTATAATGCACCCACTTGCACAGATGTGCACATTTAGGACCATAATAATTCATGCATAATGAGGCTAAATAAAATGTTGAGTGCATGACATGCCTAGCGACCAGTAACAAATATCAACAATGTAAATTGTGGGCTAGTTGACAACGGAGGCGCTAATTGTTTGTTATATTTTCATGATGCCATATAAAATGCATATATATAGCGATTGGTTTACTGGAAGTTTTAAGCCTGACTCAAAAGACGCATTACGAATGACATTAAAGAAAGGGTACTCTTGACAGCTTAAAATATAGATACACAGTAACATTTGTTTAGGAAATTGCCGGACATGCAGACCAATTCCATTAAAACAATCGTCAGTCCTGGTCAAAATATGACTGTCATGTCCATCTATTTTTCAGGAAGTCTGCATTATTTCACTGCAAATGATTGTTATGCATAGTAAATACTGATAAATTGAAGCCAGTTTTAAGAAAATATAGTCTAACAGCTGTCAGTGACATATTGGCATGGGTTGGTTTGTTCCAGAATATGGACACTGACATACTGTGATATACAAATTAGCACTTCAGGTCATTGTTTGATAACTTAGAGTTAGATCTAGTCAAGGCTATTGTTTTCAACATAAAATGTACAATTTACATGGAGATATAAAATTAGGGCATGTATACATTAGTAAAACAATATGTATGAATTAATAAACTTTATAAAGCCATATATCAATCAACATTATAATAATTTATAACACAAAATAGAGTTTAAACTTTAAGTTAAATACATAGTGAAAAAAGGTAAAATAAATTATAACAACAAATGCATAAATATCCTTTGGAAGGTAATAATTTTGTATAAGTATATCCCTTTTTTCAATAATGAATAAAGCTTAAAACGACAATTAATATCAAATTACTGTTATACAATTTGATTCAGGGTCATCTCGGCCCACTAACAGTCTCGGCCCGGTCCGACTCGGCCCACTAACAGTCTCGGTCCGGTCCGACTCGGCCCACTTACAGTCTCGGCCCGGTCCGACTCGGCCCGGTCCGACTCGGCCCACTTTTGAAGTGCAATGAATAGGCAAAGTTGTTCACATTATTAATGCGATATATATGAACATTCTAAGTGTTGATTTTTGATACATTGATCGTTAATTATTAAGTTAAATGTAAGTTGAAAACATTACTGAATATTCTCAGTGCATTGAAGATTCGCGTTAAAGTGGAAATTTCCCCGTGAAATGTATATTGGTATCTGTTATAATAAAGTAGACCATACGAAAAAGTTTAATATTCATTTCATAAATTTCACGGATACATCGCGAGAAATTCTCACAAATCACAAAATTCCGTAAACACTTACAGAAATATTACACAAGTAGAATAAATGTAACAAATAATAAGCACATACACAGACAATAAATCGCAATAGCACAGTATAATTGGAATATCTTCGTCTACAGTCATGTGTGTCATTGCTATTAAAAAGACGACTTCTATCACATTCTTTAATATGCCGAATTGACCGGAATGTGTGAACAACTTTGCGTATTCATGGCACTTCAAAAGTGGGCCGAGTCAGACCGGGCCGAGACTGTAAGTGGGCCGAGATGACCCTTTACCTACAATTTCAGTCAGTTACGTAACGGATTTTTTTTATACATATAGTACTAACCCAACATAATTTCGACGCATTTTCAGCGTCTGTTTGAATGAAAACGTATCTGGCTTTTCTGGCATCTTGATTATGAGATGTTGCACTCAGTACGATGAGTTTACAGTCTGAAAATTCATGTTCCGTAAGATGTCAAATTGAGAGAAAATAATAAACACAGGACCGAGGTAATCCAAATGAAACCTATAATAAATATCTAACACAAAGACTAGATAGTAACGAAAAGTATAAATTGCAGCAAAGCTATACAAGTCACTGAAATACATGAATGCTATCTACATACCAGGGAAAATGCATCCAAATATACAGTCCACCAACTCAGTGAGAGAAATCAACAGGCTACCAGTCAAAATGAAAATGTTAACTGGAACATATATTCTCCAAACAAACAGAGTAGCATTCAACCAAAATGAAGTAGACCCAACTCTCAACTATGTGGAGCCGCAGAAGAGGATACTCACCACTTCCTACTACAGTGCGACACGCTCCACACTATTAGGACGCCAATACTGAATGAAATATAGTTTGAATCCCAAAGAGTTACACAACAAAACTTTAAGTGTTTACCCTGTGAAGAGCAAATATCCGTGCTATTGGCCTATACAAATATAAAAACGATCAGAAGAGGAAAGCTTCAAAAATTCGAGTTTCACTGCAGAAGACTCATCTACTCATAACATACCTTGAGATATAGAATGCTCGCAAATATTAAACCTAAAAGGCGAAGGGGAGGTGGCATGGTTTTCAATATTGGTGCGGATACATAATATATGTGCATTTAAGGAACTTATATGAGTGTGTAAATATCACTGACATATGTGCTTAACTGTAATATAGTTAAACGAACAGTGTTTAAACTTCGGTGAAGGGTGACCGTGTGGTGACGGATTTATAAATAAAACAGTTCAACTCTACACGTAGAGGTTCGCCTATACAGGCGGGGAAGATTATAAAGAAGAAGAAGAAGAATGGCGATATATATATGACCATTTTGACGTTATTGCATTCGGACGATTCCGGACTCGTTCAGGTTGGTCTTCGTATGTTTCCGGTTATTTCCGAACACAAGAAATTAACATAAAGCACTACTTTTTAAAAATATTATATAAATATATTATTTCACCAACCACCTCCTTTGCATGTTTAAGATATATAAATTTCCTTCATTAATTTGAACAGGTTTGAACATTTGCATATACACTGACCCAAAATGAAAACTTTACATCGATTTCAAAAGTATATATTTTGGTGATAAATGTATATTCGGGGTTAATTTTGTTTTTCATTGAAGCTTCAATGCAATATCAATGTGTTTATGTAATTTACTGGGGAAAAATCAGACAATGAATATTTGTTTATGAACCAATTCTGTTTTGAGATGACACCCTTGTAACACGGTCTCTGTGTCGGATTAAAGATAGTCAGTGTCACTTTATCAAAACAATCGATCCTCGTAAATTTCGGAATTTTGCATATTAATGCCTTTGTACAGACCTGTGTCCGTATTCACAAACACTTTAAGACTGAAACTTAGACTTACTGTTCGCAGTACGTCGTTTATTCATTTTCCTCAGTTCAGTTTTTTGGCTGAACTTTGTTAGTTTATGTTGAGTGTATGTGCATTTGCCTGTTTTCAGCGAATAAGTGGATGTGCCGATGAAATCACACTTTCTACCTTTAATAACTCAACTTCGACTTCGGATTATCTTATAAATGTCTAATACTCGATCGAAAACCTGTGTCAATCGGTAGTAACCAGATTGGTCGACACGATCATCTTTGTACGCCACATACTGGAAAGGTCGTTTGCAGAGATTCATATATGCATGTACGTAGTAAGTTCTTCTTCAAAAAAATTTATTAGATTTTCTTTTCATCATACCCAACTTTCATAGCGCCTCGCTTAGCCACCGTCGATAACGTGGGTATGGGAAAAATGCATTGGAATTGTGGGAAATCGTTAATATCTCAACAACGGATTGAGATATCAAAATTGTGCAAACGGTTTTGAAAAATTTACCATTTCTGCAATACATATTCCGTTTTTCAGAAATATTGTGAAATAAAATGTTGGTCCTTTTTAACTTTGAAGACACGAACCATGGCTATATAGACAAAGAAGGGAAAAAACGGACTGGTCGGGCTTAAAACCCAATATCTCAGTAAATAAAAGGAAATCTTTGAAAGTTTGTGCAAGCGGCTTTACAATCTTCATTCCTTAGGCTTTACAAATATGTAAATTTGATAAAAATAAATTATTTCATTTTAGCCCTTTTTAACTTTGAACCTGATGATTTCCATTTTTTTCTTTTCGTTTTCATGTGTATATCGATCACAGCGCCGTATCTCCACATGTGGTCACTTAAGATCTTATCGCATCTAACTGGCGTGCTATATTGTTCGCTGGACCATGGTTTATGGTGTATAGTTATACTGGATGCGCTAAATTATTTCTAGAAGACCATTTCGCATTTTCTTTAGCAGCAACTTAATTTCAATTGCGATAAACATTTTGTTTCAATTCAGAGCAAATATATAGATACTGGCCCATAAAATTTAACATAACATCAAAGACCTAAATGTTCTTTGATAACATATATTATAGTACAGACAAATAGTTCTAAAATATGTGTGGTGTATAGTTGATCTTCCACACATATCATGAACTAATATCAATCATTAATTATCATCATACAGTTGGATTCAAAAATAAGTTTAAATCATTCGTAATATAAATAAACTAGTACATTTATGCAGAAAAAAAGCTAATTTTTACTAGTCAACTTTTCAAAATATATTAGCGCAATTAATTAACGCAACGTTAACGCAACGTTATTATGTAGCCAATATTTTATGCAACGATGTATCTATTTAGAATCATGAACATTTAACTGTTGTTATATATATATATATATATATATATATATATATATATATATATATATATATATATATATATTTAATCATATTTAATTCAAAATTATATGTATCACAACATGAAGATAATTGTTTTGTTCTTATTCATACTACAAGTTACTTAACATCACGGACATATGAAAATGGTTTATATGTCCGTGTTAACATTAAGTAAAAAATTTCATTAAAATACTTCTCACCAAAAATTCGCAAATTGAAATCTATTGGTATGCGGTCACATATAAACATACAAACTCTAAAATCCTTAAATATGCAAAATGCCAAACCTTCTAACAAGGAGAATTTGATAAGATCTTAATCTTAATGTGTAGATATATTTCACGGTACCTCCCAGCATGGGGTCTTATCTCTTATCAGATTAATCGGTTGTAAAACAGATAAGACTGGCTCTTATGGTCAGGACAGGCAACTAGATGTAGTAATTAATCGATTTGTCTCCCTTGTCGACCGTAATGAAAGTTGGACATGAGAATTATTATCACGCGGTAAATGTTTTTCTTAGGTTATGTCAGTTTCTTGAGACATCGCAGTCTTTTACAGGTTGTACCTGAATTGGTATGATCAGCAGGATTTACACGCACACGTACCATTTTTCATTTATATTGCAAAAACTACAGGTATCATTCGATGCTTGAATGTCCGTCCGTCTGTTTATCTGTACTGTCTGCATTGTAATTATAACGTAAGTATATACCAAACGGGCTTGCGTTTGTGGAATTCTGGTCATGTTTTACGTCATTACTAATGTTTAATTATATATCTGTGAGAATCTACTTTCAAATTTGCAACCACGATACTAATTAACCCTAAATACTCGATCGAAAACCTGTGACAAACGGTAGTAACCAGATTAGTCGACACGACCACCTTTGTACGCCACATACTGGAAACGTCAAATTTTTCAAACCATTCCATTTACTGCACACACGACAATGCAATTGAACAATTGAACAATTAGTTAATATGTTCATCATCATTATCAATTGCCCTGCACTGACTGTTTTAATTGTAAATACATTTTGATGTCTTTGTGTTTCTCAAACATGACTTTATTTTGTTATTTCACTAAAATGTTATATTTTACTTGAATGTGAAATTCCTTCTATTGCGTACACAACACATGTTGTCAACAAATATCAAGTTGAAAGTAAACCCATACTGTCGCGTTGAGTATAGGTTATAGCTCATATATTGGAATTATAAGCAAACTAAGTGCAAGGACGCGTCAGTGACAGCAGCACTTAATTTGTTTATAATTTTAATATGTTAGTTATAACCGGCTTATAGTTTACAGTCATATTGATCACTTACCAGATTTACTTAATGAAAACACTTAATAGATATTGTGCGTAATGCCATAATAAATGGATTAGTTGATCAAAAATTTGAAGATTTCTGGATGCTTATTGGATGTAAGACACAGGAAGAGGCGGAGTGATCTATTAGTAAATGAAAGTGTACAAACGCAGTTAGAAATGCACACATTAAGTGAACAACTCCATGTTGGTTGTTTGAACAAAAACTCTATCACCAAATGCAGTAACTACATTTAGGATGGTTAAATCAATACGGTATAATACAGCCCCTACGCCCCAAGCTTGGTGTAAATATATTATCCTGGTTAATGCATTTCGACAGACTTTTCTGAAAATTCAGTTCTTCCTATCAATGGCCAAAATTTGTTTTGTTCTTGTATCTGATATGAAATTTGATTCCTGATACTTTATTCCTAATGCCAAAATCTAGAAATACCATGCCTGTATACAAGGGAGGTAATAAGCAGTTTACGTCAATACAACGTTTTTGAATTTAAATGACACTATTTGCTTTTGGCGGAAATATAATTATATCGTGAATATACCGTTACTTATACGTATTCTTGTTTGTACATCGCAATGCAAGAGGAATTATACTGTTCGCTAATCCGATAAATTGTTCATTGTAAATACAGTCACTATGATGCATATCATTAAGTCAGTAGGATTGACATCGTTGATTATTTGGTAGTATTAAATGCGTTATTTATAAAGATATTGTCTTGGAATGTATAACATCAATGAACAGTCATACTTGCTTTTTTCGGATAAATTTGAGATTTAATTTTTATAATCCCGTCATTGCATTTGTTGTTTAAAACGTTACTTTTTACATATATGTCAAGTGTTTCAGAGTTGCGTTACTCTCATATTGTGTAATGTCGATTACATTGTTTACATCACAGCATTCTGAGGGACGCGATGTTGTCGGCAGGATACTGAATGAAATAAAAGCAAAAGCAATGGACGGATAACATTTTAAATGACCACGTGACACAGATGAGTCTTTTTTCAAGCTTTGGCTTGAATATGATCTATCGACAAAAATAATAACTTTCTGGGTATTGAACCGGTATATTGCTACATGATGCACGTCTGTGGTGCGGCGTATATATTTACAAACATTTAAAAAAGTAAAGAATACCTCGGGTGAGAGTCGAACTGGTGCTAAACTTTTCAATAATACATCTAAATACAGAACGTTTAACCGACTGAGTTATAGAGGCACACACAGTCTAGCTCTATGTAATTTATTGCTCATGTACACTGGGCTTGTGAATAAGTATTTACCATTTCACGCTGAGAGATGGCTTGCGTTTTCCAACATGACAAGAGAAACACAAAGTCCATGCTTTACAATGGAATATGTGTATTTGTTACACGGATAAAAGGAATTATATTGCTATGACTTTTAATTTACACGCTTCAATATTCCCTTTATCGAGCCTCTTGTTTCGGACGCATGCAGGAACTGGAGTGTTCTATGTGTAGCTAGCTTCTACGTGACAGTATAAATATGTAAGAAAGCTGATTCTCCGCATTGCATTCGTCCCAGTGTTTATTTCTATACAAATATATATTGTAGATATTTACGACAAACCGTTGTCGCGAGGATGTCAACGATGTTACTTCACATACAAATATTAGCCAGCATGAAATAATGATCACAGCTCGGTCTTTTCATCTTCATTTCACGGTAAAATCGGGTATATTATTGCTAACCGTCGTTTGCAGAGATTCATATCGCCATCATATCGAGCTAACCTACAGTTGGAATCATTTTTGTCGACGGTCGACACGATCATCTTTGTACGGTACATACTGGAAACGTCAAATGCGTTGCACATGTTGATTACCAAAGTATAATTCAGTTTCCAGCATTATCCTGCGTTTCCAAACCATTCCATTTACTGCACACACGACAATGCAATTGAACAATTGAACAATTAGTTAATATGTTCATCATCATTATCAATTGCCCTGCACTCACTGTTTTAATTGTAAATACATTTTGATGTCTTTGTGTTTCTCAAACACAACTTTATTTTGTTATTTCACTAAAATGTTATATTTTACTTGAATGTGAAATTCCTATATTGCGTACACAACACATGTTGTTAACAAATACCAAGTTGAAAGTTAACCCATACTGTCGCGTTGAGTATAGGTTATAGCTCATATATTGGAATTATAAGCAAACTAATTGCAAGGACGCGTCAGCGACAGCAGCACTAAATTTGTTTATAATTCTAATATGTTAGTTATAACCGGCTTATAGTTTACAGTCATATTGATCACTTACCAGATTTACTTAATGAAAACACTTAATAGATATTGTGCGAAATGCCATAATAAATGGATTAGTTGATCAAAAATTTGAAGATTTCTGCATGCTTATTGGATGTAAGACACAGGAAGAGGCGGAGTGATCTATAAGTAAATGAAAGTGTACAAACGCAGTTAGAAATGCACACATTAAGTGAACAACTCCATGTTGGTTGTTTGAACAAAAACTCTATCACCAAATGCCGTAACTACATTTAGGATGGTTAAATTAATACGGTATAATACACCCCTACGCCCCAAGCTTGGTGTAAATATATTATCCTGGTTAATGCATTTCGACAGACTTTTCTGAAAATCCAGTTCTTCCTATCAATGGCCAAAATTTGTTTTGTTCTTGTATCTGATATGAAATTTGATTCCTGATACTTTATTCCTAATGCCAAAATCTAGAAATACCATGCCTGTATACAAGGGAGGTAATAAACAGTTTACGTCAATACAACGTTTTTGAATTCCGCTATGAACTTAAATAACACTGTTTGCTTTTGGCGGAAATATAATTATATCGTGAATATACCGTTACTTATACGTATTCTTGTTTGTACATCGCAATGCAAGAGGAATTATACTGTTCGCTAATCCGATAAATTGTTCATTGTAAATACAGTCACTATGATGCATATCATTAAGTCAGTAGGCTTGACATCGTAGATTATTTGGTAGTATTAAATGCGTTATTTATAAAGATATTGTCTTGGAATGTATAACATCAATGAACAGTCATACTTGCTTTTTTCGGATAAATTTGAGATTTAATTTTTTATAATCCCGTCTTTGCATTTGTTGTTTAAAACGTTACTTTTTACATATATGTCAAGTGTTTCAGAGTTGCGTTACTCTCATATTGTGTAATGTCGATTACATTGTTTACATCACAGCATTCTGAGGGACGCGATGTTGTCGGCAGGATACTGAATGAAATAAAAGCAAAAGCAATGGACGGATTACATTTTAAATGACCACGTGACACAGATGAGTCTTTTTTCAAGCTTTGGCTTGAATATGATCTATCGGCAAAAACAATAACTTTCTGGGTATTGAACCGGTATATTGCTACCTGATGAACGTCTGTGGTGCGGAGTATATATTTACAAACAATTAAAAAAGTAAAGAATACCTCGGGTGAGAGTCGAACTGGTGCTAAACTTTTCAATAATACATCTAAATACAGAACGTTTAACCGACTGAGTTATAGAGGCACACACAGTCTAGCTCTATGTAATTTATTGCTCATGTACACTGGGCTTGTGAATAAGTATTTACCATTTCACGCTGAGAGATGGCTTGCGTTTTCCAACATGACAAGAGAAACACAAAGTCCATGCTTTACAATGGAATATGTGTATTTGTTACACGGATAAAAGGAATTATATTGCTATGACTTTTAATTTACACGCTTCAATATTCCCTTTATCGAGCCTCTTGTTTCGGACGCATGCAGGAACTGGAGTGTTCTATGTGTAGCTAGCTTCTACGTGACAGTATAAATATGTAAGAAAGCTGATTCTCCGCATTGCATTCGTCCCAGTGTTTATTTCTATACAAATATATATTGTAGATATTTACGACAAACCGTTGTCGCGAGGATGTCAACGATGTTACTTCACATACAAATATTAGCCAGCATGAAATAATGATCACAGCTCGGTCTTTTCATCTTCATTTCACGGTAAAATCGGGTATAGTATTGCTAACCGTCGTTTGCAGAGATTCATATCGCCATCATATCGAGCTAACCTACAGTTGGAATCATTTTTGTCGACGGTCGACACGATCATCTTTGTACGCCACATACTGGACACGTCAAATGCGTTGCACATGTTGATTACCAAAGTATAATTCAGTTACCAGCATTATCCTGCGTTTCCAAACCATTCCATTTACTGCACACACGACAATGCAATTGAACAATTGAACAATTAGTTAATATGTTCATCATCATTACCAATTGCCCTGCACTGACTGTTTTAATTGTAAATGCATTTTGATGTCTTTGTGTTTCTCAAACATGACTTTATTTTGTTATTTCACTAAAATGTTATATTTTACTTGAATTTGAAATTCCTATATTGCGTACACAACACATGTTGTCAACAAATACCAAGTTGAAAGTTAACCCATACTGTCGCGTTGAGTATAGGTTATAGCTCATATATTGGAAATATAAGCAAACTAATTGCAAGGACGCGTCAGCGACAGCAGCACTAAATTTGTTTATAATTCTAATATGTTAGTTATAACCGGCTTATAGTTTACAGTCATATTGATCACTTACCAGATTTACTTAATGAAAACACTTAATAGATATTGTGCGAAATGCCATAATAAATGGATTAGTTGATCAAAAATTTGAAGATTTCTGGATGCTTTTGGCGGAAATATAATTATATCGTGAATATACCGTTACTTATACGTATTCTTGTTTGTACATCGCAATGCAAGAGGAATTATACTGTTCGCTAATACGATAAATTGTTCATTGTAAATACAGTCACTATGATGCATATCATTAAGTCAGTAGACTTGACATCGTTGATTATTTGGTAGTATTAAATGCGTTATTTATAAAGATATTGTCTTGGAATGTATAACATCAATGAACAGTCATACTTGCTTTTTTCGGATAAATTTGAGATTTAATTTTTTATAATCCCGTCATTGCATTTGTTGTTTAAAACGTTACTTTTTACATATATGTCAAGTGTTTCAGAGTTGCGTTACTCTCATATTGTGTAATGTCGATTACATTGTTTACATCACAGCATTCTGAGGGACGCGATGTTGTCGGCAGGATACTGAATGAAATAAAAGCAAAAGCAATGGACGGATTACATTTTAAATGACCACGTGACACAGATGAGTCTTTTTTCAAGCTTTGGCTTGAATATGATCTATCGGCAAAAACAATAACTTTCTGGGTATTGAACCGGTATATTGCTACCTGATGAACGTCTGTGGTGCGGAGTATATATTTACAAACAATTAAAAAAGTAAAGAATACCTCGGGTGAGAGTCGAACTGGTGCTAAACTTTTCAATAATACATCTAAATACAGAACGTTTAACCGACTGAGTTATAGAGGCACACACAGTCTAGCTCTATGTAATTTATTGCTCATGTACACTGGGCTTGTGAATAAGTATTTACCATTTCACGCTGAGAGATGGCTTGCGTTTTCCAACATGACAAGAGAAACACAAAGTCCATGCTTTACAATGGAATATGTGTATTTGTTACACGGATAAAAGGAATTATATTGCTATGACTTTTAATTTACACGCTTCAATATTCCCTTTATCGAGCCTCTTGTTTCGGACGCATGCAGGAACTGGAGTGTTCTATGTGTAGCTAGCTTCTACGTGACAGTATAAATATGTAAGAAAGCTGATTCTCCGCATTGCATTCGTCCCAGTGTTTATTTCTATACAAATATATATTGTAGATATTTACGACAAACCGTTGTCGCGAGGATGTCAACGATGTTACTTCACATACAAATATTAGCCAGCATGAAATAATGATCACAGCTCGGTCTTTTCATCTTCATTTCACGGTAAAATCGGGTATAGTATTGCTAACCGTCGTTTGCAGAGATTCATATCGCCATCATATCGAGCTAACCTACAGTTGGAATCATTTTTGTCGACGGTCGACACGATCATCTTTGTACGCCACATACTGGACACGTCAAATGCGTTGCACATGTTGATTACCAAAGTATAATTCAGTTACCAGCATTATCCTGCGTTTCCAAACCATTCCATTTACTGCACACACGACAATGCAATTGAACAATTGAACAATTAGTTAATATGTTCATCATCATTACCAATTGCCCTGCACTGACTGTTTTAATTGTAAATGCATTTTGATGTCTTTGTGTTTCTCAAACATGACTTTATTTTGTTATTTCACTAAAATGTTATATTTTACTTGAATTTGAAATTCCTATATTGCGTACACAACACATGTTGTCAACAAATACCAAGTTGAAAGTTAACCCATACTGTCGCGTTGAGTATAGGTTATAGCTCATATATTGGAAATATAAGCAAACTAATTGCAAGGACGCGTCAGCGACAGCAGCACTAAATTTGTTTATAATTCTAATATGTTAGTTATAACCGGCTTATAGTTTACAGTCATATTGATCACTTACCAGATTTACTTAATGAAAACACTTAATAGATATTGTGCGAAATGCCATAATAAATGGATTAGTTGATCAAAAATTTGAAGATTTCTGGATGCTTATTGGATGTAAGACACAGGAAGAGGCGGAGTGATCTATAAGTAAATGAAAGTGTACAAACGCAGTTAGAAATGCACACATTAAGTGAACAACTCCATGTTGGTTGTTTGAACAAAAACTCTATCACCAAATGCAGTAACTACATTTAGGCTGGTTAAATTAATACGGTATAATACACCCCCTACGCCCCAAGCTTGGTGTAAATATATTATCCTGGTTAATGCATTTCGACAGACTTTTCTGAAAATCCAGTTCTTCCTATCAATGGCCAAAATTTGTTTTGTTCTTGTATCTGATATGAAATTTGATTCCTGATACTTTATTCCTAATGCCAAAATCTAGAAATACCATGTCTGTATACAAGGGAGGTAATAAACAGTTTACGTCAATACAACGTTTTTGAATTCCGCTATGAACTTAAATAACACTGTTTGCTTTTGGCGGAAATATAATTATATCGTGAATATACCGTTACTTATACGTATTCTTGTGTGTACATCGCAATGCAAGAGGAATTATACTGTTCGCTAATCCGATAAATTGTTCATTGTAAATACAGTCACTATGATGCATATCATTAAGTCAGTAGGATTGACATCGTTGATTATTTGGTAGTATTAAATGCGTTATTTATAAAGATATTGTCTTGGAATGTATAACATCAATGAACAGTCATACTTGCTTTTTTCGGATAAATTTGAGATTTAATTTTTTATAATCCCGTCATTGCATTTGTTGTTTAAAACGTTACTTTTTACATATATGTCAAGTGTTTCAGAGTTGCGTTACTCTCATATTGTGTAATGTCGATTACATTGTTTACATCACAGCATTCTGAGGGACGCGATGTTGTCGGCAGGATACTGAATGAAATAAAAGCAAAAGCAATGGACGGATTACATTTTAAATGACCACGTGACACAGATGAGTCTTTTTTCAAGCTTTGGCTTGAATATGATCTATCGGCAAAAACAATAACTTTCTGGGTATTGAACCGGTATATTGCTACCTGATGAACGTCTGTGGTGCGGAGTATATATTTACAAACAATTAAAAAAGTAAAGAATACCTCGGGTGAGAGTCGAACTGGTGCTAAACTTTTCAATAATACATCTAAATACAGAACGTTTAACCGACTGAGTTATAGAGGCACACACAGTCTAGCTCTATGTAATTTATTGCTCATGTACACTGGGCTTGTGAATAAGTATTTACCATTTCACGCTGAGAGATGGCTTGCGTTTTCCAACATGACAAGAGAAACACAAAGTCTATGCTTTACAATGGAATATGTGTATTTGTTACACGGATAAAAGGAATTATATTGCTATGACTTTTAATTTACACGCTTCAATATTCCCTTTATCGAGCCTCTTGTTTCGGACGCATGCAGGAACTGGAGTGTTCTATGTGTAGCTAGCTTCTACGTGACAGTATAAATATGTAAGAAAGCTGATTCTCCGCATTGCATTCGTCCCAGTGTTTATTTCTATACAAATATATATTGTAGATATTTACGACAAACCGTTGTCGCGAGGATGTCAACGATGTTACTTCACATACAAATATTAGCCAGCATGAAATAATGATCACAGCTCGGTCTTTTCATCTTCATTTCACGGTAAAATCGGGTATAGTATTGCTAACCGTCGTTTGCAGAGATTCATATCGCCATCATATCGAGCTAACCTACAGTTGGAATCATTTTTGTCGACGGTCGACACGATCATCTTTGTACGCCACATACTGGACACGTCAAATGCGTTGCACATGTTGATTACCAAAGTATAATTCAGTTACCAGCATTATCCTGCGTTTCCAAACCATTCCATTTACTGCACACACGACAATGCAATTGAACAATTGAACAATTAGTTAATATGTTCATCATCATTACCAATTGCCCTGCACTGACTGTTTTAATTGTAAATGCATTTTGATGTCTTTGTGTTTCTCAAACATGACTTTATTTTGTTATTTCACTAAAATGTTATATTTTACTTGAATTTGAAATTCCTATATTGCGTACACAACACATGTTGTCAACAAATACCAAGTTGAAAGTTAACCCATACTGTCGCGTTGAGTATAGGTTATAGCTCATATATTGGAAATATAAGCAAACTAATTGCAAGGACGCGTCAGCGACAGCAGCACTAAATTTGTTTATAATTCTAATATGTTAGTTATAACCGGCTTATAGTTTACAGTCATATTGATCACTTACCAGATTTACTTAATGAAAACACTTAATAGATATTGTGCGAAATGCCATAATAAATGGATTAGTTGATCAAAAATTTGAAGATTTCTGGATGCTTATTGGATGTAAGACACAGGAAGAGGCGGAGTGATCTATAAGTAAATGAAAGTGTACAAACGCAGTTAGAAATGCACACATTAAGTGAACAACTCCATGTTGGTTGTTTGAACAAAAACTCTATCACCAAATGCAGTAACTACATTTAGGCTGGTTAAATTAATACGGTATAATACACCCCCTACGCCCCAAGCTTGGTGTAAATATATTATCCTGGTTAATGCATTTCGACAGACTTTTCTGAAAATCCAGTTCTTCCTATCAATGGCCAAAATTTGTTTTGTTCTTGTATCTGATATGAAATTTGATTCCTGATACTTTATTCCTAATGCCAAAATCTAGAAATACCATGTCTGTATACAAGGGAGGTAATAAACAGTTTACGTCAATACAACGTTTTTGAATTCCGCTATGAACTTAAATAACACTGTTTGCTTTTGGCGGAAATATAATTATATCGTGAATATACCGTTACTTATACGTATTCTTGTGTGTACATCGCAATGCAAGAGGAATTATACTGTTCGCTAATCCGATAAATTGTTCATTGTAAATACAGTCACTATGATGCATATCATTAAGTCAGTAGGATTGACATCGTTGATTATTTGGTAGTATTAAATGCGTTATTTATAAAGATATTGTCTTGGAATGTATAACATCAATGAACAGTCATACTTGCTTTTTTCGGATAAATTTGAGATTTAATTTTTTATAATCCCGTCATTGCATTTGTTGTTTAAAACGTTACTTTTTACATATATGTCAAGTGTTTCAGAGTTGCGTTACTCTCATATTGTGTAATGTCGATTACATTGTTTACATCACAGCATTCTGAGGGACGCGATGTTGTCGGCAGGATACTGAATGAAATAAAAGCAAAAGCAATGGACGGATTACATTTTAAATGACCACGTGACACAGATGAGTCTTTTTTCAAGCTTTGGCTTGAATATGATCTATCGGCAAAAACAATAACTTTCTGGGTATTGAACCGGTATATTGCTACCTGATGAACGTCTGTGGTGCGGAGTATATATTTACAAACAATTAAAAAAGTAAAGAATACCTCGGGTGAGAGTCGAACTGGTGCTAAACTTTTCAATAATACATCTAAATACAGAACGTTTAACCGACTGAGTTATAGAGGCACACACAGTCTAGCTCTATGTAATTTATTGCTCATGTACACTGGGCTTGTGAATAAGTATTTACCATTTCACGCTGAGAGATGGCTTGCGTTTTCCAACATGACAAGAGAAACACAAAGTCTATGCTTTACAATGGAATATGTGTATTTGTTACACGGATAAAAGGAATTATATTGCTATGACTTTTAATTTACACGCTTCAATATTCCCTTTATCGAGCCTCTTGTTTCGGACGCATGCAGGAACTGGAGTGTTCTATGTGTAGCTAGCTTCTACGTGACAGTATAAATATGTAAGAAAGCTGATTCTCCGCATTGCATTCGTCCCAGTGTTTATTTCTATACAAATATATATTGTAGATATTTACGACAAACCGTTGTCGCGAGGATGTCAACGATGTTACTTCACATACAAATATTAGCCAGCATGAAATAATGATCACAGCTCGGTCTTTTCATCTTCATTTCACGGTAAAATCGGGTATAGTATTGCTAACCGTCGTTTGCAGAGATTCATATCGCCATCATATCGAGCTAACCTACAGTTGGAATCATTTTTGTCGACGGTCGACACGATCATCTTTGTACGCCACATACTGGACACGTCAAATGCGTTGCACATGTTGATTACCAAAGTATAATTCAGTTACCAGCATTATCCTGCGTTTCCAAACCATTCCATTTACTGCACACACGACAATGCAATTGAACAATTGAACAATTAGTTAATATGTTCATCATCATTACCAATTGCCCTGCACTGACTGTTTTAATTGTAAATGCATTTTGATGTCTTTGTGTTTCTCAAACATGACTTTATTTTGTTATTTCACTAAAATGTTATATTTTACTTGAATTTGAAATTCCTATATTGCGTACACAACACATGTTGTCAACAAATACCAAGTTGAAAGTTAACCCATACTGTCGCGTTGAGTATAGGTTATAGCTCATATATTGGAAATATAAGCAAACTAATTGCAAGGACGCGTCAGCGACAGCAGCACTAAATTTGTTTATAATTCTAATATGTTAGTTATAACCGGCTTATAGTTTACAGTCATATTGATCACTTACCAGATTTACTTAATGAAAACACTTAATAGATATTGTGCGAAATGCCATAATAAATGGATTAGTTGATCAAAAATTTGAAGATTTCTGGATGCTTTTGGCGGAAATATAATTATATCGTGAATATACCGTTACTTATACGTATTCTTGTTTGTACATCGCAATGCAAGAGGAATTATACTGTTCGCTAATACGATAAATTGTTCATTGTAAATACAGTCACTATGATGCATATCATTAAGTCAGTAGACTTGACATCGTTGATTATTTGGTAGTATTAAATGCGTTATTTATAAAGATATTGTCTTGGAATGTATAACATCAATGAACAGTCATACTTGCTTTTTTCGGATAAATTTGAGATTTAATTTTTTATAATCCCGTCATTGCATTTGTTGTTTAAAACGTTACTTTTTACATATATGTCAAGTGTTTCAGAGTTGCGTTACTCTCATATTGTGTAATGTCGATTACATTGTTTACATCACAGCATTCTGAGGGACGCGATGTTGTCGGCAGGATACTGAATGAAATAAAAGCAAAAGCAATGGACGGATTACATTTTAAATGACCACGTGACACAGATGAGTCTTTTTTCAAGCTTTGGCTTGAATATGATCTATCGGCAAAAACAATAACTTTCTGGGTATTGAACCGGTATATTGCTACCTGATGAACGTCTGTGGTGCGGAGTATATATTTACAAACAATTAAAAAAGTAAAGAATACCTCGGGTGAGAGTCGAACTGGTGCTAAACTTTTCAATAATACATCTAAATACAGAACGTTTAACCGACTGAGTTATAGAGGCACACACAGTCTAGCTCTATGTAATTTATTGCTCATGTACACTGGGCTTGTGAATAAGTATTTACCATTTCACGCTGAGAGATGGCTTGCGTTTTCCAACATGACAAGAGAAACACAAAGTCCATGCTTTACAATGGAATATGTGTATTTGTTACACGGATAAAAGGAATTATATTGCTATGACTTTTAATTTACACGCTTCAATATTCCCTTTATCGAGCCTCTTGTTTCGGACGCATGCAGGAACTGGAGTGTTCTATGTGTAGCTAGCTTCTACGTGACAGTATAAATATGTAAGAAAGCTGATTCTCCGCATTGCATTCGTCCCAGTGTTTATTTCTATACAAATATATATTGTAGATATTTACGACAAACCGTTGTCGCGAGGATGTCAACGATGTTACTTCACATACAAATATTAGCCAGCATGAAATAATGATCACAGCTCGGTCTTTTCATCTTCATTTCACGGTAAAATCGGGTATAGTATTGCTAACCGTCGTTTGCAGAGATTCATATCGCCATCATATCGAGCTAACCTACAGTTGGAATCATTTTTGTCGACGGTCGACACGATCATCTTTGTACGCCACATACTGGACACGTCAAATGCGTTGCACATGTTGATTACCAAAGTATAATTCAGTTACCAGCATTATCCTGCGTTTCCAAACCATTCCATTTACTGCACACACGACAATGCAATTGAACAATTGAACAATTAGTTAATATGTTCATCATCATTACCAATTGCCCTGCACTGACTGTTTTAATTGTAAATGCATTTTGATGTCTTTGTGTTTCTCAAACATGACTTTATTTTGTTATTTCACTAAAATGTTATATTTTACTTGAATTTGAAATTCCTATATTGCGTACACAACACATGTTGTCAACAAATACCAAGTTGAAAGTTAACCCATACTGTCGCGTTGAGTATAGGTTATAGCTCATATATTGGAAATATAAGCAAACTAATTGCAAGGACGCGTCAGCGACAGCAGCACTAAATTTGTTTATAATTCTAATATGTTAGTTATAACCGGCTTATAGTTTACAGTCATATTGATCACTTACCAGATTTACTTAATGAAAACACTTAATAGATATTGTGCGAAATGCCATAATAAATGGATTAGTTGATCAAAAATTTGAAGATTTCTGGATGCTTATTGGATGTAAGACACAGGAAGAGGCGGAGTGATCTATAAGTAAATGAAAGTGTACAAACGCAGTTAGAAATGCACACATTAAGTGAACAACTCCATGTTGGTTGTTTGAACAAAAACTCTATCACCAAATGCAGTAACTACATTTAGGCTGGTTAAATTAATACGGTATAATACACCCCCTACGCCCCAAGCTTGGTGTAAATATATTATCCTGGTTAATGCATTTCGACAGACTTTTCTGAAAATCCAGTTCTTCCTATCAATGGCCAAAATTTGTTTTGTTCTTGTATCTGATATGAAATTTGATTCCTGATACTTTATTCCTAATGCCAAAATCTAGAAATACCATGTCTGTATACAAGGGAGGTAATAAACAGTTTACGTCAATACAACGTTTTTGAATTCCGCTATGAACTTAAATAACACTGTTTGCTTTTGGCGGAAATATAATTATATCGTGAATATACCGTTACTTATACGTATTCTTGTGTGTACATCGCAATGCAAGAGGAATTATACTGTTCGCTAATCCGATAAATTGTTCATTGTAAATACAGTCACTATGATGCATATCATTAAGTCAGTAGGATTGACATCGTTGATTATTTGGTAGTATTAAATGCGTTATTTATAAAGATATTGTCTTGGAATGTATAACATCAATGAACAGTCATACTTGCTTTTTTCGGATAAATTTGAGATTTAATTTTTTATAATCCCGTCATTGCATTTGTTGTTTAAAACGTTACTTTTTACATATATGTCAAGTGTTTCAGAGTTGCGTTACTCTCATATTGTGTAATGTCGATTACATTGTTTACATCACAGCATTCTGAGGGACGCGATGTTGTCGGCAGGATACTGAATGAAATAAAAGCAAAAGCAATGGACGGATTACATTTTAAATGACCACGTGACACAGATGAGTCTTTTTTCAAGCTTTGGCTTGAATATGATCTATCGGCAAAAACAATAACTTTCTGGGTATTGAACCGGTATATTGCTACCTGATGAACGTCTGTGGTGCGGAGTATATATTTACAAACAATTAAAAAAGTAAAGAATACCTCGGGTGAGAGTCGAACTGGTGCTAAACTTTTCAATAATACATCTAAATACTGAACGTTTAACCGACTGAGTTATAGAGGCACACACAGTCTAGCTCTATGTAATTTATTGCTCATGTACACTGGGCTTGTGAATAGGTATTTACCATTTCACGCTGAGAGATGGCTTGCGTTTTCCAACATGACAAGAGAAACACAAAGTCCATGCTTTACAATGGAATATGTGTATTTGTTACACGGATAAAAGGAATTATATTGCTATGACTTTTAATTTACACGCTTCAATATTCCCTTTATCGAGCCTCTTGTTTCGGACGCATGCAGGAACTGGAGTGTTCTATGTGTAGCTAGCTTCTACGTGACAGTATAAATATGTAAGAAAGCTGATTCTCCGCATTGCATTCGTCCCAGTGTTTATTTCTATACAAATATATATTGTAGATATTTACGACAAACCGTTGTCGCGAGGATGTCAACGATGTTACTTCACATACAAATATTAGCCAGCATGAAATAATGATCACAGCTCGGTCTTTTCATCTTCATTTCACGGTAAAATCGGGTATAGTATTGCTAACCGTCGTTTGCAGAGATTCATATCGCCATCATATCGAGCTAACCTACAGTTGGAATCATTTTTGTCGACGGTCGACACGATCATCTTTGGACGCCACATACTGGACACGTCAAATGCGTTGCACATGTTGATTACCAAAGTATAATTCAGTTACCAGCATTATCCTGCGTTTCCAAACCATTCCATTTACTGCACACACGACAATGCAATTGAACAATTGAACAATTAGTTAATATGTTCATCATCATTATCAATTGCCCTGCACTGACTGTTTTAATTGTAAATACATTTTGATGTCTTTGTGTTTCTCAAACATGACTTTATTTTGTTATTTCACTAAAATGTTATATTTTACTTGAATTTGAAATTCCTATATTGCGTACACAACACATGTTGTCAACAAATACCAAGTTGAAAGTTAACCCATACTGTCGCGTTGAGTATAGGTTATAGCTCATATATTGGAAATATAAGCAAACTAATTGCAAGGACGCGTCAGCGACAGCAGCACTAAATTTGTTTATAATTCTAATATGTTAGTTATAACCGGCTTATAGTTTACAGTCATATTGATCACTTACCAGATTTACTTAATGAAAACACTTAATAGATATTGTGCGAAATGCCATAATAAATGGATTAGTTGATCAAAAATTTGAAGATTTCTGCATGCTTATTGGATGTAAGACACAGGAAGAGGCGGAGTGATCTATAAGTAAATGAAAGTGTACAAACGCAGTTAGAAATGCACACATTAAGTGAACAACTCCATGTTGGTTGTTTGAACAAAAACTCTATCACCAAATGCAGTAACTACATTTAGGATGGTTAAATTAATACGGTATAATACACCCCCTACGCCCCAAGCTTGGTGTAAATATATTATCCTGGTTAATGCATTTCGACAGACTTTTCTGAAAATTCAGTTCTTCCTATCAATGGCCAAAATTTGTTTTGTTCTTGTATCTGATATGAAATTTGATTCCTGATACTTTATTCCTAATGCCAAAATCTAGAAATACCATGTCTGTATACAAGGGAGGTAATAAACAGTTTACGTCAATACAACGTTTTTGAATTCCGCTATGAACTTAAATAACACTGTTTGCTTTTGGCGGAAATATAATTATATCGTGAATATACCGTTACTTATACGTATTCTTGTGTGTACATCGCAATGCAAGAGGAATTATACTGTTCGCTAATCCGATAAATTGTTCATTGTAAATACAGTCACTATGATGCATATCATTAAGTCAGTAGGATTGACATCGTTGATTATTTGGTAGTATTAAATGCGTTATTTATAAAGATATTGTCTTGGAATGTATAACATCAATGAACAGTCATACTTGCTTTTTTCGGATAAATTTGAGATTTAATTTTTTATAATCCCGTCATTGCATTTGTTGTTTAAAACGTTACTTTTTACATATATGTCAAGTGTTTCAGAGTTGCGTTACTCTCATATTGTGTAATGTCGATTACATTGTTTACATCACAGCATTCTGAGGGACGCGATGTTGTCGGCAGGATACTGAATGAAATAAAAGCAAAAGCAATGGACGGATTACATTTTAAATGACCACGTGACACAGATGAGTCTTTTTTCAAGCTTTGGCTTGAATATGATCTATCGGCAAAAACAATAACTTTCTGGGTATTGAACCGGTATATTGCTACCTGATGAACGTCTGTGGTGCGGAGTATATATTTACAAACAATTAAAAAAGTAAAGAATACCTCGGGTGAGAGTCGAACTGGTGCTAAACTTTTCAATAATACATCTAAATACTGAACGTTTAACCGACTGAGTTATAGAGGCACACACAGTCTAGCTCTATGTAATTTATTGCTCATGTACACTGGGCTTGTGAATAAGTATTTACCATTTCACGCTGAGAGATGGCTTGCGTTTTCCAACATGACAAGAGAAACACAAAGTCCATGCTTTACAATGGAATATGTGTATTTGTTACACGGATAAAAGGAATTATATTGCTATGACTTTTAATTTACACGCTTCAATATTCCCTTTATCGAGCCTCTTGTTTCGGACGCATGCAGGAACTGGAGTGTTCTATGTGTAGCTAGCTTCTACGTGACAGTATAAATATGTAAGAAAGCTGATTCTCCGCATTGCATTCGTCCCAGTGTTTATTTCTATACAAATATATATTGTAGATATTTACGACAAACCGTTGTCGCGAGGATGTCAACGATGTTACTTCACATACAAATATTAGCCAGCATGAAATAATGATCACAGCTCGGTCTTTTCATCTTCATTTCACGGTAAAATCGGGTATAGTATTGCTAACCGTCGTTTGCAGAGATTCATATCGCCATCATATCGAGCTAACCTACAGTTGGAATCATTTTTGTCGACGGTCGACACGATCATCTTTGGACGCCACATACTGGACACGTCAAATGCGTTGCACATGTTGATTACCAAAGTATAATTCAGTTACCAGCATTATCCTGCGTTTCCAAACCATTCCATTTACTGCACACACGACAATGCAATTGAACAATTGAACAATTAGTTAATATGTTCATCATCATTATCAATTGCCCTGCACTGACTGTTTTAATTGTAAATGCATTTTGATGTCTTTGTGTTTCTCAAACATGACTTTATTTTGTTATTTCACTAAAATGTTATATTTTACTTGAATTTGAAATTCCTATATTGCGTACACAACACATGTTGTCAACAAATACCAAGTTGAAAGTTAACCCATACTGTCGCGTTGAGTATAGGTTATAGCTCATATATTGGAAATATAAGCAAACTAATTGCAAGGACGCGTCAGCGACAGCAGCACTAAATTTGTTGATAATTCTAATATGTTAGTTATAACCGGCTTATAGTTTACAGTCATATTGATCACTTACCAGATTTACTTAATGAAAACACTTAATAGATATTGTGCGAAATGCCATAATAAATGGATTAGTTGATCAAAAATTTGAAGATTTCTGCATGCTTATTGGATGTAAGACACAGGAAGAGGCGGAGTGATCTATAAGTAAATGAAAGTGTACAAACGCAGTTAGAAATGCACACATTAAGTGAACAACTCCATGTTGGTTGTTTGAACAAAAACTCTATCACCAAATGCAGTAACTACATTTAGGATGGTTAAATTAATACGGTATAATACACCCCCTACGCCCCAAGCTTGGTGTAAATATATTATCCTGGTTAATGCATTTCGACAGACTTTTCTGAAAATTCAGTTCTTCCTATCAATGGCCAAAATTTGTTTTGTTCTTGTATCTGATATGAAATTTGATTCCTGATACTTTATTCCTAATGCCAAAATCTAGAAATACCATGTCTGTATACAAGGGAGGTAATAAACAGTTTACGTCAATACAACGTTTTTGAATTCCGCTATGAACTTAAATAACACTGTTTGCTTTTGGCGGAAATATAATTATATCGTGAATATACCGTTACTTATACGTATTCTTGTTTGTACATCGCAATGCAAGAGGAATTATACTGTTCGCTAATCCGATAAATTGTTCATTGTAAATACAGTCACTATGATGCATATCATTAAGTCAGTAGGATTGACATCGTTGATTATTTGGTAGTATTAAATTCGTTATTTATAAAGATATTGTCTTGGAATGTATAACATCAATGAACAGTCATACTTGCTTTTTTCGGATAAATTTGAGATTTAATTTTTTATAATCCCGTCATTGCATTTGTTGTTTAAAACGTTACTTTTTACATATATGTCAAGTGTTTCAGAGTTGCGTTACTCTCATATTGTGTAATGTCGATTACATTGTTTACATCACAGCATTCTGAGGGACGCGATGTTGTCGGCAGGATACTGAATGAAATAAAAGCAAAAGCAATGGACGGATTACATTTTAAATGACCACGTGACACAGATGAGTCTTTTTTCAAGCTTTGGCTTGAATATGATCTATCGGCAAAAACAATAACTTTCTGGGTATTGAACCGGTATATTGCTACCTGATGAACGTCTGTGGTGCGGAGTATATATTTACAAACAATTAAAAAAGTAAAGAATACCTCGGGTGAGAGTCGAACTGGTGCTAAACTTTTCAATAATACATCTAAATACAGAACGTTTAACCGACTGAGTTATAGAGGCACACACAGTCTAGCTCTATGTAATTTATTGCTCATGTACACTGGGCTTGTGAATAAGTATTTACCACTTCACGCTGAGAGATGGTTTGCGTTTTCCAACATGACAAGAGAAACACGAAGTCCATGCTTTACAATGGAATATGTGTATTTGTTACACGGATAAAAGGAATTATATTGCTATGACTTTTAATTTACACGCTTCAATATTCCCTTTATCGAGCCTCTTGTTTCGGACGCATGCAGGAACTGGAGTGTTCTATGTGTAGCTAGCTTCTACGTGACAGTATAAATATGTAAGAAAGCTGATTCTCCGCATTGCATTCGTCCCAGTGTTTATTTCTATACAAATATATATTGTAGATATTTACGACAAACCGTTGTCGCGAGGATGTCAACGATGTTACTTCACATACAAATATTAGCCAGCATGAAATAATGATCACAGCTCGGTCTTTTCATCTTCATTTCACGGTAAAATCGGGTATAGTATTGCTAACCGTCGTTTGCAGAGATTCATATCGCCATCATATCGAGCTAACCTACAGTTGGAATCATTTTTGTCGACGGTCGACACGATCATCTTTGTACGCCACATACTGGACACGTCAAATGCGTTGCACATGTTGATTACCAAAGTATAATTCAGTTACCAGCATTATCCTGCGTTTCCAAACCATTCCATTTACTGCACACACGACAATGCAATTGAACAATTGAACAATTAGTTAATATGTTCATCATCATTACCAATTGCCCTGCACTGACTGTTTTAATTGTAAATGCATTTTGATGTCTTTGTGTTTCTCAAACATGACTTTATTTTGTTATTTCACTAAAATGTTATATTTTACTTGAATTTGAAATTCCTATATTGCGTACACAACACATGTTGTCAACAAATACCAAGTTGAAAGTTAACCCATACTGTCGCGTTGAGTATAGGTTATAGCTCATATATTGGAAATATAAGCAAACTAATTGCAAGGACGCGTCAGCGACAGCAGCACTAAATTTGTTTATAATTTTAATATGTTAGTTATAACCGGCTTATAGTTTACAGTCATATTGATCACTTACCAGATTTACTTAATGAAAACACTTAATAGATATTGTGCGTAATGCCATAATAAATGGATTAGTTGATCAAAAATTTGAAGATTTCTGGATGCTTATTGGATGTAAGACACAGGAAGAGGCGGAGTGATCTATAAGTAAATGAAAGTGTACAAACGCAGTTAGAAATGCACACATTAAGTGAACAACTCCATGTTGGTTGTTTGAACAAAAACTCTATCACCAAATGCAGTAACTACATTTAGGCTGGTTAAATTAATACGGTATAATACACCCCCTACGCCCCAAGCTTGGTGTAAATATATTATCCTGGTTAATGCATTTCGACAGACTTTTCTGAAAATCCAGTTCTTCCTATCAATGGCCAAAATTTGTTTTGTTCTTGTATCTGATATGAAATTTGATTCCTGATACTTTATTCCTAATGCCAAAATCTAGAAATACCATGTCTGTATACAAGGGAGGTAATAAACAGTTTACGTCAATACAACGTTTTTGAATTCCGCTATGAACTTAAATAACACTGTTTGCTTTTGGCGGAAATATAATTATATCGTGAATATACCGTTACTTATACGTATTCTTGTTTGTACATCGCAATGCAAGAGGAATTATACTGTTCGCTAATCCGATAAATTGTTCATTGTAAATACAGTCACTATGATGCATATCATTAAGTCAGTAGGATTGACATCGTTGATTATTTGGTAGTATTAAATGCGTTATTTATAAAGATATTGTCTTGGAATGTATAACAGCAATGAACAGTCATACTTGCTTTTTTCGGATAAATTTGAGATTTAATTTTTTATAATCCCGTCATTGCATTTGTTGTTTAAAACGTTACTTTTTACATATATGTCAAGTGTTTCAGAGTTGCGTTACTCTCATATTGTGTAATGTCGATTACATTGTTTACATCACAGCATTCTGAGGGACGCGATGTTGTCGGCAGGATACTGAATGAAATAAAAGCAAAAGCAATGGACGGATTACATTTTAAATGACCACGTGACACAGATGAGTCTTTTTTCAAGCTTTGGCTTGAATATGATCTATCGACAAAAATAATAACTTTCTGGGTATTGAACCGGTATATTGCTACCTGATGAACGTCTGTGGTGCGGAGTATATATTTACAAACATTTAAAAAAGTAAAGAATACCTCGGGTGAGAGTCGAACTGGTGCTAAACTTTTCAATAATACATCTAAATACAGAACGTTTAACCGACTGAGTTATAGAGGCACACACAGTCTAGCTCTATGTAATTTATTGCTCATGTACACTGGGCTTGTGAATAAGTATTTACCATTTCACGCTGAGAGATGGCTTGCGTTTTCCAACATGACAAGAGAAACACAAAGTCCATGCTTTACAATGGAATATGTGTATTTGTTACACGGATAAAAGGAATTATATTGCTATGACTTTTAATTTACACGCTTCAATATTCCCTTTATCGAGTCTCTTGTTTCGGACGCATGCAGGAACTGGAGTGTTCTATGTGTAGCTAGCTTCTACGTGACAGTATAAATATGTAAGAAAGCTGATTCTCCGCATTGCATTCGTCCCAGTGTTTATTTCTATACAAATATATATTGTAGATATTTACGACAAACCGTTGTCGCGAGAATGTCAACGATGTTACTTCACATACAAATATTAGCCAGCATGAAATAATGATCACAGCTCGGTCTTTTCATCTTCATTTCACGGTAAAATCGGGTATAATATTGCTAACCGTCGTTTGCAGAGATTCATATCGCCATCATATCGAGCTAACCTACAGTTGGAATCATTTTTGTCGACGGTCGACACGATCATCGTTGTACGGTACATACTGGAAACGTCAAATGCGTTGCACATGTTGATTACCAAAGTATAATTCAGTTACCAGCATTATCCTGCGTTTCCAAACCATTCCATTTACTGCACACACGACAATGCAATTGAACAATTGAACAATTAGTTAATATGTTCATCATCATTATCAATTGCCCTGCACTGACTGTTTTAATTGTAAATACATTTTGATGTCTTTGTGTTTCTCAAACATGACTTTATTTTGTTATTTCACTAAAATGTTATATTTTACTTGAATGTGAAATTCCTTCTATTGCGTACACAACACATGTTGTCAACAAATATCAAGTTGAAAGTTAACCCATACTGGCGCGTTGAGTATAGGTTATAGCTCATATATTGGAATTATAAGCAAACTAAGTGCAAGGACGCGTCAGTGACAGCAGCACTTAATTTGTTTATAATTTTAATATGTTAGTTATAACCGGCTTATAGTTTACAGTCATATTGATCACTTACCAGATTTACTTAATGAAAACACTTAATAGATATTGTGCGTAATGCCATAATAAATGGATTAGTTGATCAAAAATTTGAAGATTTCTGGATGCTTATTGGATGTAAGACACAGGAAGAGGCGGAGTGATCTATAAGTAAATGAAAGTGTACAAACGCAGTTAGAAATGCACACATTAAGTGAACAACTCCATGTTGGTTGTTTGAACAAAAACTCTATCACCAAATGCAGTAACTACATTTAGGATGGTTAAATCAATACGGTATAATACACCCCCTACGCCCCAAGCTTGGTGTAAATATATTATCCTGGTTAATGCATTTCGACAGACTTTTCTGAAAATTCAGTTCTTCCTATCAATGGCCAAAATTTGTTTTGTTCTTGTATCTGATATGAAATTTGATTCCTGATACTTTATTCCTAATGCCAAAATCTAGAAATACCATGTCTGTATACAAGGGAGGTAATAAACAGTTTACGTCAATACAACGTTTTTGAATTTAAATGACACTGTTTGCTTTTGGCGGAAATATAATTATATCGTGAATATACCGTTACTTATACGTATTCTTGTTTGTACATCGCAATGCAAGAGGAATTATACTGTTCGCTAATCCGATAAATTGTTCATTGTAAATACAGTCACTATGATGCATATCATTAAGTCAGTAGGATTGACATCGTTGATTATTTGGTGGTATTAAATGCGTTATTTATAAAGATATTGTCTTGGAATGTATAACAGCAATGAACAGTCATACTTGCTTTTTTCGGATAAATTTGAGATTTAATTTTTATAATCCCGTCATTGCATTTGTTGTTTAAAACGTTACTTTTTACATATATGTCAAGTGTTTCAGAGTTGCGTTACTCTCATATTGTGTAATGTCGATTACAATGTTTACATCACAGCATTCTGAGGGACGCGATGTTGTCGGCAGGATACTGAATGAAATAAAAGCAAAAGCAATGGACGGATAACATTTTAAATGACCACGTGACACAGATGAGTCTTTTTTCAAGCTTTGGCTTGAATATGATCTATCGACAAAAATAATAACTTTCTGGGTATTGAACCGGTATATTGCTACATGATGAACGTCTGTGGTGCGGAGTATATATTTACAAACATTTAAAAAAGTAAAGAATACCTCGGGTGAGAGTCGAACTGGTGCTAAACTTTTCAATAATACATCTAAATACAGAACGTTTAACCGACTGAATTATAGAGGCACACACAGTCTAGCTCTATGTAATTTATTGCTCATGTACACTGTGCTTGTGAATAAGTATTTACCATTTCACGCTGAGAGATGGCTTGCGTTTTCCAACATGACAAGAGAAACACAAAGTCCATGCTTTACAATGGAATATGTGTATTTGTTACACGGATAAAAGGAATTATATTGCTATGACTTTTAATTTACACGCTTCAATATTCCCTTTATCGAGCCTCTTGTTTCGGACGCATGCAGGAACTGGAGTGTTCTATGTGTAGCTAGCTTCTACGTGACAGTATAAATATGTAAGAAAGCTGATTCTCCGCATTGCATTCGTCCCAGTGTTTATTTCTATACAAATATATATTGTAGATATTTACGACAAACCGTTGTCGCGAGGATGTCAACGATGTTACTTCACATACAAATATTAGCCAGCATGAAATAATGATCACAGCTCGGTCTTTTCATCTTCATTTCACGGTAAAATCGGGTATAGTATTGCTAACCGTCGTTTGCAGAGATTCATATCGCCATCATATCGAGCTAACCTACAGTTGGAATCATTTTTGTCGACGGTCGACACGATCATCTTTGTACGGTACATACTGGAAACGTCAAATGCGTTGCACATGTTGATTACCAAAGTATAATTCAGTTACCAGCATTATCCTGCGTTTCCAAACCATTCCATTTACTGCACACACGACAATGCAATTGAACAATTGAACAATTAGTTAATATGTTCATCATCATAATCAATTGCCCTGCACTGACTGTTTTAATTGTAAATACATTTTGATGTCTTTGTGTTCCTCAAACACAACTTTATTTTGTTATTTCACTAAAATGTTATATTTTACTTGAATGTGAAATTCCTTCTATTGCGTACACAACACATGTTGTCAACAAATATCAAGTTGAAAGTTAACCCATACTGTCGCGTTGAGTATAGGTTATAGCTCATATATTGGAATTATAAGCAAACTAATTGCAAGGGCGCGTCAGCGACAGCAGCACTAAATTTGTTTATAATTCTAATATGTTAGTTATAACCGGCTTATAGTTTACAGTCATATTGATCACTTACCAGATTTACTTAATGAAAACACTTAATAGATATTGTGCGAAATGCCATAATAAATGGATTAGTTGATCAAAAATTTGAAGATTTCTGGATGCTTATTGGATGTAAGACACAGGAAGAGGCGGAGTGATCTATAAGTAAATGAAAGTGTACAAACGCAGTTAGAAATGCACACATTAAGTGAACAACTCCATGTTGGTTGTTTGAACAAAAACTCTATCACCAAATGCAGTAACTACATTTAGGATGGTTAAATCAATACGGTATAATACACCCCCTACGCCCCAAGCTTGGTGTAAATATATTATCCTGGTTAATGCATTTCGACAGACTTTTCTGAAAATTCAGTTCTTCCTATCAATGGCCAAAATTTGTTTTGTTCTTGGATCTGATATGAAATTTGATTCCTGATACTTTATTCCTAATGCCAAAATCTAGAAATACCATGTCTGTATACAAGGGAGGTAATAAACAGTTTACGTCAATACAACGTTTTTGAATTTAAATGACACTGTTTGCTTTTGGCGGAAATATAATTATATCGTGAATATACCGTTACTTATACGTATTCTTGTTTGTACATCGCAATGCAAGAGGAATTATACTGTTCGCTAATCCGATAAATTGTTCATTGTAAATACAGTCACTATGATGCATATCATTAAGTCAGTAGGATTGACATCGTTGATTATTTGGTAGTATTAAATGCGTTATTTATAAAGATATTGTCTTGGAATGTATAACAGCAATGAACAGTCATACTTGCTTTTTTCGGATAAATTTGAGATTTAATTTTTATAATCCCGTCATTGCATTTGTTGTTTAAAACGTTACTTTTTACATATATGTCAAGTGTTTCAGAGTTGCGTTACTCTCATATTGTGTAATGTCGATTACATTGTTTACATCACAGCATTCTGAGGGACGCGATGTTGTCGGCAGGATACTGAATGAAATAAAAGCAAAAGCAATGGACGGATTACATTTTAAATGACCACGTGACACAGATGAGTCTTTTTTCAAGCTTTGGCTTGAATATGATCTATCGACAAAAACAATAACTTTCTGGGTATTGAACCGGTATATTGCTAACTGATGAACGTCTGTGGTGCGGAGTATATATTTACAAACATTTAAAAAAGTAAAGAATACCTCGGGTGAGAGTCAAACTGGTGCTAAACTTTTCAATAATACATCTAAATACAGAACGTTTAACCGACTGAGTTATTGAGGCACACACAGTCTAGCTCTATGTAATTTATTGCTCATGTACACTGGGCTTGTGAATAAGTATTGACCATTTCACGCTGAGAGATGGCTTGCGTTTTCCAACATGACAAGAGAAACACAAAGTCCATGCTTTACAATGGAATATGTGTATTTGTTACACGGATAAAAGGAATTATATTGCTATGACTTTTAATTTACACGCTTCAATATTCCCTTTATCGAGCCTCTTGTTTCGGACGCATGCAGGAACTGGAGTGTTCTATGTGTAGCTAGCTTCTACGTGACAGTATAAATATGTAAGAAAGCTGATTCTCCGCATTGCATTCGTCCCAGTGTTTATTTCTATACAAATATATATTGTAGATATTTACGACAAACCGTTGTCGCGAGGATGTCAACGATGTTACTTCACATACAAATATTAGCCAGCATGAAATAATGATCACAGCTCGGTCTTTTCATCTTCATTTCACGGTAAAATCGGGTATAATATTGCTAACCGTCGTTTGCAGAGATTCATATCGCCATCATATCGAGCTAACCTACAGTTGGAATCATTTTTGTCGACGGTCGACACGATCATCGTTGTACGGTACATACTGGAAACGTCAAATGCGTTGCACATGTTGATTACCAAAGTATAATTCAGTTACCAGCATTATCCTGCGTTTCCAAACCATTCCATTTACTGCACACACGACAATGCAATTGAACAATTGAACAATTAGTTAATATGTTCATCATCATTATCAATTGCCCTGCACTGACTGTTTTAATTGTAAATACATTTTGATGTCTTTGTGTTTCTCAAACATGACTTTATTTTGTTATTTCACTAAAATGTTATATTTTACTTGAATGTGAAATTCCTATATTGCGTACACAACACATGTTGTCAACAAATACCAAGTTGAAAGTTAACCCATACTGGCGCGTTGAGTATAGGTTATAGCTCATATATTGGAATTATAAGCAAACTAAGTGCAAGGACGCGTCAGCGACAGCAGCACTTAATTTGTTTATAATTTTAATATGTTAGTTATAACCGGCTTATAGTTTACAGTCATATTGATCACTTACCAGATTTACTTAATGAAAACACTTAATAGATATTGTGCGTAATGCCATAATAAATGGATTAGTTGATCAAAAATTTGAAGATTTCTGGATGCTTATTGGATGTAAGACACAGGAAGAGGCGGAGTGATCTATAAGTAAATGAAAGTGTACAAACGCAGTTAGAAATGCACACATTAAGTGAACAACTCCATGTTGGTTGTTTGAACAAAAACTCTATCACCAAATGCAGTAACTACATTTAGGATGGTTAAATCAATACGGTATAATACACCCCCTATGCCCCGAGCTTGGTGTAAATATATTATCCTGGTTAATGCATTTCGACAGACTTTTCTGAAAATTCAGTTCTTCCTATCAATGGCCAAAATTTGTTTTGTTCTTGTATCTGATATGAAATTTGATTCCTGATACTTTATTCCTAATGCCAAAATCTAGAAATACCATGTCTGTATACAAGGGAGGTAATAAACAGTTTACGTCAATACAACGTTTTTGAATTCAAATGACACTGTTTGCTTTTGGCGGAAATATAATTATATCGTGAATATACCGTTACTTATACGTATTCTTGTTTGTACATCGCAATGCAAGAGGAATTATACTGTTCGCTAATCCGATAAATTGTTCATTGTAAATACAGTCACTATGATGCATATCATTAAGTCAGTAGGATTGACATCGTTGATTATTTGGTAGTATTAAATGCGTTATTTATAAAGATATTGTCTTGGAATGTATAACATCAATGAACAGTCATACTTGCTTTTTTCGGATAAATTTGAGATTTAATTTTTTATAATCCCGTCATTGCATTTGTTGTTTAAAACGTTACTTTTTACATATATGTCAAGTGTTTCAGAGTTGCGTTACTCTCATATTGTGTAATGTCGATTACATTGTTTACATCACAGCATTCTGAGGGACGCGATGTTGTCGGCAGGATACTGAATGAAATAAAAGCAAAAGCAATGGACGGATTACATTTTAAATGACCACGTGACACAGATGAGTCTTTTTTCAAGCTTTGGCTTGAATATGATCTATCGGCAAAAACAATAACTTTCTGGGTATTGAACCGGTATATTGCTACCTGATGAACGTCTGTGGTGCGGCGTATATATTTACAAACAATTAAAAAAGTAAAGAATACCTCGGGTGAGAGTCGAACTGGTGCTAAACTTTTCAATAATACATCTAAATACTGAACGTTTAACCGACTGAGTTATAGAGGCACACACAGTCTAGCTCTATGTAATTTATTGCTCATGTACACTGGGCTTGTGAATAAGTATTTACCATTTCACGCTGAGAGATGGCTTGCGTTTTCCAACATGACAAGAGAAACACAAAGTCCATGCTTTACAATGGAATATTTGTATTTGTTACACGGATAAAAGGAATTATATTGCTATGACTTTTAATTTACACGCTTCAATATTCCCTTTATCGAGCCTCTTGTTTCGGACGCATGCAGGAACTGGAGTGTTCTATGTGTAGCTAGCTTCTACGTGACAGTATAAATATGTAAGAAAGCTGATTCTCCGCATTGCATTCGTCCCAGTGTTTATTTCTATACAAATATATATTGTAGATATTTACGACAAACCGTTGTCGTGAGGATGTCAACGATGTTACTTCACATACAAATATTAGCCAGCATGAAATAATGATCACAGCTCGGTCTTTTCATCTTCATTTCACGGTAAAATCGGGTATAGTATTGCTAACCGTCGTTTGCAGAGATTCATATCGCCATCATATCGAGCTAACCTACAGTTGGAATCATTTTTGTCGACGGTCGTCACGATCATCTCTGTACGCCACATACTGGAAACGTCAAATGCGTTGCACATGTTGATTACCAAAGTATAATTCAGTTACCAGCATTATCCTGCGTTTCCAAACCATTCCATTTACTGCACACACGACAATGCAATTGAACAATTGAACAATTAGTTAATATGTTCATCATCATTATCAATTGCCCTGCACTGACTGTTTTAATTGTAAATACATTTTGATGTCTTTGTGTTTCTCAAACATGACTTTATTTTGTTATTTCACTAAAATGTTATATTTTACTTGAATGTGAAATTCCTATATTGCGTACACAACACATGTTGTCAACAAATACCAAGTTGAAAGTTAACCCATACTGGCGCGTTGAGTATAGGTAATAGCTCATATATTGGAATTATAAGCAAACTAAGTGCAAGGATGCGTCAGCGACAGCAGCACTAAATTTGTTTATAATTCTAATATGTTAGTTATAACCGGCTTATAGTTTACAGTCATATTGATCACTTACCAGATTTACTTAATGAAAACACTTAATAGATATTGTGCGTAATGCCATAATAAATGGATTAGTTGATCAAATATTTGAAGATTTCTGGATGCTTATTGGATGTAAGACACAGGAAGAGGCGGAGTGATCTATCAGTAAATGAAAGTGTACAAACGCAGTTAGAAATGCACACATTAAGTGAACAACTCCATGTTGGTTGTTTGAACAAAAACTCTATCACCAAATGCAGTAACTACATTTAGGATGGTTAAATCAATACGGTATAATACACCCCCTACGCCGTTGTAGTTGTATATGCTTTTATTTATCGTCGCCACCGGTTTCCCATATGGGCGACGCCTCCGGAAGAATGTTAGTCATATTAGATTTTTGGAGGATAGTGCGTGATACAGGAGATGCCCCAGTTCCAGAAGCACCCCTGGTTCTTTTACGTGCTCGATGTAAAGCATTAACACGGGACCTCGGTTTTTAAAGTCTCGTCCGAAAGACTGTTAGTACGGTCAGTGATGGAGCGGGGAATCGAACCAGCGATCCCTGGATTACCCCAAGCCTGGTGTAAATATATTATCCTGGTTAATGCATTTCGACAGACTTTTCTGAAAATTCAGTTCTTCCTATCAATGGCCAAAATTTGTTTTGTTCTTGTATCTGATATGAAATTTGATTCCTGATACTTTATTCCTAATGCCAAAATCTAGAAATACCATGTCTGTATACAAGGGAGGTAATAAACAGTTTACGTCAATACAACGTTTTTGAATTCCGCTATGAACTTAAATAACACTGTTTGCTTTTGGCGGAAATATAATTATATCGTGAATATACCGTTACTTATACGTATTCTTGTTTGTACATCGCAATGCAAGAGGAAGTATACTGTTCGCTAATCCGATAAATTGTTCATTGTAAATACAGTCACTATGATGCATATCATTAAGTCAGTAGGATTGACATCGTTGATTATTTGGTAGTATTAATGCGTTATTTATAAAGATATTGTCTTGGAATGTATAACATCAATGAACAGTCATACTTGCTTTTTTCGGATAAATTTGAGATTTAATTTTTTATAATCCCGTCATTGCATTTGTTGTTTAAAACGTTACTTTTTACATATATGTCAAGTGTTTCAGAGTTGCGTTACTCTCATATTGTGTAATGTCGATTACATTGTTTACATCACAGCATTCTGAGGGACGCGATGTTGTCGGCAGGATACTGAATGAAATAAAAGCAAAAGCAATGGACGGATTACATTTTAAATGACCACGTGACACAGATGAGTCTTTTTTCAAGCTTTGGCTTGAATATGATCTATCGGCAAAAACAATAACTTTCTGGGTATTGAACCGGTATATTGCTACCTGATGAACGTCTGTGGTGCGGAGTATATATTTACAAACAATTAAAAAAGTAAAGAATACCTCGGGTGAGAGTCGAACTGGTGCTAAACTTTTCAATAATACATCTAAATACAGAACGTTTAACCGACTGAGTTATAGAGGCACACACAGTCTAGCTCTATGTAATTTATTGCTCATGTACACTGGGCTTGTGAATAAGTATTTACCATTTCACGCTGAGAGATGGCTTGCGTTTTCCAACATGACAAGAGAAACACAAAGTCCATGCTTTACAATGGAATATGTGTATTTGTTACACGGATAAAAGGAATTATATTGCTATGACTTTTAATTTACACGCTTCAATATTCCCTTTATCGAGCCTCTTGTTTCGGACGCATGCAGGAACTGGAGTGTTTTATGTGTATCTAGCTTCTACGTGACAGTATAAATATGTAAGAAAGCTGATTCTCCGCATTGCATTCGTCCCAGTGTTTATTTCTATACAAATATATATTGTAGATATTTACGACAAACCGTTGTCGCGAGGATGTCAACGATGTTACTTCACATACAAATATTAGCCAGCATGAAATAATGATCACAGCTCGGTCTTTTCATCTTCATTTCACGGTAAAATCGGGTATAGTATTGCTAACCGTCGTTTGCAGAGATTCATATCGCCATCATATCGAGCTAACCTACAGTTGGAATCATTTTTGTCGACGGTCGACACGATCATCTTTGTACGCCACATACTGGACACGTCAAATGCGTTGCACATGTTGATTACCAAAGTATAATTCAGTTACCAGCATTATCCTGCGTTTCCAAACCATTCCATTTACTGCACACACGACAATGCAATTGAACAATTGAACAATTAGTTAATATGTTCATCATCATTACCAATTGCCCTGCACTGACTGTTTTAATTGTAAATGCATTTTGATGTCTTTGTGTTTCTCAAACATGACTTTATTTTGTTATTTCACTAAAATGTTATATTTTACTTGAATTTGAAATTCCTATATTGCGTACACAACACATGTTGTCAACAAATACCAAGTTGAAAGTTAACCCATACTGGCGCGTTGAGTATAGGTTATAGCTCATATATTGGAATTATAAGCAAACTAATTGCAAGGACGCGTCAGCGACAGCAGCACTTAATTTGTTTATAATTCTAATATGTTAGTTATAACCGGCTTATAGTTTACAGTCATATTGATCACTTACCAGATTTACTTAATGAAAACACTTAATAGATATTGTGCGAAATGCCATAATAAATGGATTAGTTGATCAAAAATTTGAAGATTTCTGGATGCTTATTGGATGTAAGACACAGGAAGAGGCGGAGTGATCTATAAGTAAATGAAAGTGTACAAACGCAGTTAGAAATGCACACATTAAGTGAACAACTCCATGTTGGTTGTTTGAACAAAAACTCTATCACCAACTGCAGTAACTACATTTAGGATGGTTAAATCAATGCGGTATAATACACCCTCTACGCCACAAGCTTGGTGTAAATATATTATCCTGGTTAATGCATTTCGACAGACTTTTCTGAAAATTCAGTTCTTCCTATCAATGGCCAAAATTTGTTTTGTTCTTGTATCTGATATGAAATTTGATTCCTGATACTTTATTCCTAATGCCAAAATCTAGAAATACCATGTCTGTATACAAGGGAGGTAATAAACAGTTTACGTCAATACAACGTTTTTGAATTCAAATGACACTGTTTGCTTTTGGCGGAAATATAATTATATCGTGAATATACCGTTACTTATACGTATTCTTGTTTGCACATCGCAATGCAAGAGGAATTATACTGTTCGCTAATCCGATAAATTGTTCATTGTAAATACAGTCACTATGATGCATATCATTAAGTCAGTAGGATTGACATCGTTGATTATTTGGTAGTATTAAATGCGTTATTTATAAAGATATTGTCTTGGAATGTATAACATCAATGAACAGTCATACTTGCTTTTTTCGGATAAATTTGAGATTTAATTTTTTATAATCCCGTCATTGCATTTGTTGTTTAAAACGTTACTTTTTACATATATGTCAAGTGTTTCAGAGTTGCGTTACTCTCATATTGTGTAATATTTACGACAAACCGTTGTCGCGAGGATGTCAACGATGTTACTTCACATACAAATATTAGCCAGCATGAAATAATGATCACAGCTCGGTCTTTTCATCTTCATTTCACGGTAAAATCGGGTATAGTATTGCTAACCGTCGTTTGCAGAGATTCATATCGCCATCATATCGAGCTAACCTACAGTTGGAATCATTTTTGTCGACGGTCGACACGATCATCTTTGTACGCCACATACTGGAAACGTCAAATGCGTTGCACATGTTGATTACCAAAGTATAATTCAGTTACCAGCATTATCCTGCGTTTCCAAACCATTCCATTTACTGCACACACGACAATGCAATTGAACAATTGAACAATTAGTTAATATGTTCATCATCATTATCAATTGCCCTGCACTGACTGTTTTAATTGTAAATACATTTTGATGTCGTTGTGTTTCTCAAACATGACTTTATTTTGTTATTTCACTAAAATGTTATATTTTACTTGAATGTGAAATTCCTATATTGCGTACACAACACATGTTGTCAACAAATACCAAGTTGAAAGTTAACCCATACTGGCGCGTTGAGTATAGGTTATAGCTCATATATTGGAATTATAAGCAAACTAAGTGCAAGGACGCGTCAGCGACAGCAGCACTAAATTTGTTTATAATTCTAATATGTTAGTTATAACCGGCTTATAGTTTACAGTCATATTGATCACTTACCAGATTTACTTAATGAAAACACTTAATAGATATTGTGCGAAATGCCATAATAAATGGATTAGTTGATCAAAAATTTGAAGATTTCTGGATGCTTATTGGATGTAAGACACAGGAAGAGGCGGAGTGATCTATAAGTAAATGAAAGTGTACAAACGCAGTTAGAAATGCACACATTAAGTGAACAACTCCATGTTGGTTGTTTGAACAAAAACTCTATCACCAACTGCAGTAACTACATTTAGGATGGTTAAATCAATGCGGTATAATACACCCTCTACGCCACAAGCTTGGTGTAAATATATTATCCTGGTTAATGCATTTCGACAGACTTTTCTGAAAATTCAGTTCTTCCTATCAATGGCCAAAATTTGTTTTGTTCTTGTATCTGATATGAAATTTGATTCCTGATACTTTATTCCTAATGCCAAAATCTAGAAATACCATGTCTGTATACAAGGGAGGTAATAAACAGTTTACGTCAATACAACGTTTTTGAATTCAAATGACACTGTTTGCTTTTGGCGGAAATATAATTATATCGTGAATATACCGTTACTTATACGTATTCTTGTTTGCACATCGCAATGCAAGAGGAATTATACTGTTCGCTAATCCGATAAATTGTTCATTGTAAATACAGTCACTATGATGCATATCATTAAGTCAGTAGGATTGACATCGTTGATTATTTGGTAGTATTAAATGCGTTATTTATAAAGATATTGTCTTGGAATGTATAACATCAATGAACAGTCATACTTGCTTTTTTCGGATAAATTTGAGATTTAATTTTTTATAATCCCGTCATTGCATTTGTTGTTTAAAACGTTACTTTTTACATATATGTCAAGTGTTTCAGAGTTGCGTTACTCTCATATTGTGTAATATTTACGACAAACCGTTGTCGCGAGGATGTCAACGATGTTACTTCACATACAAATATTAGCCAGCATGAAATAATGATCACAGCTCGGTCTTTTCATCTTCATTTCACGGTAAAATCGGGTATAGTATTGCTAACCGTCGTTTGCAGAGATTCATATCGCCATCATATCGAGCTAACCTACAGTTGGAATCATTTTTGTCGACGGTCGACACGATCATCTTTGTACGCCACATACTGGAAACGTCAAATGCGTTGCACATGTTGATTACCAAAGTATAATTCAGTTACCAGCATTATCCTGCGTTTCCAAACCATTCCATTTACTGCACACACGACAATGCAATTGAACAATTGAACAATTAGTTAATATGTTCATCATCATTATCAATTGCCCTGCACTGACTGTTTTAATTGTAAATACATTTTGATGTCGTTGTGTTTCTCAAACATGACTTTATTTTGTTATTTCACTAAAATGTTATATTTTACTTGAATGTGAAATTCCTATATTGCGTACACAACACATGTTGTCAACAAATACCAAGTTGAAAGTTAACCCATACTGGCGCGTTGAGTATAGGTTATAGCTCATATATTGGAATTATAAGCAAACTAAGTGCAAGGACGCGTCAGCGACAGCAGCACTAAATTTGTTTATAATTCTAATATGTTAGTTATAACCGGCTTATAGTTTACAGTCATATTGATCACTTACCAGATTTACTTAATGAAAACACTTAATAGATATTGTGCGAAATGCCATAATAAATGGATTAGTTGATCAAAAATTTGAAGATTTCTGGATGCTTATTGGATGTAAGACACAGGAAGAGGCGGAGTGATCTATAAGTAAATGAAAGTGTACAAACGCAGTTAGAAATGCACACATTAAGTGAACAACTCCATGTTGGTTGTTTGAACAAAAACTCTATCACCAAATGCAGTAACTACATTTAGGATGGTTAAATCAATACGGTATAATACACCCCCTACGCCCCAAGCTTGGTGTAAATATATTATCCTGGTTAATGCATTTCGACAGACTTTTCTGAAAATTCAGTTCTTCCTATCAATGGCCAAAATTTGTTTTGTTCTTGTATCTGATATGAAATTTGATTCCTGATACTTTATTCCTAATGCCAAAATCTAGAAATACCATGTCTGTATACAAGGGAGGTAATAAACAGTTTACGTCAATACAACGTTTTTGAATTCCGCTATGAACTTAAATAACACTGTTTGCTTTTGGCGGAAATATAATTATATCGTGAATATACCGTTACTTATACGTATTCTTGTTTGTACATCGCAATGCAAGAGGAATTATACTGTGGCTGGCTGTAAACCGTGACTCATCGCTAAAAGGTATCGATAGCCACTGGTTGGGCGTGAAATGCAAATGACGTCGTGCCCATAACAGTCTGGCAGCTGGGTGACGAACTGTCAAAATCGGTCCAGTATATGGACGACGAGCACGAATAGGAACATGGTTCTGTTTCAAACGGTTTATGATCGTCTGTGCATGATTCCCATAACGCCGAGCAGTAATGGTTGCTGTTAAAAAAGGATTACGTAGGTGAGTCAACGTGATAACGCGATCAGTACATAACGTTGTAGCACGTACGCGACCGGGTCTTGCACGATCTCTGACAGACCCAGTAGTGTTGTACCGATTCGCAAGAGTATGAATAGTCTGTCTGGAGCAGCCAAAATGACGTGCTAGGTTATTTACCATTTACCCCGCCCGGAGCATACCAATATCCTGGTTTCTCTGACCTTCAGAAAGACGTGGCATCATTAAATGCAATTGATGTTTAAAACCAATTAAATATTTGTGCTAAGCAGCAAATGATTACTTGTCAGTGTAAACCCTGTAAGTGAAACCAATGTTGCTGCGCACATGCAAAGTAAGGAACACGTTTTACTGTTTGAACGCATGAATATACCGGCGATTTTTAAAACAATTGCATAATCGTTATCCGCAATGAAATCGTGATAAACATGTGTAAGTTTTCATTTTGGGTCAGTCTATTAGAAGGGAGATAATTCACCAAACTGGTGCAGAGGGGGTGTCTTAGTTAAATTGCAATTATCGTCCTTGATATATGGGAAGATAACTTCCTCCTGATTTTTGTATTACATATTATATGTATAATGATGGCATATTAATGCTACTAAAATGGACTACATGATATCCTGATACGCTCCCTGTCTGATTAAACCTAAATTGAATTGACGTGATTTCATTCGATATTCGGGAAAACAGACAGAGAACGTATCGTGACCGAGCGACCACATACACGCATCATGCAGTTTGTTCTCTAACAAGAGGCAACAGAAACAAGTGCGTAAAGACAAGCTCTACAAATACACTATACAGGGTGAACGGCTACCCCTTCTTATCTAGGAGGGATGAAGGGATATAGGGAAACGACCGCCAACAAAGTCAAGTGTTAGGCAGAGAAACGGCTTTCTCTTACGACTTGTATAGTCAGTAATAGCAACGAAACTGACACCTTATATACAAATGCTAAATAACTTCTGAACGACTTTATAGCATCAAAACATTTATGGATATTTAAGTGCAGTCATTTCAAATTAGTATTGTATGCGATGAATTTACATGGAAATCTGACGCCTAAATTTGACTAGCTGTTTTTAAAGTTTCGTAACAATTGATCGTATTATGAAAACTATTTAAGCACAAATGTAATATCGAAGTTTGCATTTTTACCTCCCCATAGCAAATATTAATGCCTCGAGGCACAATACGCAAAATATACGTAGCCACATAATAACGCAATCTTTTTCACACCTTTATATAACTAACATTTTATTTTCTGTTTGAACAGTTTATTTCAGTTCAGTAGTAGTATCTTTATTTTCATTTCATCATTGCACATACACAATACCACATACAATGTAAAATAACATTTAAAACAGCGCAATACCATTCCATACGGAATTATAAGAGAAGGTCAATAACTTATTAAATCAAAGCACTCAAAGTGCTGACAGAAAGGGGATCACTGCAGATCCCAGACGACACTTTGACATATATTCTACCTACCACAATAGTCTATCAAGAGCACTTTGTCATGACAGTATATTTAAATAATATAGGAATGTATACAATAACTGTGTATAGACAGTCAGAAGGATGGATGGAAAAGAAGTAAACAGTACCTTAATGTTGCCAAGTTTCAATGCAATGCATTGAAAACTAAAGTATTTTGCTGCATGTGCTCTAAAAGGAGATTTCAGTTCAAAGTGACAGCATTCTAAAACAGTTTGATGGATGCACAGCAAATTTATGTCTTCCACATCTACAAATCATGTACCATGGTATTACCAAACTGCATTGTAATCCCTTGAAAACTGAAGAAGTAGTTAGCCACACAAACTACATATGTTGTATATTGGACAGAACAACCAATCGACCGACCTACAGACAGGATGACAATAAAACAAAAAGTATGTTTCCGTAAATCGTCGATATTCAACGGAACGATGACGGAAAATTTCCCATTATTGTATAATTGTTCGTTGGATATATTATGTTGCACCGTCTGGCATACGTATCACTGCCTACTGCTATCGTCCGCTGCCTATTGTACACTATCGTATACTATCGTCCGCTAGCTTGTTTTCAGTGCACCTTCATGCGTGATACGGCTGCGGCGTAGGCAGACATTTTTTCTGTAATTTGCAATATTAAATCAGCAAGTTTCTAATCCGTTTTCTAGCTGATATCGCAAATGCTTACCGCTATTTTTTGTTAGGCAAATACTACTTTCTTCAAGTGTATGTAGACTTTAGCGGTTCAGAAATACAGACTTGGGAAGACTCATTCGACATTCACAGAATAACTTTTTATGAAAAATATGACAACATGAGTACATAATATACAAAATACTAATACAACGGTAAAGAGGAAGTTACAATAAGAAAATGAATGCATCATGTACAAGCAATACAATTGTATAATGCATATCGCCAATAGACTGCAACCATTCCAGAACGGCCCTCTCTTGAGTAACAACCTCTTCAATAACTGTATAAATTTTCCGTATAGTAAAACAACATTACCAATGTAACCTCTCTTGAACAACAACAGCCGAAAACAGCGTCTCTCAAACAGCGTTCTCTGGATAGGCCGCGCTGTACACGCTAAAGAGAATGAGGTGATCGCTACAGAGGAATGAGAATATGCCATGTCTCAGTCAAAGTAAACCAATTCCAAGATGGACGGAATACCAATATTGTACAAGAATATTTGTGAGGAATGGTTTACTGACGGCGATATATGCTGTTTGCCCATATTCAAGGACTTGCGATAACGACCGCATCGCTCAGACACCGGCCTCTTATTCGCAAAAATACTTTATCTGTCGAAGGTTTTATGCTGTGTTTGCTATGTAAGGTTATATAAGTTTGATGAACCACAATTTAGTGCTTAGTATCATACGGGTTCTTATGTACCGCAAAGTAATATGATAGATATAAATGTCACACGGAGGTAAATATCTGAAGATTCAAGAGACAGAGGTATGAACAGCTGTGCTACTTAATTACATGAGAGATACTCACAAGTTTAGTTTGTAAACTAAATGTTATATTTCTATATCACGTTTTGAAATAACTTACACAATACTATGTTTATGTAAGTAGGACATGCTGTTAATACTATTTGCTGCCTTCTTGTAGTGTTGGACATTGGTTACAAGCACATACGTAGACAGTGCCGAAAACAATACAATATAATATACAATATACATTATGCAACATACCATATTCCATGTACCATATACCATACCAAACAATACCATATACTATAAAAAACAATACGCAATACAAAACAATATACAATACAATATACAGTACAACATGCAATACAATATACTATACAATATATCGCATTTACTTAAAGTAGCCAATACAGACCTATACTATCATCAACACCGATAAGAATATCGCAAAAATATCGATATCGAATCATAAGTATCGATGATGTATCGTACCGTTTCGTTATAAGTAGTATCTAACCTTAGTCGTACAAACTGTCCGAATAAATTCCGTGCCGTTGCTTAATTAGGTTTGCAGGCGTAAATTGCTTGCAGGCGTGCGTAAATTGCTTGCAGGCGTCCGTAAATTGCTTGCAGGCGTGCATAAATTGCTTGCAGGCGTCCGTAAATTGCTTGCGGGCGTGCGTAAATTGCTTGCAGGCGTGCGTAAATTGCTTGCAGGCGTCCGTAAATTGCTTACAGGCGTCCGTTAATTGCCTAATACAAAAGTTTATTATAAGGGCTGCGCATGGGCGAGAGCGAACTAGGTTTACATTTATACACCCGTTCATTGTGTTCAGAACAGGCTTCCAAGTATAAAAATACATAAAAATGATCGTGCTTCATAACCCAGTTATAAATATTTGTGGCCTTCACTTTGTGTACTCCTATGTGAGATATACCATATATCATCAAGATAGAGTACCGTATTTTTATGCAGCATTTTCTGTTTAGATTGTGCATTAACCTTAAAAGAAATGCAAATTTGTTAAACAGTTGTTTTGTAATCTGGTTTGGCAAAGGATATTTATAAATTTACAAGAATTATGATCGCTAGCTAACACATCGAAACATCATTTGATCAACCAAAGTAAGTGTTTATTATTTACACAATTCATTGCTTTGATACATGTGGAAGGTTTGTTCTCGTTCGCGTGATGTCGAAAATACGCAAACATGATAGAAGAGAAATTCAAATTTTGATGAGATTCAAATTAGTTGAATAAAAAAAGAAAAATTCCGACTGCAATGCCTTCCACACAGATGCTTCATTTTTTCAAAATGCCAACGTTACACTGGCAAATAGTTTTCTGAATTAAAAGAAGTACATTTTTTGTACAATAAAAGTATTCTAAAATGCACGGACACATTGTTGAGTACTAAATCAACACACAAACATTCAGGGAGACAGTTTGGTCAATGGGGTAGAGCTTCTGAATCCTGGCCCCGATCTCCCAAAGCATCTCAAATAGAAATCTCAGCTCAATATGAGAGACAATCGGAACACCTCGGAGATATAAATAAACTCGGAGATATTATGGTTAGAAAGTAGTCCGCAAGATGGCCGCCTCCGAGATATGCTGTACCTGTCTATTATGGAATCGAGACATATACGATATTTCTGGGAAACCAACATCAAATAAATTTGGAACGACTAATAAATATTTCCCTGATAATGAAATAACACCAATTTATAGGAATTGTTGGCGAAAAATAGAAAATTTTAATGCATTCAGAAGGTGTAATCTCGTGATTATCTACTCGGCGTTATTCGCCGGGGACCCATCACATTGTGTGCATCCATCCACTTACTTACGAGGTATGTGTTCCGAGCTCTGCCGGATACCGCCGAGTAGTTACGATTGTATGAGAGACTGAGGTTGAGACAAAATCTCACTTCAATCTCATCTCATCTTGTTCGTTTTGTAATTCTGATTTTGAGTCCGCTCTCAAATGAGAAAAATCTCAACGATTTGCGACAATATTTGAGCTGAGCTTTAGCTCAAATTGAGATGCTTCGGGAGCTCGGGGCCTGATCCATTTGTCGCGAGTTCGAATCCTATAATAGGCGAGACTAGACCGCGAACTTCACAATCCATTAATAACCAGTTAACCAGTATGTAGTCATCGAGAGGGACTGATAGTTACAAATAAACTGAACCACAAACGTCAGCGACATTGAAGTTATTAAAATTGGTGAAAGTAACGAAAAAAGTTTCAGATAATAGGAGCACTGTACAAAATGTCACCTAACACATTAATAGTTTGTCTGTTATTAAATGAAGTTTCGTGGCTGGCCATTAAATCATTGGAAAGTTTGAATATTTTATGATAAACAACAACGTCTTGTTCGTGTTTGCCAAGTGGAACATATACGTTAAGATTTAAAGTGCGGCCCATTTACATGTTTGCAATACAATTTAATTAACGTTTCGTTTGCATTTGCATTAACTGCATCTAAATTTAATGCACAATTCGTAAACATTAGCATAATATGACATCGTCAAGGAGCGTTTATCAAATAAGTTGTTGTTTGATGCGCGTGGATAATACACTGGCATGATATTTCATTCAAATTATGAAAATATAGGATTATGTTAAATTCATAAAACAATTCCGATGTACTTCTTTTGGTGATAGGATTCTATTTAATTATAGAACTTTTAATCAACAGCACAACTATGTCGTACAACGTTTTACTGGAAGAAATGGTCGGTGATCTTGGTGGCTGTGGCCGATTCCAGTGGATCACAGCTTTCATTGTTCAAACATCAAAGGCACTTGCATCTTGGAGTATGTTGGCGATGACCTTTAACGGACAGCAGCCAAATTTTATGTGCAAGGCGATGGAGAGTGGCAACACCTCCGCAAATTCTTCTGGCTTTGACAATGTTTGTCACGCAGTTAATAAAAGCGATGATTGTAACGATTACGTGTACAGTGATAGCATGAATACAATAGTAAATGAGGTAAGCAAGATAAGGTGTACAATATTATAAAAATTTGGTTAGACCATTTGTAGTTATAACTATCAGCTACGGGGAAGGGACGGACAAACTGGAATTTATACTAATCATACTCACAGCGCTTCTCTACCCTAGCGATACGTTAATGTCGCTGTACTTTGTAAAGGGAGACCACTGCATCAGCGACTGACTCGCTGCTGAACACAACAAATACAATTATTGTTTTAGTACCCTTTGATATAGGTCCGTGCCTTTGATTGTTAAAAAATATATTTTGAGCAATCGTGTTTAAGCATTGACTAAACTTACCTATGTGATTAACAAAAAACTGTCTTGATTATTTTGCAGTGGGATCTTGTCTGCGACTCTAAGTGGATCGTTGCCATGGTCACCACTATACAAATGGCAGGGGTATTAATTGGCTGTTTCATTTCCGGTCATCTTGGTGATTTGATTGGTCGAAAACCAACATTCATCGCATCACTCATTATCTTGGTATTGTTCAATATTGTGGCCTACTACTCTATTAGCTGGCAAATGTATGCTGCAATACGATTTATTATCGGAATAGGTATGTCGTTTTGTTTGAGTTATAATAAAAGTAAAGTGTTTTTTTATCAAAGTGTCGCATCTGATAAAAGGAACAGACATTTCTGACTAATGATACACCTTCGTATGATCTTATTTACCTTCCGCTTCCTGTCATGTAGAGCAATGCACCAGACAGATGTGTAACCGGTAACCATTCTTTAACTATCTGGTGGCTCACGAACCGGCCATATTGGAACGGAGCCCTTCTGGTATTCGAATCTTCGACGTCCCGCTCCCCAGGCAGACGCCTTAACCCCTTGGCCACGGGTGACGGTAATAATGTGTGTTTTGTTTCGATTAAATGCAGTTATTCAACAGTATTTTTGTTGTACTAGTATGCGATGGTATGTGGATTCATTACTTTTACAAATGGGCTGCAGCTGTAAAATAAATGAAAAAGTATAATTAAATATATTGACTTTGAAATGTCAATACCTTGTTTACAACATATTTGTCTACTTGTACAAGTACAGTAGAATTTCACTTAAAGACTGCCTCAATAATAAAACCACCTCGAAATTTGGAACAAACTTTTAAGTCCATTTTCACTGTTTTGCTCTTTATTCAATATCACTTTTCAGACCCCCTAAAAAACACCAGCTTTCAAGGTTCCAAAGAATGGATATTTTACTGTACTATTAGTCATGCGTTCAATGTCACCATTAGGAATACCAGATCTTAAATGGAATAAGTTAGTGTTTTTCTTCTGTTTTAGGAATTGGCTTTTTCTTAACAGTGCAGTACAATGTAATGACAGAGTTTGTGACGACCAAATGGCGTGCTGTTATAATTTCCATCCCTGCATGGGCAATGGAAGCCGGAGTGTTCGCCCTTGCTGCTTGGGGTCTGAAAGATTGGAAGAATCTACATCTTGTTACTGCAGCAATCGGTCTACCTTTCATTCTAGCTATTTGGTAAATGATATCGTGTTGTGTAGTTTTGTTTTTAGCACGATGGATTAGCTCAGATGGTAGAACTCTGGGCTCCCACCCGGTTGATCTTTGTTCGATTTCTAGGAGGGGTGTGTCATGTCCTTCTATTACATTTAGCTAGAGAGATGTGTCCTCTCGACCCATCTGATTCATGTGGGGTAGTTGTCAGCTTCTTGCGGAATAGCAAGTCAGTACTAATTGATAATTAACTTAAGTAAATATTTTAGGTTAACAGTGTATTTGTAAAATTGAAAATAAATGTTGAAAAACGGCGTCAAACCGGATGAAAACAGAACAGTGCTGGAAGATTTATGCCGTTTTTCAACAATATTTCAGTACGGCGATCAGCCAACATAACCAGTGTTTCAGCATTACAAGCCAGTACCAATGTGGCATTCCGTTTCCGCGCGTAACTGACAACTTTCCCACATAAATCAGAGGTGGAGGAACTTGTAACGGAGAACAAAAGCCTCACCCAGGATTTGAACCTACGACCTAGTTCGGCAATCGAATGCGCTACCAGCCGAGATAACATGGCGGGGCAGATGAAAATGTAGTGTCATTCTTTATACTCCCCTTTGCTTTGCTGTATCAGTAACCATGATAAATATAAGTGTGCGAAAGTGTTGCATGGGGATGCCACAGTCACTAAATAGGTTCACCACGCCGACACAGAGTATACAAAATAATGCCTGAAAAGGTCAACAAGTCCAGTTAATTTTCATAAGAGAAACCATTCCCTTTTTCTATTTATTTTATTAATTTGTTTTGAGTAATAAATGTCTAATGTGTTTTTTACGGTATGCACAAATATCAATTAATACATGTACATATGGAATACTTTGAGAAATTTTCGAGGTTTCTCGAAGTGATTGAAAACACGAAAACATTCCATAATACACGAAGACAGACGTGTACAAATGAGTAAGCCGCATAGACTGTGCTATTACATGTATTTCTTAAAATCCTTAAAGAAATAAAAGAATTTGCATCGTCTTGTTCTGAATACATGCATATTCGGCTGTCTGCAGTAGCAAAGATGACGTCACAAACCACGTTGTTTCTCCACACTGTATTTAGATAAAAAGTTTCATAAACAAACTTGTATGACAAATATTTGAGTCAGTAATCAACACTGTATAATTCGATTCGTCAATAAATTACTCATATTTTAGCATCATACAAGAAAGCACGAGGTGGTTGTTGACAAAGGGGCGGTACGATGATGCACAATACGTCATAAAAAGAGTCGCAAAAATGAACGGCAAACCCGCACCTGATACAAACAAGATCTTTGCAGAAGCTAAAGAATACAATTCTAAGAATGAAGCGAAGACGAAATATTCCGTCATAGATTTGTTTAAAACAAGGGAAATGACAAAGATGACGCTTGGTCTCTTATTCATCTGGTGAGTTTAGAACATATTTACTCGTATTTTATTTGCTTAATCGACTTCATTCAAACTTTAAAGGAATGATCCCTCAACAGTCCTTTAACAGTGTTAGGCGTCATCAATACTTGTGCTCTGATGAATCTGCTGTCGCGCACGAAAAGTCGCAGAATCACATCTGCAACATGTGGAAATCGCGACAAGGTCAAACATTTGTGCAAAGACGATACAAAACATTCCATCAGCCAATAACTGTAAAATTGTTTGTTATACAGAATTGTATTTTTTGCGGTTTCAGTGGAGGAAAGCAATCCTTATCGGGGCTGTAAAAGACTTTAAACAGGAATTTCTTCAACCCTACAGAAAAATCTAAGTACATGTACATGTATTTAAAAGATTGATCCCATGCATTTATTACAATTTCAGGATGTCAATTAGTTACTCCTACTATGCACTAACATTTGGTATACAAAGTCTGTCGGGTGACTTGTATATCAACATGTTTCTCATGAACGTCATTGAATGCCCAGCCAGTTTCACCATCATGTATTTAGTAAACAGGTAAGTGTGCATCAGTAATAGTACCCCAATAATAGCGTGAATCCGCCGCGGAAAACAGCGTCACGTACCCTGACTAAGTAGTACCTGGGATCCCAGCTAGTACTGTAAAAGTCTTTATTCTCACGGGCACTTTATTTCGGAGACAGTGATAAACATATTTTAGCGAGACTTTGAATTCGCGAGTGTCTGAACTCGCCAATTAACTTGAACATAAAAAATGGCGAAAAAAGAACTTTTACAGTATTTAACACGTGTTAACAGTTGACATGACTGGTCACGGAAAATGTAACGGAAATTAATATTTGGCCCATATTCATACATACAGTGTATTTGTTTTATAATATAAGTTTTGAAAGTTATAATAAGTTTTCACGGTTTTGACTCATCCAAAACCTATTTATAATCATGCTTATACGTAACTCATTATCGTTGGGGCACTATAGTTATCTATACAATACAGAATAGGAAATAAAAGCAGCCATGCCAATATGAGGAACCACGTGAACAAGAACAATGATAAAAATGGCGGATGATTGGAATTTCATATTCGGGTTTTTAAAACGTAATGAATCAGTTTCACACACCAAACAAAGCAACACTGAACGATATAAACAAAGCCTAACTTGCATTTCCCGAAATAACAACGATACGCCATCTTGACCGTGTATAGAATAATTTATGGTCACGTGCTTCTTCCGAATATCGTTGAGGCTAGAACGCGTTCGGTTGTAATGCGTTCTAGCACACCGTTTCACAAACCAGGTTACGACCAAGAACCCTTTGTACTACATTGTGATGCACTGATGTAACAGTCTCTTTGTCTGTCCATACTGCTAAGTAGGTAGAGGAGTATGTTCTCCTTGACGATGTGACTGAACATGTTGCATATCCAAAGTCATTTGTTCTTCACCTCTGTGGGGAAGTTGTCTGGTGCTTTCAGAAGAACAGGATAGTACTTGTTGGAAACCTAGAAATGCTCGTTAGGTTAACTGACCGTCGTAAAACATAAAACACTATAATAAACCTATTGAAAAACAGTGTAAAACTTCGACAATCTCGTGGACATTACCAGTGTATTCTACATGTTCTACAAGATATTAAAGCAGAGTATAAAATTGTCATACCTTAAAATATGCATGAAGAGTTAGAACGTTGGGCAGAGGAATGCTCAAACTGAACATTACCATGAATAAAATATAAACGTCTAAACCATTTCTTGCGCAATGCGTAGTCATCAGAATGTATTTATCTAAACGTTCATTTTATGTAGTCAAACCGGAGACGTCAGGGGATCCAGCTCCGGGTAATAATGTTCAAAGTTATCATCAAAAGACTGTGTTTTTTTTGGTTCCAGATTTGGTCGAAAATATTGCTGCGTGGTTTTCTTTATGTTTAACGGACTGTGTGGTATAGTAGTCGGCGTCATACAATACGTAGGTAGGTCATGCTTGACATTTAAATATAACAAAGAAGTACAAGATTTCCAATTGCTTTATAGTGTCAACAGGCAAGCAGCTACCTGTACGCAGTTGCGTAAACATGGTTACCAACTTAGAAAAAACGCTTAGAATGCAATTATGTTAAGCTTTTGTTTCCCCTTATCGTTTATTAATTATTTACCATTTTGACAGGTATCATTTTCGTGTGGAAGGGAGACAATCCAATTTAGAGGAAATGGCTTTAACAAATCCTCTAATAAAGGGAGATCATTCTTGATATTTATCCAAGAAATCTGCATATGCATACAAATACGCCTCCATTCGATGTCAAGAGCGTCGCCGTATTATTCCGCTTATCTGTATTAACTGGTGTATGACTGATGATACTAGCTGATGATCCAGGCATATTGAAATATAATACACCTCGTATGAACGAAAGCATTAAATATATAGCCCTTTCCCGATCATACAAAAGATATGTAAGAAGTCTTTTTATCATATCTCGCACATTTGAATGTTCTCCGTATTTTGTTTTGGTAAGCTAGGAAGAAATCAGCGTACATCCTCCGCGCAGAAATTTGTTTGGTTCCAAGCTCCGCTCGAATGTTACTTCTAAACGCCAAGGAAAGTAACTGCTGTAAATTTTGTTTGGAATTGACATACAGAGTAACATCCCTTTCGACAGAATCGACGCCGCCGGTAAACTCGAATGATTTAGATTGTTGTGTATGTAGTTCTATTTCTGTTTGACAGATATTCCGGACGCAGGAATCGTTACTAATGTATTTGCTCTTGCATCCAAGGTGGGAATTGCTTGCGGGTGGGGTTGTCTTGTTGTGTACACAACGGAGCTATATCCGACTGTTGTCAGGTAATTATCTTAATAATAAAATTCAAATAAAATTGGACGAAGGCACATATTCTTTTTTATATTTATGGCATAGTGTCAATGCTATATAATCTATTGTTAGATTCGCGGTATAAGTGACCCTAAATGGTATGTGTAGCCTATTCATCTTGGATATACGCTTTGCTTTATTCAAGATCCTGACGGAGTTACCTCAATGTCTTGGCGACTGTCTCCCTTACTGCAGTTAGGAGTTTGTAGTTAACTCCGATTAATATACGAAATCAGCAGCAGTTACATTTATCTTAGTTTTTGTATCCAACAGCTAATTGGTTTGAACGTCCAAATTAAATCGATTTTATAAAGTATTACTTAATCCTTTTGCGCGTCTTAACTATTGTCAACAATTAAAACCATAGTTTTAGCAGATATTATTTAGCCAAGTTCTTGCACCTCTCGATATGTATTTCATGTTTATATTGTTACAGAACGATAGCTTATGGTCTACATAATACATCAGCACGTATTGGTGGTATGATAGCACCCCAGATTGTGTTATTGGTAAGTATATGTTGAGGTATGGTTAGTATGACAGCACCTCAGGTTGTGTTCTTGATAAGTATATGTCAAGGTAAAGTCAGTATGATATCACCTCAGATTGTGTTCTTGGTCAGTATATGTAGAGGTATTGTAAGTATGATATCACCTCAGATTGTGTTCTTGGTAAGTATGAGTATGTGTCAAAGTATGGTTAGTATATTACCTCAGATTGTGTTATTGGTAAGTATGTGTCAAAGTATGGTTAGTATATTACCTCAGATTGTGTTCTTGGTAAGTATGTGTCAAAGTATGGTTAGTATGATATCACCTCAGATTGTGTTATTGGTAAGTATGTGTCAAAGTATGGTTAGTATGATATCACCTCAGATTGTGTTCTTGGTAAGTATGTGTCAAAGTATGGTTAGTATGATAGCACCTCAGATTGTGTTAATGGTAAGTATGTCGAGGTATGGTCAGTATGATATCACCTCAGATTGTGTTCTTGGTAAGTATGTGTCAAAGTATGGTTAGTATGATATCACCTCCGAGTGTGTTCTTGGTAAGTTTGTGTCAAGGTAAAGTCAGTAATACATAATACATCAGCACGTATTGGTGGTATGATAGCACCCCAGATTGTGTTATTGGTAAGTATATGTTGAGGTATGGTTAGTATGACAGCACCTCAGGTTGTGTTCTTGATAAGTATATGTCAAGGTAAAGTCAGTATGATATCACCTCAGATTGTGTTCTTGGTCAGTATATGTAGAGGTATTGTAAGTATGATATCACCTCAGATTGTGTTCTTGGTAAGTATGAGTATGTGTCAAAGTATGGTTAGTATATTACCTCAGATTGTGTTATTGGTAAGTATGTGTCAAAGTATGGTTAGTATATTACCTCAGATTGTGTTCTTGGTAAGTATGTGTCAAAGTATGGTTAGTATGATATCACCTCAGATTGTGTTATTGGTAAGTATGTGTCAAAGTATGGTTAGTATGATATCACCTCAGATTGTGTTCTTCGTAAGTATGTGTCAAAGTATGGTTAGTATGATAGCACCTCAGATTGTGTTAATGGTAAGTATGTCGAGGTATGGTCAGTATGATATCACCTCAGATTGTGTTCTTGGTAAGTATGTGTCAAAGTATGGTTAGTATGATATCACCTCCGAGTGTGTTCTTGGTAAGTATGTGTCAAGGTAAAGTCAGTATGATATCATCTCAGATTGTGCTCTTAGCAAGTATGTGTCAAAGTATGGTTAGTATGATATCACCTCCGAGTGTGTTCTTGGTAAGTATATGTCAAGGTAAAGTCAGTATGATATCATCTCAGATTGTGCTCTTGGCAAGTATGTGTCAAAGTATGGTTAGTATGATATCACCTCCGAGTGTGTTCTTGGTAAGTATATGTCAAGGTAAAGTCAGTATGTTATCATCTCAGATTGTGCTCTTGGCAAGTATGTGTCAAAGTATGGTTAGTATGATATCACCTCCGAGTGTGTTCTTGGTAAGTATATGTCAAGGTAAAGTCAGTATGATATCATCTCAGATTGTGCTCTTGGCAAGTATGTGTCAAAGTATGGTTAGTATGATATCACCTCCGAGTGTGTTCTTGGTAAGTATATGTCAAGGTAAAGTCAGTATGTTATCATCTCAGATTGTGCTCTTGGCAAGTATGTGTCAAAGTATGGTTAGTATGATATCACCTCCGAGTGTGTTCTTGGTAAGTATATGTCAAGGTAAAGTCAGTATGATATCATCTCAGATTGTGCTCTTGGCAAGTATGTGTCAAAGTATGGTTAGTATGATATCACCTCCGAGTGTGTTCTTGGTAAGTATATGTCAAGGTAAAGTCAGTATGATATCATCTCAGATTGTGTTCTTGGTCAGTATATGTAGAGTTATTGTAAGTATGATATCACCTCAGATTGTGTTCTTGGTAAGTATATGTCAAGGTAAAGTCAGTATGATATCATCTCAGATTGTGTTCTTGGTCAGTATATGTAGAGTTATTGTAAGTATGATATCACCTCCGAGTGTGTTCTTGGTAAGTATATGTCAAGGTAAAGTCAGTATGATATCATCTCAGATTGTGCTCTTGGCAAGTATGTGTCAAAGTATGGTTAGTATGATATCACCTCCGAGTGTGTTCTTGGTAAGTATATGTCAAGGTAAAGTCAGTATGATATCATCTCAGATTGTGCTCTTGGCAAGTATGTGTCAAAGTATGGTTAGTATGATATCACCTCCGAGTGTGTTCTTGGTAAGTATATGTCAAGGTAAAGTCAGTATGATATCATCTCAGATTGTGCTCTTGGCAAGTATGTGTCAAAGTATGGTTAGTATGATATCACCTCCGAGTGTGTTCTTGGTAAGTATATGTCAAGGTAAAGTCAGTATGATATCATCTCAGATTGTGCTCTTGGCAAGTATGTGTCAAAGTATGGTTAGTATGATATCACCTCCGAGTGTGTTCTTGGTAAGTATATGTCAAGGTAAAGTCAGTATGATATCATCTCAGATTGTGCTCTTGGCAAGTATGTGTCAAAGTATGGTTAGTATGATATCACCTCCGAGTGTGTTCTTGGTAAGTATATGTCAAGGTAAAGTCAGTATGATATCATCTCAGATTGTGCTCTTGGCAAGTATGTGTCAAAGTATGGTTAGTATGATATCACCTCCGAGTGTGTTCTTGGTAAGTATATGTCAAGGTAAAGTCAGTATGATATCATCTCAGATTGTGCTCTTGGCAAGTATATGTCAAAGTATGGTTAGTATGATATCACCTCCGAGTGTGTTCTTGGTAAGTATATGTCAAGGTAAAGTCAGTATGATATCATCTCAGATTGTGCTCTTGGCAAGTATGTGTCAAAGTATGGTTAGTATGATATCACCTCCGAGTGTGTTCTTGGTAAGTCTATGTCAAGGTAAAGTCAGTATGATATCATCTCAGATTGTGCTCTTGGCAAGTATGTGTCAAAGTATGGTTAGTATGATATCACCTCCGAGTGTGTTCTTGGTAAGTATATGTCAAGGTAAAGTCAGTATGATATCATCTCAGATTGTGCTCTTGGCAAGTATGTGTCAAAGTATGGTTAGTATGATATCACCTCCGAGTGTGTTCTTGGTAAGTATATGTCAAGGTAAAGTCAGTATGATATCATCTCAGATTGTGCTCTTGGCAAGTATGTGTCAAAGTATGGTTAGTATGATATCACCTCCGAGTGTGTTCTTGGTAAGTATATGTCAAGGTAAAGTCAGTATGATATCATCTCAGATTGTGCTCTTGGCAAGTACATATAGAAGTATTGTAAGTGTGAGTATGATATCACCTCTAATTATTGAGTTTTTGAAAATCAATCGTTGAAAAATTGAAAACCGGTCCATGAATGTATTGTTTTATTAACAAGATTACCTTAATTTTGAGGTGGTGTTTAAGTGAGGTTATACTGTACATTAAGACAAGGGTAGTATCATTTAAGAGTGTGTAGAAAATATAGTATTAACAACAGTATTAAAACAATTTCTTCCATTTTCAGAATGATGCAATACCAGGCTTAATGTATTTTCTAAGCGCGGTATTGATGATAACATCAAGTCTGCTATGTCTCATGTTTCCAGAAACCAAGGGTAAGATACTGGAAGATGCATTGCCAACAACATCAAACAAAGATGAAACTGTTCAAGAAGTGGAAATGGCAGAATCAAGTAATGACAATACAACTAAAATGACAAAGTCAAGTAATGACAATGACACAATTAAAACTGAGCCGTCCACAAATGGAGATTTATCTGTTGTAAAATTTTGAATATACAGTCGGACCTCGTTTATGCAACAACATTCTATCCAAATACTTGGAATGATCTGAAATAAATATCAGGTCCCCTCATATCTTCTTAGGCATGTTAAATTGAAATAGGCTATTCAAAACCTTGTATTATTCCAAATAAGATTTCGGACTCGGTGAATTCGAATGAACGAGGTCCGACTGTATTTTCCCAATAAATGCACATATAATGTCAATGTGTAAAGCATTCAGTTGATAAAGGAGTTCAGGAATAGAAACATTGTCAACAGATCATAATTATATAAGGCTGTGAGCGCAGATAAAAGGCCAACTGTGTACAAAAATCAATCAGAATTCCAAATTTTACAAAGAACAATTTTTACTTACCTGTTTGAAAAACTTTCCGAAACGAAGCTATTTTGCATAGATTTCAAAAATGTCGTTTTGAAAATACAACATATCATGTGTAAAGCTTGTCAGGTTTTATGAACCACAACATCGCGAATTACACATTCTTAGTTACAGTTGTTTGTTATCATTTCAATGATTCATTAGAAGATTGGCTTGAATTCGATATATTCACCGTATACAATGAAACTGTAAAATAAAAATAAAATTTAAAAAAAGGAAATATCTAGCATAATTATTTTGGTGTAAGATTTGCTGCATTTTCTACATTTATTTATTTAAGAATTAACTGTAGGTCAAAAATGTAAAGTAAGTTATATCAAATGCTTTCATACAGTTTTTAATTAAATGAGAGGCATCAATAGTGGTACAAATTCAGAAGAATATATTCAAATATCAACCAACATTTAACACAGCATGTATATTGCACATCATGCTGCAAAACGTCCTTGTACGCAAGGAGCACAAATATGTTGGTCTTTTTTTGATCTATTGATTGAATTGAATTTTCAAGTTTACATAGCAAACATAAAAAATCAGTTTAATTTTCCAAAATATCGAAATAGAAAATGCATATTAAATTTGTGCAAAATTTGTCCACTCAGCAATTTTCAAGTGTTGAATATTTAAGTTGGCAGAATGGAAAGCAACAATCAATAATTATCTACTTTTTTGTCAGACACCAAGACTGTTTTCCCTTCATACAAAGGACAAAAGAAACATTGTATTAAGAAACCTTGTAGCTAGCTCAGTAAGAAGTGTTGGGTTCAGTTCCCAAGTCGGTCAGGTCATGTCCTTCATTGACTTTTTTACCAGGGTCATTTGATCTCCACCTTTGATTCATGTGAGGTAGGTCTCGCCCTTTGTCCTTTATACAGTATATATTTATATACAGTAACACATCAATAAGACCCCTTCGGGACCATTGACAATTGGTATTTTTTATTGAGATGGTCTTAATATTGAGGTTGAAAAAATAAGAGCACAAGTGAAAATGAACTTAAAAAATGCGTTTTTACTTTTGAGGTTGTCTCAGTTTTTACTTGGTCTCTAAGTGAGGTTTTACTGTAGTACTTTAAAAGAGATAAAGGGAGAGAACTCTAGAAGGGATAAAGGGCAACAATCTCCTGTGGTGTCAGGTGCTCAGGGAAGGGCAAGTTTGTACTGACGTAGTCCAGCTACGGACATCACATCTCTATACTGTCGCTGTACAATGTCCTGCCAATCTAATTAAAATCAGCTCCAGTCGCACGCTCAGTGGGAGCGCTAATGTCAACATCCAGTTTGTAAGGTAGATAGTTTACTTGCGCACTGTGGGCGGAGTTACATTTGATTGTCAGATACCTTAGCGACAATGTTTGCAGTCATAAACATCTGACCCCTGTCTTCTTGTCGTGATTGTGAGTCACTTAGATGCGCTAGAAATTCGATTTTTGTTTGCTTCTACTCGTGAAAGATTGCTTCAGTTTTTCCATACTCTCAAAAGTGTGTTTGGTCGATAATGAAGACGCCAAAAGAGTGCCGTTAAAATCTTGCGGCAAAATCCCTACTTTTTACTATATGTTATGAAGACGCATGTAAAAGTCGGAGTACAGAGACACGTATGCGGGGCTAGTACTGACGTATAATCAATTCCAGGAAAAAACAGGCAAGATCACCTGACCACAATGTATTACTGCAAATAAAATGTTGAAAAATGTCATTGAACCCAATCAAAACAAAACACAAATACAAGAAACATTGTTTTATTCTGTGATGAAGCATATATGATTGATATTATGATACATACATTTGTAAACATCAACAGATCAGTACAAGTCATTAACAACATCAACAGGTCAGTTTTATATACAAGTAATCAGTACACAATATGGCGTGAAGATATCGAATGTTGAAAACACAACAAGTCTATCTACAACTGAATAAACACATAGATAGATTTGATTTGCTTTCCACCATCGATATAAGCAGTTAAGGTAATAATATATTGGTTATCATAACTATAAGAAGAGCCATAGTAAAAATTATTTTTGAATTCCTCACATTTAAATTGATAACGGAAGTAATTTAACACATACTGAATCATAAGTGGCAGAATTCACCTCATGTAGTTGCAACAACCATGTATTCAATCAAAATGACAAAATAATGAAATAATGTGCACAGTTAATGTAGAAATGTTCGTGGATACAAGGGGAGTGATTTTTTTGTGTTAATGTTACTGCTAAATATAGGCTGTTTCCCCTTATTAAAAAGTGTCCATTTTCCCCAAAAAATCAATTTCCCAATTCTTTGGTCATTTTTCCCCCTCAGAATTTCTTTTCATTAAGTCAGGTTTTTGTGTATTTAACCCTTTATAAAAGAATCTTGCTCTTACATCACCACATATATATAAAAAACACCAGCCACAGCTGAAAAGTTATTTTTATACACAGAATAACCATTACCTTATTTTTCCAAATTTGGACTTATTGTGCCTACAGGTATTTTCCCAATTGAAAAGGCATAGGCAGTAAAATTATTTAAAAAAAAAATCACTGAATGGTTTCTGTTTTTCATCATACCCACATCTTCACCATCATAATAATTCACAGCATTACATCTACCGGATTACATTACATCGACATTTTCACAGCTTTACAAATTCACATTAAAAAATCAACAGTGAAAACTGCTTACGGTGCACGAAATGTATAATTTGCTTTAGTTTGTTTTAATATACATGAAGTTATAAATATCTGACAATGTAATTTGTAGACAATGTAAACTTTTCTCCCAATTTTTCCCCAACTTCAAGCGTTTTTTTTGATCTCCAGACAAATAAAACTTCCGTGTCGCGATGGACTGACCCACTTCAATCAGAATTACCATGGGAATAATATTTTCAAACATGGATCGATTGAGCTTCATTCGAAGTGTCATAATGGTTAAACAATAATTGTTATCTACATACATTAAGCATTATACTACTGTGTAACTTTCAGAGAAATATGATTTAGTTTCTATGACAACCTGCATGCAACAAAGACTAAGTTGGGTTTTTTACCCCAAAAAATTAAATTTACACATTTCATAAAAGGAAAATGCATTAAACAAAACTTGTTGGCAAGTCAGATGAAGATACATATGAACTATAAATACGCATAAATTTGAACTACGTCCTGTCACATGGCTATGAAGGTAACCAATAAATATTTAATTGATGGTCGAGAAAAACCAATCGAAGAAAACTGTTAACATATAAAACGAAACTAGCAACAAATAAAATCAAAAGCATATTGCTTTTACAATTAGAACAGAAACTAAATAAACTACTTAATGTCTTTCTTAAATAACGTAAAATTACTAAAAAGTAACAACCAAAAATAACAACAATAAAATACAGTTAAAATAAAAAGTGTCATAATATATGATATAGATGCTTCAAGATGATTAAAACCGTGACTACATAAAAACAAATGTTAGTCAATACAACACCACAAAATACCATGGAAACTATTTAGTGCATCAATATTGTTACTGCTTCTAAACCAAAAATGAGTAACAATACCTTGTACTAAAATCGTGTAAGTTTACAAATACAGTAGACATTGTACAAGCGACCACCTGTGATTTTTTTATTTTCTCGCGTGTGTGATATATTTTTTTTAGAACTTTATGCATGAGGCAACTACACCAATTCAAAGTACATGAACATTGTTGCATTAAATAAATTACAGGCATTTTGAGAATTAGAAACGGGTACATACTTAATGCTCTCACGTCTCGTGAGCTGAGAGAATAAATGGATTTACAAGCTTTGTTTGACATAATATATTTGAATGGAAAGAGGGTGATATTAACACGTTCTGTTGTTTGTTCTTGTTGATTGAAAAACACAATTTAATTTTTTACACAAAAACAAATGTCCACACCAAAAAAGGGAGAGAACTTAATAATTCCTCATGAAACCAAAATCAAAGTACTGAAAATACATATTTGTACAACAATAACGGTTCTATTTGACATTCATTTGTTGATATCTATTAACAGACCACTTTATTAAGCGACCACTTTCTGGCAGTGCCTTGGTGGTCTCTTAATACATTGTCTACTGTATACAGTTCAAATACTGTTTTATTTTGATGTATAGACACATAACACTGTTTAAGGCATTATAACAGGAAGAATTACAGGCAAGAATCATGATAATAACAATCCTCAGTAGAAAATACAAGTACCTACAAATATTAAACAAATTTCATTACCACCCAGTTAAAGTCATAATAGTTTGCGCTGTCTCGAGTTTTACGCCGCTTTTCAAAAGTATTTGTAGAGTACAGCAGCTAGTTAACCTGTTCCTAGGTCATCCCCCAGTACTAATCTGTTCTACAACAAGCAACTGACATCTTCATTCATGTGACTTAGAGGTCAAGGACAAATTAATTTGGATGTAAGATCATCAGACACACTAACACGGAAAAGATAAACACCCTAACCAAAGGCGCGTTTTTGTTAGAGGTAGGAAAAATAGAGTTCTACCTAGCACTACATAGGGAGAGTAGTGGTGTCGTTTCTTAATCATAGCAAAAGTAGTGCCTATCTTTAGATAGGTAGCATGATCTGACAATGTTGTCTGGTCTGGTGGACGACATTTTGTAGCCAGCGAAGCTTTCAAGCCTCAGGTGAGCTAAGAAACTGAAAGGATGATACATTTACACTACATTTAAGGCCACAAAAGAATATACAAGCATTATGACATTATTATCACATATTATCACATGCTACAAAATATTCAAGCAATAATCAAACGTAAATTACAAGTTGCTAGATGTAAACACTACAGCATGGAGTAACAACACGAATTCTGTGAGATTTACAATTTTGAACACACTTGTTGAGAGATTCGTTTGAGAACTCGTGAGATTATGGATGAGTTTACAGCTATACATCAAATGCTACAATCATGGAATCTTAACTTCACACAGAGATGGAACTGAATGTATCACAAATTTTTATTAATGTCACAGAAAACACCGTTTTGATTTCTAGAATCAGCTACTGACTCAAGAAACACATAAATGTCAAACTAACAAAATGCAATTGGGGCGGTTTGAAACTACCATACCTCATCAGAGAAGAGAAAAAATGCTGTGAAGCTTTAGGTAATAAATATTGGTCATAAACTGAATAAATACATTATATGTTATTGCGCTTGAGGCAGTGTTCCATAATAAAATATACAGTATATTCTTAAGAAGTTTTTGATTGATTCCACGCTAAAAAATCGAGGGTTCAGTGCAAGACTATCGTAACTCCTATATAAATACATGGGAGTTACGAAAGTCTTGCGTTGAACCCTGGAAATGCTAAACAAAATTAAATTATAAGAAGCAGATGTGAACAGCATTATAATGAAGGATTTATAACAACTATAATAAATTCAAAGTATAAATGTCACAGGAACATAATATTATATTGTGTCTGCTCAGCTAAAGTCGCACACATCACCGAGAGCGATTCACTGAGTAACCATGGTAAACGGTCCCTGCCCAGCAGGTACTGTTGTTGTTGTATTACAATGAATGAGAATATCCCATCTGGTCCCTAATGAATATGTATGTCTCTTTAATGAGCGTGAACCTTCATCAAACTCCTTGGGTGATCAACCTGAAAAACAAAGTGTACACATATAGTTATGTACCCTGAAATGTTAATTTGAAATGTATTTTAAGAAACAATATCTGTAAGAAATACAAGAATATTTCACAAACTTGGAGTCTATAAACATTCAGCCCCCAGGTTACAATTTAAACAGTAACCCAAGAGCCAGATATTTCAATGCAAACCAAGTCCAGTGAAAGTAATAGAAATAGGCTGTAATAAAAAGAGGGCCATGATTACCCTATATCGCTCACATGAGTACACTGCCAATTTGGCTGAATTAGACAAATGTAAATGGTAAATGGTGTTCATTCAAATCATCCAAAAAATTCACAGGATAAAGTAAATTTTCAAAGTGTTAATTTTGTTAGTTGAGCTCAACAAATACAGATGCCCTGCTCAGTGTTAGTTTTCTTCAAATATGGCCGTAAGATACTACTGATTACATTTGTAGTTGCAAAATATCTATACCAAAGCAGCTGAGTAAACTAATGTGTTGACTATCGCAAAATATCGACTGTGAAAAAAATCAGTGTAAAAAGGATTAATTTCTATAATTAAAGGGTGATAACTCCCGAATGACTATATGGTTGGGTATCGAAATTGGTCGAGATATTATGCCCATACACAATCTAATCAAAGTTGGTGATGATTGGACAAACGTTTCTAAAGTTATTGATCGGACAAGACCTATTGTAGGTAATTTCTATAATTAAAGGGTGATAACTCCTGAGTGACTCGAGAAATATGACTGGTTATCGATCATGTCTGAGATATTATGCCCATACAAATTTTGACCAAGTTTGGTGATAATTGGACAAACGCTTCTATAGTTATTACCCGAACAACTTGCAGGAAGCCACCCAACCGCCCGCCTGACGATGCAGGTCTAACTATAATATGTCCCATTCTATGAACTGGCATATAAAAGTCCATGAGAAAAAAACAACACACTACAGAGAATCATAACCCTCTAGCTAGAATATCTCACAGGCTAGAACACATGAGATTGTCACAAGTTCTCTTCCTTCTAGCAGGAACTCATGACAATCGCCTGTGAGCTAGAACTGCCATGAAAGAAACACATATAAGCCCTTTATGATGTATATCATTGTAACTGAAGCCTCAATCATATAGTTCCAACAATAATCTCAATTCATTTAATGCCATGGTACAAAGTCTGAATACATTTTGTAGGAATCAGTAGCCAAAACCTAAGCAACCTTGCAAAATGATACAGAATAAGAATTCAATTCAACATTGACAGCAAAACAGACCTTTACCAGTCTGTGGTAGATTATAAGAACTCAATTACTTAATAACATACAAAAGGTATAAAGGGAGAGAATTCTGGAAGAGATAAAGGGAGATAACTTGTGACTATCTCCTGTGGATAAAACTGACAGTCAGATTCATAAACAAGCAAACATATACATACTAATCAACTGAGAATTCAACCTATGATCAAAAGAGATGCTTCCTTTGTAAAACAGCTTCCTTTGTAAAACAAAGGCTAGAAATGACAAAGACCATATTAAGAATGAAAATGAGTATAAGATGATTTTTTAGATCAGTTCAATTAAATGATTGGGTTATCGACATTGCCATTTGTACAACGTAAAATAATGACAGCAACTAATCCTTGCAGCACAATTGCTCAATGGAGTATTGGAGCATTTAGACTCTTGGGAAGAATGGAGCATTTAAACATTACTGCTCTTGGGAAGAATGGAGCATTTAAACATTACTGCTCTTGGGAAGAATGGAGCATTTAAACACAACTGCTCTTGGGAAGAATGGTGCATTTAAACATTACTGCTCTTGGGAAGAATGGTGCATTTAAACATTACTGCTCTTGGGAAGAATGGAGCATTTAAACATTACTGCTCTTGGGAAGAATGGTGCATTTAAACATTACTGCTCTTGGGAAGAATGGAGCATTTAAACATTACTGCTCTTGGGAAGAATGGAGCATTTAAACATTACTGCTCTTGGGAAGAATGGTGCATTTAAACACAACTGCTCTTGGGAAGAATGGAGCATTTAAACATTACTGCTCTTGGGAAGAATGGAGCATTTAAGCACAACTGCTCTTGGGAAGAATGGTGCATTTAAACATTACTGCTCTTGGGAAGAATGGAGCATTTAAGCACAACTGCTCTTGGGAAGAATGGTGCATTTAAACATTACTGCTCTTGGGAAGAATGGAGCATTTAAACATTACTGCTCTTGGGAAGAATGGAGCATTTAAACATTACTGCTCTTGGGAAGAATGGAGCATTTAAACATTACTGCTCTTGGGAAGAATGGAGCATTTAAACATAACTGCTCTTAGTAAGAAAGGAGCATTTAAACATTACTGCTCTTAGTAAGAAAGGAGCATTTTAACATTACTGCTCTTAGTAAGAATAGAGCATTTCAACATTACTGCTCTAAGTAAGAATGGAGCATTTCAACATTACTGATCTTAGTAAGAAATGAGCTTTTAAACATTACTGCTCTTTGGGGGAATAGAGCATTTAAACATTACTGCTCTTTGAAAGATTAGAGCAATTAAACATTACTGCTCTTTGGGAAGAATGGAGCATCTAAACATTACTGCTCTATGAAAGAATAGAGCATTTAAACATTACTGCTCTTTGTGAGAATAGAACGTTTAAAAATTACTCTTGAAAAGAATGGAGCATTTAAACATCGGACTCTAGGTAAGAAGGCGACATTTCAACATTAGACTCTTGGGAAGAATGGAGCACTTCAACATTAGACTCATGGGGAGAATGGAGCACTTCAACATTAGACTCATGGGAAGAATGGAGCATTACAACATTAGACTCATGGGAAGAATGGAGCATTTCAACATTAGACTCTTGGGAAGAATGGAGCATTACAACATTAGACTCATGGGAAGAATGGAGCATTACAACATTAGACTCATGGGGAGAATGGAGCATTTCAACATTAGACTCATGGGGAGAATGGAGCATTACAACATTAGACTCATGGGAAGAATGGAGCATTTCAACATTAGACTCATGGGAAGAATGGAGCATTTCAACATTAGACTCATGGGGAGAATGGAGCATTACAACATTAGACTCATGGGGAGAATGGAGCATTTCAACATTAGACTCATGGGAAGAATGGGGTATTTCAACATTAGACTCTTGGGAAGAATGGAGCATTACAACATTAGACACTTGGGGAGAATGGAGCATTACAACATTAGACTCATGGGAAGAATGGAGCATTTCAACATCAGACTCATGGGGAGAATGGAGCATTACAACATTAGACTCATGGGGAGAATGGAGCATTACAACATTAGACTCATGGGAAGAATGGAGCATTACAACATTAGACTCATGGGAAGAATGGAGCATAACAACATTAGACTCATGGGGAGAATGGAGCATTTCAACATTAGACTCATGGGAAGAATGGAGCATTACAACATTAGACTCATGGGGAGAATGGAGCATTACAACATTAGACACTTGGGGAGAATGGAGCATTACAACATTAGACACTTGGGGAGAATGGAGCATTACAACATTAGACTCATGGGAAGAATGGAGCATTTCAACATTAGACTCTTGGGAAGAATGGAGCATTACAACATTAGACTCATGGGTAGAATGGAGCATTACAACATTAGACTCATGGGGAGAATGGAGCATTAGACTCATATGGAGAATTGAGCATTACAACATTAGACTCATGGGGAGAATGGAGCATTACAACATTAGACTCATGGGGAGAATGGAGCATTACAACATTAGACTCATGGGGAGAATGGAGCATTTCAACATTAGACTCATGGGGAGAATGGAGCATTACAACATTAGACTCATGGGAAGGATGGAGCATTACAACATAAGACTCTTGGGAAGAATGGAGCATTACAACATTAGACTCATGGGAAGAATGGAGCATTACAACATTAGACTCATGGGAAGGATGGAGCATTACAACATAAGACTCTTGGGAAGAATGGAGCATTACAACATAAGACTCATGGGAAGAATGGAGCATTTCAACATTAGACTCATGGGAAGAATGGAGCATAACAACATTAGACTCATATGGAGAATGGAGCATTACAACATTAGACTCATGGGTAGAATGGAGCATTACAACATTAGACTCATGGGAAGAATGGAGCATAACAACATTAGACTCATGGGAAGAATGGAGCATAACAACATTAGACTCATGGGAAGAATGGAGCATTACAACATTAGACTCATGGGAAGAATGGAGCATAACAACATTAGACTCATGGGGAGAATGGAGCATTTCAACATTAGACTCATGGGAAGAATGGAGCATAACAACATTAGACTCATATGGAGAATGGAGCATTACAACATTAGACTCATGGGTAGAATGGAGCATTACAACATTAGACTCATGGGAAGAATGGAGCATAACAACATTAGACTCATATGGAGAATGGAGCATTACAACATAAGACTCATGGGTAGAATGGAGCATTACAACATTAGACTCATGGGAAGAATGGAGCATAACAACATTAGACTCATATGGAGAATGGAGCATTACAACATTAGACTCATGGGGAGAATGAAGAATTACAACATTAGACTCATGGGAAGAATGGAGCATTTCAACATTAGACTCATGGATAGAATGGACCATTACAACATTAGACTCATGGGAAGAATGGAGCATTACAACATTAGACTCATGGGGAGAATGGGGTATTACAACATTAGACTCATGGGTAGAATGGAGCATTACAACATTAGACTCATGGGGAGAATGGAGCATTACAACATTAGACTCATGGGGAGAATGGAGCATTACAACATTAGACTCATGGGTAGAATGGAGCATTACAACATTAGACTCATGGGGAGAATGGAGCATTACAACATAAGACTCATGGGAAGAATGGAGCATTTCAACATTAGACTCATGGGAAGAATGGGGTATTTCAACATTAGACTCATGGGAAGAATGGAGTGTTTAAACATTAGACTCATGGGAAGAATGGGGTATTTCAACATTAGACTCTTGGGGAAAATGAAGCATTACAACATTAGACTCTTGGGGAAAATGGAGCATTTCAACATTAGACTCTTGGGAAAAATGGAGCTTTTCAACATTAGACTCATGGGAAGAATGGAGCATTTAAACATTAGACTCATGGGTAGAATGGAGCATTTAAACATTAGACTCATGGGAAGAATGGGGTATTTCAACATTAGACTCTTGGGGAAAATGAAGCATTACAACATTAGACTCTTGGGGAAAATGAAGCATTACAACATTAGACTCTTGGGGAAAATGAAGCATTACAACATTAGACTCTTGGGGAAAATGGAGCATTTCAACATTAGACTCTTGGGGAAAAATGGGAGCTTTTCAACATTAGACTCATGGGGAAAATGGAGCATTACAACATTAGACTCTTGGGGAAAATGGAGCATTTCAACATTAGACTCATGGGGAGAATGGAGCATTTCAACATTAGACTCATGGGGAGAATGGAGCATTTCAACATTAGACTCTTGGGGAAAATGGAGCATTACAACATTAGACTCTTGGGGAAAATGGAGCATTTCAACATTAGACTCATGGGGAGAATGGAGCATTTCAACATTAGACTCTTGGGGAGAATGGAGCATTACAACATTAGACTCATGGGGAGAATGGAGCATTACAACATTAGACTCATGGGAAGGATGGAGCATTACAACATAAGACTCATGGGAAGAATGGAGCATTTAAACATTAGACTCATGGGAAGAATGGAGCATTTCAACATAAGACTCATGGGAAGAATGGAGCATTTAAACATTAGACTCATGGGGAGAATGGAGCATTTCAACATTAGACTCATGGGAAGAATGGAGCATTTCAACATCAGACTCATGGGGAGAATGGAGCATTACAACATTAGACTCATGGGAAGAATGGAGCATTACAACATTAGACTCTTAGGGAAAATGGAGCATTTCAACATTAGACTCATGGGGAGAATGGAGCATTTCAACATTAGACTCATGGGAAGAATGGAGCATTTCAACATTAGACTCATGGGGAGAATGGAGCATTACAACATAAGACTCATGGGAAGAATGGAGCATTTCAACATTAGACTCATGGGAAGAATGGAGCATAACAACATAAGACTCTTGGGAAGAATGGAGCATTTAAACATTAGACTCATGGGAAGAATGGAGCATTTCAACATAAGACTCATGGGAAGAATGGAGCATTTAAACATTAGACTCATGGGAAGAATGGAGCATTTCAACATAAGACTCATGGGAAGAATGGAGCATTTAAACATTAGACTTTTGGGAAGAATTGAGCATTTAAACATTAGACTCTTGGAAAGAATGGAGCATTTAGGCACTACTGCTCATGGGAAGAATGGAGCATTTCAACATTAGACTCATGGGAAGAATGGAGTTTATAAGAGCTACTGCTCTTTGGGAGATTGGATCTTTAAAATAAATGCACTCGGAATGAACACTTATTTCACTGATTATAAACTTACAATTGCATATCTATTATAACTCTCACCAAAGAGCTAGCTTAAGTAAGCACACATCAAATACTCAAGAACAAAATGAAGTTCAAATGATTGTTACAAAACGGGTATCTTGGTTAACTGGTTAGCTAGACAGTTCTAGTTCTTGATATGCATCTGACAGACATGAACACACAATGATAGATTTACAACAAGAAAATGCAAGCAACAAACATGCACCAAACACTGTACTGGTTAATCACAAATATGTCTCTTTAAGTGCATCATAAATATCCTTCTTTCAATCATGCAAACATGAGAAATCTTTAGAATCAATTGTTTTATCATAAAAAACATCTGGTGTTCGCCAATAAAAAATGATGGAATAATTGAGTTTACAATTAAAGCCATTCCCATTATTGTCCACCAGCAAACATCTTACAATTATTAGACAAGAATAGAAGTTTAATATGATTATCAATATCTACAGTAATGACACAAGCAAAGTCATTCATTCCTCAGGCACATGCTTGCTACAATGTCAGTAACATGACTATATTATATTGTATATTGCATTTGGCTTTTACAGGTCCAAACGTTTAAACAAATTCAAACTGTATGATTTTTTTGCTGACCTCAATTCAACGGCATTTGCAGAGTGCAATAGGATACTGTATACGCAGAAATATTGGCAGCTGTTTTAATTCCACAGTATATTGGCGGTCTACACTGATCGAACAAATCTAGATTGCGCCTACATAAAAGATCGCCAATATAAAAGACCGCAAATTTCATTTGGCACAGTTAAGTGAGACCCAGGAATAGAACTTGCGGTGTAAGTACTGTTCCAACATTTGAAATTGGCCGAAGAACCGTGATCTGTCATGTCATATACTAGTATAACCTAATTGGAGATTACTGCAAATGTTGTATTGTATGTATTGGAAGAAACATATTCATTTCTATAGAAAAATATTATGGTCAACAGCAGTTAACATACTTAATATTGACTACATGAGAACTGAGCAGATATAACTGTGTCTTTCGATGGACATATGCATGTATAAGCAGACAAATGAAGTTGTTTATAAAACTAACTAATCATTATAATTATTATTGTCTATCATGAAGCCACCTCTGTTCAGACTAAATGTGGTTGCCTAAGACACAATCTGGATTAAATTTGAAGGATGTAACCAATCCCCAATTCTAGACCTCGCCAATATAAAAACATCAAAAACCGCCAAATTCTGCAAATGCCAATATAAAGGCGTACACAGTATATGTTGGAAACATGACTATGACACAGGTTGCTTAACTGAAAAACAAAATATCACGACTTTTTTTGGAATGGTTGCACAGCAAAAATGTCAAAAACATGAAAATGACACTGGTTGCGAAAAACTGGAAAAAAAGGACAAAATAATCACAATTCTAGGGAATGGTTGCATAGCAACATGCAATTACACAGGAAGACTGAAATATTTTGATACACCAAACATATAAGATGAGTACATCACAATGACAATAATTAGGATCTTACATGAAGCAGACGTATTTTATTCCACAGTTACACTCTTTGCGAGATTTCTTGGACAGTCCACCTATAATATACAATAAAATTAAGTCAAACGGGTAGTTGGACAGTGTTTTGTATGTTTTACAATAATTTAAGAAAACTAAATTTTCTGTTAGAAATACGTCCTTAGTTTTTCCCTTATAATGTTTCAATCTTTTAATATTAATGAAAGGGAGATAATTATTATATATTATTAAAAATTATCACTCTCTATATTTAGAATAATTTATAAACATTCAAATATCAATTTTAAATCTTGGATAATTTTTTGGTAAAGATTTGATAGATTCTGTGCAGTACTTAAAATGGAAATTTCAAGCAGCTGTAAATCGGATATATTAATTACCAAAGGGCCACTACTCTTGCATAAAATTGAATATGTAAAACTTATATAAAACATAAAAAAAATATAAAAATAGTCCAAAGTCAAGGAAACATACGAAGAAAAATAGAAAATCACACCCAGTTCAGATTTGTCCTTTAGGAAATTAAAAAATTTTGCTTGCAAACTTCCTTCAATACCTCAATAATGTGATTCAAAAATCTATACAATACACATTGTGACTAGAAAACTGAAGCAGTTTGTATGTGATTGGCATACGTGAATAAAATAAACACAACATTTTTAAAATTGCGAGTGACCCCATTAAAGGAATTTGTAAATTAGGGGACTTACAAGTCCTTTAAAACCTGTTGTTTATATACAATAAATTAAAATTTATTAATACTAACTACTATTAGATTATGTTATAATTTTATATAAATCACCAGAAACCACAAGAATATAATTGGATAATTTGTACAATACAACTATAAAATCCCGCAACCAACCCAATCAAAGTACTGAAAGTACATAAAGCACATGGTGATTTGATGACTGATGAACACGTAAATGTTTTCCTAGGTCACATCATGCAAAAAACACCCAACATGTGTCAAACAATGAAGAGATTCAATCATATTTTCCTATTCTAAACAACAGTTTTTACACCAGAAACTTGAAATGCATTACTTTTATGCTTATGACTCACCAATAATGATAAATAATTAATGTTTATAGAGTTTACCATTCAAAACTATTGCAGAAACCACCGAACAACACAACAACAAAATAAAAACTTATAAACTTTGCAAGAACAATCCCTTAACAGGCTTCACAGAATGCCCGACATTTGGTCAGAGAAACGTTAACTGAATTATTAAGTGAACAAACAAATTTTGTCTGACATTCCTGATCTTGGATGCACAGTAGCCTATTGATTTGCCGTTTGTTTGATCAGGGATCCTGCAAAAAGCTATGGGACCTGTTAGAAATTTATCTGACCTGTCAGACAGTCTTGCAACTTCCCTGCAGCCAATTCAATGGAACAGTCTGACCTGTCAGACAGTCTTGTAACTTCTGTTCAGCCAGATCAATGGAACAGTCTGACCTGTCATACAGTCTTGCAACTTCAGTGCAGCCAGGTCAATGGAACAGTCTGACCTGTCATACAGTCTTGCAACTTCCCTGCAGCCAATTCAATGGAACAGTCTGACCTGTCATACAGTCTTGCAACTTCAGTGCAGCCAGATCAATGGAACAGTCTGACCTGTCATACAGTCTTGCAACTTCCCTGCAGCCAATTCAATGGAACAGTCTGACCTGTCATACAGTCTTGCAACTTCAGTGCAGCCAGGTCAATGGAAGTCTGACCTGTCAGACAGTCTTGCAACTTCTGTGCAGCCAGGTCAATGGAACAGTCTGACCTGTCAGACAGTCTTGCAACTTCTGTGCAGCCAGGTCAATGGAACAGTCTGACCTGTCAGACAGTCTTGCAACTTCTGTGCAGCCAGGTCAATGGAACAGTCTGACCTGTCAGACAGTCTTGCAACTTCTGTGCAGCCAGGTCAATGGAACAGTCTGACCTGTCAGACAGTCTTGCAAATTCTGTGCAGCCAGGTCAATGGAACAGTCTGACCTGTCACAGTCCAGCAACTTCTTTACACTCAGATCAATGGAACAGTCTGACCTGTCAGACAGTCTTGCAACTTCTGTGCCCCCAGATCAATGCAACAGTTTGACCTGTCATACAGTCTTGCAACTTCTGTGCAGCCAGGTCAATGGAACAGTCTGACCTGTCAGACAGTCTTGCAAATTCTGTGCAGCCAGGTCAATGGAACAGTCTGACCTGTCAGACAGTCTTGCAAATTCTGTGCAGCCAGGACAATGGAACAGACTGACCTGTCATACAGTCTTGCAGATTCTGTACACTCAGATCAAAGAAATGGTCTGACCTGTCTGACAGTCTTGCAACTTCTGTACACTCAATTCAATGGAACAGTCTGACCTGTCAGATAGTTTTGCAAGATCTGTGCGGCCAGATCAATGCAACAGTTTCACCTGTCTGACAGTCTTGCAAAATCTGTGCAGCCAGATCAAAGAAACAGTCTGATCTGTCAGTCCTGCAACTTCCCTGCAGTCAGTACTGGAACAGTCTGACCTGTCAGACAGTCCTACAACTTTTGTGCAGCCAGATTAATGGAACAGTCTGACCTGTCAGACAGTCCTACAACTTCTGTGCAGCCAGATTAATGGAACAGTCTGACCTGTCAGACAGACAGTCCCGCAACTTCCTTGCAGCTAGATCAAAGAAACAATCTGACCAATCACACCAACAGTTCTGCAAAATCAAAGAAACAACTTTCTCAGGTGTATCTTGGATTGACAAATTGACAAGAACACATCTACCTTTATGCCCCATTTCTGTATCTGACATAATGTATTTAAGATATTAAGCTCAAGGTAACAATGTACCAACAAGAGCAAATCGGTTCAGATATACTCTACAACTCTGCATTGTCACTTTTCTTATATGTTTGGAAAAAAACACAAATGCACGAGTCTGATAGGAGAACTTTCTATCCCAACCTTTGCTAAGATAGTGTAGGAATACAACTATATCTAACACACGTCTTGCAGTTCCAGGAAGAATTTAAGAAAAGTTAAAATTCAGCGTTTTCGAATGTGTCATTTTCTCAAACATTTCTCAAAATTACTTAACACATTTTGACATAAAATAAGAATATCCATCTTAAATCAAAAGTTGTAAACTTAAATGTTCCTTAACTTTTAGTATACCAAACCTAAAACGACTCATTGGTGTAAAAGGCAATTTACACCTAGCGTATCTGAAGTATGGACAATTACAATGTATTTAGCATTTACATTTTTCTGCTTAAAAGCCAACTTTACATTTGCAACATTACTAAGCAACAAGAAATGAAGAACAGGACGGGACAGAAATGAAAGTGTTTTTACTGTAATATCTTGATAAAAAAGAACATCAAGTTCACTAATAAATGTTAAAAAATTATTTTGTATCATTTCTTGCAAAACTAAAAACTGATACAAGCTAATGCTATAATACTGTAGACAGTAGAAATGAAGACAACCATTTTTTCCCAAATTGCAAAAACAAAAGCGATAGAATTTTGCAGGAACGAAGAAAGATTTTTTTCCTATCTGGCAGAAAATGAAAACAAAAAGCTCTTGTAAAATATGTTGTAGAACTCAAAACAAATGCTTTTTGGTACTAATTTACAGAAAATGGAATAAAAAAGCTCATGTAAAATATGTTGTTGAAACGAAATCAGATGGCTGCTAGGACATAATATTGCAGAGACCAAAACAATCATTATTTATTTCTAATGTAACGGAAATGAAATCTAAGGGTCTTGGATTGATACTGCGGAAACGAAAATAACCACTTTTATACAGAATGCATATTTGCGGAAATAAAAAAGTTCTTACATTGATATTGCAGAAAGATCAAGAACACTGCAAGCAGACGTAGACGCTTGTCTGCAGAGTACATTATCATTGGGACTTATGCTTTAAACATAACCAACATATTTATTAATGCTGACGACGACGATCAAGCTACGACAACAGGTTTTTTCAAAACAAACGAGCTAAAATTACATTTAAAAATAGAATGTAACAGAAATGCGTACATCAGTTCTTTGTGTTTCAAAACAGAAAAGCTTAAATCACTTTTTAACACAGAATGTAACAGAAAGGCATACATTCATGTCTTCGTTTTTCAAAACAGAAAAACTAAATTACTTTTTTAACATAGAATGTAGCAGAAATGCATATAAACGTTTTTACGTCAAATATCGTGTAATGAAAACAAACGGTCTTACGTCAAATCCTCTGAGAACAGCGATATGAAAGGATAGAAGCTGCATAGGGATCACCGTGAGGACTCCTTGTAGACAGTCTACAGAATGAGGGACCTGGATACATTTGTATCCAAACTTTTCTGTAACTTCATCGTTGGAATTACAAACTAGAATCGGACGTCCCTATAAATAATAGTACAGAGATAGTAGGGTGGATGAATAGTAAGGGTGAGGGATCAGGGATCTAAAACTACAAAATCCGCCGAAAGTGAAGCTGAATTCTCCCGCCAACCTTGAGATAGAACCGCAAGCCATGAGCTGTCACCGCAAAATGCTGTAATAAGGAAGTCCTCGAATTTTTCTGCAAGATGTCGACTAGCAAACTATAAAGACCTGTGAAGCGGATACACTTTTTATCTAGGCCACTCATAGAAAATGTTTGTTTCATGTAACCTCAACAACAAAATTAATTAAGGCAAAAACAAGACAAAAAATATTTTTTGTTATCCTGTTAATTACAATTAGGAAATGGTACAAAGTTATGAATAAAGCTGGAAGATGCTTTTGCAACAAGTTAGAACACTTGTTATGTCACGTCAAACAATCATTTTATAAAGAATAGCCTAAACAAACGCTGAAAGAAGTTAACTCTCCTATATACAATTCAATATAATGCTTTAATGTTTCACGCTGGCCTGAAAAGTTTTAGAGTAAATATGCTGTTAATTCCTGCCAAATTATGAAGATTTTGAATTGTTGAGGTGGAGATTAACAGTAATAGTGTTGTTGTAGATATGTACGGTGGTCAATTGACCTAGCCAGTATTCCCAGGTAACCGATCAGAACTAACCTGTTCCTCTTGTGAAATGGAAAACTTCCCGAAAGAATAAGGACCCTATTTCACGAAAATACTCAAGAAGTATGAAGTCAGTAACTGTCTTAAATATAATTGTTTCAGCATGTACAATCAAAAGCTTTGGATATGCGTTCCTTCATATATATTAATCATTAATATCTGTAGGCAAACGAGCTATCAAGAAAAAACACAATTGAGTAAATTCTTAGGTATCTTTTATCAGTCTTAAAAGATAATTATAGATAAACGACATAAAAAAGGAGAAATATTGTCGAATTGTGCACTTTTGATAAATTTAAACTCTAAATTTCTAATACCAAAACACAGATTTTAAAAAAAAATCACCTGATACTCAATGAAACTTGTTTAGTTTTTGATTAATTATGTAAAAACTTAAGTATTTTCATGAAATCAAGGCCAAAGGTGAATGACAAATGACTTTGGATGTATGAGTTCAGTCTAGTGATTGACTGACACAGATTACCAGTAAGCTATATATCGGATACATCCTACAAAGCACGATACATAATGATTGCATTGTATTATTTTGTAAAGGACTTTGCCAAAGATTTTGAGCAGCATAAGAGATCAAAATCACGACATATCAGCTTAAGTGACAGAAAACATCCAAAGAGGGGCCAGTGGCAAATACTTTCTGTTTTTTGTGTGCAAAAAGTTCAAAAATTATTGAACATTTATATTTCAGCTAAAGGTTTTATAGATGATAAAATAATATTATGTGTAAGCAGTATATAAATCTTGGTTGTGTAACATAAAGCATGCAAGTGGTTAGTAAGCAAATATTAGCATCTCTGCGGTAAAAAGCTAGCTATCTTGTATTCATGCATATTCATGCACATTTATAATAATTTATGAATATTCATGCATATTTACGAATATTCATGCATAAGGAAATCTTTTATCTGTTTCAAAGATGCAAAATAAATGACTTCTTGCTCTAAACGTTACTGAATGTTATATGCTTCAAGCAGCCAAATAATGTTTTTGCTTCATGATTCTTTTACTTGATAAACATTTTAATAAAATTCACAAACCAAAACGATGCATAAGCTTTTCTAACATTAATAAATATTCAGAGAAAGAATTTCATAAAAATTATCACTTTCCATATTACAATGAACATCTGCTTAATACCGTTGGACCTTGTTTATCGGACAACCTTCTATCCCAATACTTGCTTGGCATCATCCAAAAAAAATATCAGGTTCCGATGTATCTTCTTATGCAAGTCAAATTGAAATGGGCTATTCAAAACCATGTATTATTCGAAATAAAATTTTGAACCTGATGAATTTCGAATGAACGAGGTCCGACTATATTTTGCATGAAACTTGACATTACGGTAACTTATCTTAAAAAAAAATCAATGATTAATACATGAATACAAGGTAACTTTGATTGTTTTAGTGCAATACCATTGTAACTGCATACATGTTAAAATAGTATTACATAAAAACTGACAATAAACCCGTACTACATCTAAAGTATGTGTATTCTGGCTAGCATAAGATTTTGAGGTAAAGCCTACACCACAAGAAGGCGTATCAGATATTACAAGCCCTCAAACATCGGTCTTACATCGTATTTTTTAAGGGTAGCGATATGCAACGAGAGTAGTTGCATAGGTATCACAGTTAGTACGCCTTGAAGGCAGTCGATCGTATGTGGCACGCTTATAGATTTGTTCGCTAGAGCTTTAGTCTCTGTGTCATCGTCATTACAGACAACTATGGGCTCCCCCTAAAATATAACGAGTAACATAATGAGATATGATTTCAAACAAGAATCTGATACTATATTTCTTGATGTGTCAAGCAATTTCGAATTATCATTCTTTCAAAGAAAAATGGATATTATCCGAAGTTCAAAACAGAAAAACCTGTCTCTTCATCATTAAAGGCTTATTAATATTCAAGTTCTGTTTTTCCGCAAGTTTAATAAAACAGAATACCTGGTCCAAGATTAAATATACTGTGTTAGGAGACCTGTCTCAGAATGCAGCAATGCCATTGGTCGATTTGACGATTGCACTCAGAACCAACCAATAAGATTTGTCCGAGTTTGAGACTGACTCCAAACTCAATTTTATAATCTATGACCCTTTGAAAAGGAATATGTGTCCCTTTCAACATATCTTTCAGTGATAGTAAGGTCAAAAGAACATCATAACTGATTCATCATAAAATTTCTATATAATCTCTTAAATTTTTTAAAAGTAGGAGAAAATATAAACAGTGGATTTGGAACGAGTTCTGAATTGCTTGATACTTCAATTTCTTTCTAAAAATGCAAAGCTGTCTATTATCTAGAAGTAGGTTCCTGACTTACAACAGATACATGCAATAATGTATGAACTTAACAAAATACGTCATTCTCCGATAAATACAAACGTGGAAAGAAATTAAACTTTGTACAGTGAAACTTCACTCAAAGACCACCTAGAAATTCAGACCATCTCTTTAAATAAGACCATATTTCCATGGGATGTTTTCAATTTTTCTTCTATATGTTGTCATTATAATTAGACAACTTCTAAACTACAATCGAATTCCTTCAAACAAAAAGGTGGTCTTATTATTGAGGTTTCACTGTATAACATCCAGCATTCATCAATAACATAGATAAATGGAGATATTGTAAATGGATTGAAGGTGGGGAGGGGGGGCCTTAAATGTAATATTTTGTAATGGTGCTTTAATTCACATGACTAGCCAGGATCAAGAGGTGACCTGTCCAGCTACAACAACCTCTTAAAAGCAGCCAAAACATGCATCTCCCAATGTATGTTGCTCTTGAGAGGTAGAGCACTGTACATCTATATAGTCTGGGATTATATCGATTTTTTAAACTTTGTAAAGCATGTACATATTGCAGGATGAGAATGCAAAATTTCAAAATCAGCTGAAAATTCGTTAAGGGGTCCAGGAGGGGGCCACTGGAGCTCATGGCTTTTAAGCATCTAATTGTCTAAAAATAATGGTCCTTGCGAGCGGCAATTCCACAAATTTCAGTGAATCTGTGGAAATTTCTCATGCCTGGTATTGAAACCATCAGATTTTACAGAAAACTTGTGTTACTACAGGAAATAAGTTTTTTCTGCATTTAATACTAACTCCAACAAATATTGATGAATACTGAATCATGGTTATATAACAAGTGTTTGATCTTCATTCTCAATGCTAATTTAAAGTTAGGCCATCCCAAAAATATTTGTCTTACAGTTCACCATCTGACCCACAGATCTTGACCCTAACCCCCAAATGTGTTGGCTCATCTGTGAAGGGTCCCATAAAAAAATAAAAGAATTAGTTGACCCACCATAAAAATTGAGGGAAGGTGTACTGTAAACAAATCATTTTTCAAGAATGGCCTAACTAAGAAGATCAACAGATTCTTATGTATATAATTTTGACAAAATGCTGTATATAAGTAAATTAGAAAGTGAAAACATTCGGAAATAAAACACAATATAAATGCAAACAAACAGAGGTAAATACAACACAGGTGTACAATTTGATTACCTCCCACGATTTGAAATATTCAATTAAGTACATTTGGGCTAATCATAGATTTCTTACCATTTAAACATTTTACTGATACCACAAATAACAGTAAGACAGATTAAGATGTTACAGGGAATGCTTCATACACAAGACAATGCCTCCCCACTCACAGATCCCAGGGAAACACCAGCCTACGAGACAATGCCTCCCCACACACAGATCCCAGGGAAACACCAGCCTACGAGACAATGCCTCCCCACACACAGATCCCAGGGAAACACCAGCCTACGAGACAATGCCTCCCCACACACAGATCCCAGGGAAACACCAGCCTACGAGACAATGCCTCCCCACACACAGATCCCAGGGAAACACCAGCCTACGAAACATAAGGGACTGAAGAGGTGTATTCCAAATATCTATGCGAATGCGGAAGTAAAAAAATGTCTGGCTGAATTAAAACCCGAATGAATAATATGACATTTTTGCAATGGAAAATCATGGAAGGAAATCAATACATAATATACTGGTCAAGTGCTAACCCACCAGGACTGTTTCACTTAGTTTCTAAAAAGCTGTATAATTGTAATTGCAGTAAGTTATAACATTCATGATTCAAATGTATCGAACTATTGAAATAAGTTGATACAAATCTATCAAAATCATATTCATCATTTCAGATAACAAGGTCATAACGTAGTGAAGATTCTCTTTTGACCAGTATACCTTGTTAGGGCTTGGTGCCAGACTGCTGTAACTCATTCTTAGTAAAGAAGCAGTTACAATAGTTGTGCGCCAAACCCTCGGCAAACATTAATACGTGTATTAGTGTTTCATGCTGAACTTCTGTGTCACAAGCTGGCTCTTTTGGTGTGTTATACTTCCATACGTGTTCCATGCTGGACTTAACAGGTTCATGCTCAAATATTGGGTATTCAATAGAAATGTGTCATGATCACAATCATGCAATCTGTGAGTTAAAAGGTTAAGGTCAGTATACATTTTGAGATACCCTGGAATAATTTCTTTAAAATTTTGCATTAAGTAATTATGGAATCTATGACAATACGGCTTAAAAATTTTGCATTAAATAATTATGAAATCTATGACAATACTGCTTTAAAATTTTGCATTAAATAACAATGATGAAATCTATGACAATACTGCTTTAAATTTTGCATAAAATAATAATTATGAAATCTATGACAATACTGCTTTAAATTTTGCATAAAATAACAATGATGAAATCTATGACAATACTGCTTTAAATTTTGCATAAAATAATAATGATGAAATCTATGACAATACTGCTTTAAATTTTGCATAAAATAACAATGATGAAATCTATGACAATACTGCTTTAAATTTTGCATAAAATAACAATGATGAAATCTATGACAATACTGCTTTAAATTTTGCATAAAATAACAATGATGAAATCTATGACAATACTGCTTTAAATTTTGCATAAAATAACAATGATGAAATCTATGACAATACTGCTTTAAATTTTGCATAAAATAACAATGATGAAATCTATGACAATACTGCTTTAATTTTTTTACAAAAGATAACAATGATGGAATGCTTGAAGTATCATGTATAGATAGTCACACAAGCTTTTAATATTTCCGGAAATAAAATTTTAAACAACCACAAACACGACTCCACCCAAAATAAATTTTCACACGCTGAAATCTTTATAACATATCATGAGAAATGTTTAACGAGATAAAAGCCACAAACACATGATTGTAAACCGCAATGAGATTTTAATGAAGAGCATAGGTCAATTAACATAATGATAATTCGTAAATCACTCAATATTGATTACTTTAATTACATCATACAAAGTACAAAGTGACGCATATGTCTGCACCAACTGATGCATAAACTGATAAATAACATTTTTTCTTTTGATTCCCGAGTTTAATTTACGTCATTATTAAATAATTAATAAAATTTGTACTTTTAATTTTTTTTTATGAAAGATCGTTAATGAAGGAACCAGGCTACGACAGCAGGATGGCCCTAACAGGACACCGTACCATTCATTAAGACAGTTAGAAATTGACTTAAACTCTAGTTTTATGATACAATGTACAATGACCTTGACATAACAAGAAATTAGAGTATTTTGCTGTAAAATATAACATTTCTATGAAATTTTCAAATGCAAAGTACTTCAACCAATTAACACTAATTAAGAGAACAGTGACTGTGATCATGACAAATTGTTTTAAGCGACAACAAACATGCAAGAAAAGGAACTAGGAAAAGTCATTCAAAATGTGCTAACAATTAGTACAACAGAACATATTTATAATTGTGTTTCTCCTAATACTACTTGTATATAAACGCCCTGTATATTGCAGTATGAACGTATAAGGTCAGGCTTTCCTGTATCAATCAAAACAATATGAGAAGCATAAGAAAATATCAACAATGGGGATATATTCTGAAATAATAAATTTTATGAATTAGTCAACAAAATCTGAAAATGAAATACATGTAGAACAAGTGCTATATTCATAATGAATTGAATGCAAAACGCCATTTATGCCTTCACAATGTTTTCCTTGTACACGTATATCCTAGCAAGTCTCACTGTACTATGAAATAAGTCATTAAGGGCTGGCCTTAAAAATTGTTTGTTTGCAGTCCCCTGACTAGCCTGCTGATATAGGCGCCACTCAGTATTTAACTCTCTTGTGCAGTATTCTTTTTTCATGTAAAAAATAATTGACCTGGCGACCTCTCCAAAAACTGTGGGAAGGGGTACTGGAAACAAACATGTTTTAAGAATGGCCTAGGTTTTATTTTTACTTTCCAGGCAAAATTTGAGGCAGAGAAAATTTACATCTTGATATATGTACACGTTTGAGAAATATCATCATCATATTTAAGTTAAATTTCACTCTCTTAGGATAATAGATCACTAGTTAAATATACTAGATGCAAAGTTTTCAAGCCTCAAAGTTATACTAGAAAGTTTCGGAATATATAGACTAACAATAAATAATAAATCACGGCATAGACGAGTGGTTGGTATTTCTCGAGATCCAGCCGTTCACCAAGAATCTGCAAAAAACTTGAGATAAATACATTAAATGTGAGACAAAGGGGTTATGTACGAGTCATCACATCAAAACACATCTTCTTTTAAGACATAAAAATGAGCAATATTCGATATGTAATTAAGAAAAAGTATCTGCATGCAAATGGACACCCAACTTCTGAAGTACAAGTTATGATAAGGATTTTCAAACATTTGAGTTATTTGTTAGAGACAAAATATTTTATGAATCAAGATTGAATGTGCATTCAAAGTTTTTGTCAAATCAAAGCCTGTAGTGTGAACAAATGATGTAAATACATCTCAAATGAATGCTTCCTGGAATTCTAACCAGTACAAACGCCGAATTTGGAGAATGTGAAGAATTTCGCTCACGGCGTGTTCAAATATTTAAGTCAGGTAGCTTGAGCACTGCCCTTAGACTACCATGACTCCCCTGCAGAGGCGTCACACATACAATCAAAGACTTTAAAAACTGGCTACCATAAAACTTATCTTAGGAATTAGGTCAAATTAGGGACCTTAAGTACCAAATCCCTAATCAGCCCGCAGGGAGACTCGTATAATGAATTTATAAAAGATTTAAAGAGGAAGTCAACAATATAAATACTTACATCTCTGGCTTTAACTTGTTGCAGGGCGTTCATGCATTTCTGTAAAGTAACATAAATGATTTATTTAACATTACAACATGTTTAAAATGAATCATTCATCATGGAAGATTGTTATAGAGCCTAATTTACATTAGAGTTTAACTGTAACGGTACACTATTTATGCCTGTTTTGAAATGTTGAAGTTATACGCTTTTTGACACCTGGTTACCAACCAGTACTAACATGCTTTTGCAAACAAACGGTCAACTTCCCCCCATTAGTCAGTGGTAGGGCTTACATTTATTCACAGTATCATATATTATTACAGATACTTGGAATGCACTATCCACTAGAGCACTGTTTAACAAGTGGCCGACTACAAAGTGACGTTATGCTATTTTGGCACATGTTTAGACTGTTCCCACTCTCATATATTTCCCCGCCATAATATAGGTGTTAACGTGTGTTGAATATCTATCAACAGAAATAGATCATTGATATATCGAATGTATCAATGACAGCCAAGTCAAAGGTGGACCGTAAATGACTTTGGATGTATTATCCTCGGTCAAATTGTCATGGAGACCTTACATCTGTCAGTTACGGCTAACAGTCGCTAAGGTTACGAAACAGTTTTGTTTTGGTTCCCCGATCCACGGTATCACATTCACTGCACACTGAAGCCAAATTGCAAACAATATGAAATGTTATGGGATTTACAACCTCTTCTGTAAATGACGTCATTTCAAGAAAACGCAACATGTGATGTCACTAATTGCAAGCAGGAAACAATATTTACTCCATATGGTCACTTTGTTTTCATATTGCCATATGGGGCAAATATTGCTTACTGTCAGTACATGGTGACGTCACATGTGACATTTTCTGGAAATGACGTCACTTCAAGAAGAGGTTGGAAATCGTACAGTGGCGCTCAAATGCAATTAAGATGATTTAAAACTACCATATCTGACAAGAGATAAAACATAATGATTTTCTATAGATGATGGCCATAATGATAGAAGACATACTTACAGAATACACTTTATCTCTGGTTACCACCATCATCACAGGCATGGCTTTGTCAACAAGAGCTAAGGGACCGTGCTTTAATTCTCCAGCCAGTATACCTTCTGAGTGCATATAAGTAAGTTCCTTGATTTTCTGTAGAATAAAATACAGTGTAACCTTAGTTATAAATGTATAAGACCACCATTGGTTCTGAAGAAAGTTTGTCTTAGTTGAGAGATGGTCTGATTATTGAGATTCAAATTGGTAGAAAAATTGAAAAACTGGTCCACTGGTCTATTCAAAAAAGAAATTTCAGGGATCTGAGTGGGATTTTTTTTATCAGCATATTAATAGTTAACACTAGTATGACTATACAAATTTTTGTTACCTACTTACCTATCCTCCTAAATTTTGCTGGGTAGGGTTATGCCAAACAAACAATGCTTAAGCATGGCCTTACTTTGCTTCAGTAATGCATTCTATCACAGATTTAGCTCACATTCCTAAAGCTACAAGAGTCTAAATAGCCTAAAGAAAGCAGTAATTGTTAATGTCCAAATGTAAGGAAAAGAAGCCTTCTTTTTATGCCGTGTACTCAACATAGGTTTCAATTAAATTGATCATGCATTATACATTTATACATCAAATGGATGAACTAAAACTTACCAAGGCACCTTCCAGGCACGTAGCGAAGTTATACCCTCTTCCCATCACCAGGAGAGATTTCTGTTTGTACAACTCAAACGCAAGTTTGTGTATTTGTTCATCCAATTGTAACACCTCTTTGATTTGCTCTGAAATGTCAAGTAACATTACATGTATCAAAGATCCATAATCAATATCCATAAACAACCTGTACAGCGAAATATGTGTGTTGCGTTTTGCCTTCCACCAAAAAATTTCAGACAAATGCAGACGTTGTCAACCAGTAGCAGATATAGTGCTGTCACACTGTGACACCGTGCCGTAGACACATGACAAGATGCCACACCCTATCACATAAACCTTACACTGGATAAACCTGTCCTAGCACTACTATTAATGCTGTGTTTAATACCCAGGTCACATGAAGCACCCAGATAGTTTAAGGGCCCAGTTTATGGGTCCCGTGTGGGCCAAAATCCTGTGAGCCTGTACGTTATCGCACGACATGCCCTGCGGGCTCGCACACATCTTTGGACTCGTAGGGGTACCATTTAACCCTTGGCTGAAGGTTGAGCATGTACAGATTTGATGGTTCGGTCAGATGAGACCTATGGGCGGTTCCTAGTCTGTCGGTTCCTAGTCTGTAAGACTTAAGGAACCATCCAGGCCTATAGCCTGTGGAAAGTCCGTCAACAGGAGATTCATGTGATCTAGGCATTAGCAAGGGAGGTTCTAGTATTTTTTAAATTTTTTGGTATGTTGTGGCAACGGGTTTGAAACCCGTGACCTTCCACACAATAGGCAGACACTGGAATATTGAATGACAAAGTCGGTCTATTACACCAATGCATTCATATGGAAATAAATGTTATATTAAGAATGAACAATGTGAAACAGATCAAGAAGTTGTTTCCATAGCACTTGACAGTTCTATAACCCTACCTGGTAACTTTTTGAGCCCTTGAATAATTTCTGTCCTTCTCTCTTGCATTGAGATTCTATCATCACACATCATGAGACCAAACATCACCAATGAAATGAACTGACTAGTATATGCCTGCAAAAAATATTATCATATCATAAATGTTTGCAGATGTTAGTCCAAACGGTACATCACAGACCGGGTCTGAACCCACCGCGGTGAGGGACAAGTTAGCGACCACAGGCATGAGAAAGCAAATTTTCAAAATCAGCTTAAAATTCAGCAAGGGTTCCAGGGGGCTGCTGAAGCTCCTGGCTTTTAAGCATCTAAGATGGCTTAAACTGTTGCAAAAACGACCCTTGCAAGTGTCAAATCTGAGGAAAATTCTCATGCCTGCGACCATGACAACTCGACCATGGAGGGCCTGTATGTCATAAATGATGTTACAATTTTTTTTTTCGATAAGTCATAAGTGAAATAACAAATGACATTTAGGTTTTAGTTAAAATAAGTTATCAAAATTATATCGATTGTGAAACAAATCTAACCACTAAATTTAATCACTCACTTGCAAGCTTCCTTGGTTAATATTCAGTACTTGTGACTAATTTAGAGATCAAGAAATACAAGATTGAATCTAACCCACGGCGGAATTTGATCTCGCAACCGTTGGACCAGGAGTAAGGCCCCGTGTTCACAAAGGATCAACTGATCTACATAAAGTTTATTCACAACATTTTTTGGCCATTTTTTAAAGCTATAGAAAATTTTAACTGTCTTCAGTACTTGTGACTAATTCAGAGATCAAGAAAAACAAGATTTAATCAGTATCTTCAACTACAGAGCCTGTAAAAATACATTCGTACTCAATTCCATTTGTTCAGCAGCAGATTCGCCCCTACCCCATAAAAACTCATCAGATTTACATCGATCTGAAAATCGATCTCTGGGGCTCTGAAACCGGATTTCCACATTAATCCGGAATGTTGACACCCCTGTTTCATATTTCTTACAACGTACAAAAACACAAACCTTAGTACTGGCAACACCGATTTCTGGTCCGGCGTTGATGTGAACACCACAATGTGAATGCCGACATATACTGCTACCAACTGTATTGGTTATTCCAACAATAAGAGCTCCCCTAGTTTTGCAGTAGGTCAAAGCCATCAAGGTGTCAGCTGTTTCCCCTATAATGAAAAATATGTGGGACATAGGTATATGAACAGCAGATGTTGGACGCTAATTCCAAGGTACATATGACCTAACAAATATATCTGTGCTATATTGATCAGTATAATTATGACATTTACATTCCAACGGCATTTTGCAATTATGCACATATGGCTTTGGACTCCATCCCCACTGAACAGCCCCAATACAATTTATACATCAATATAACATCCACATGTGCAATATAATCCTTAATTGAATTATGAACATACAAGCCTGTTGCTGGAGCTAACAATTATAGGATATGTTTCTGCTGCAAAATGATTAAAGATATTGCTATTTCTTGTTTTATTTTTTAATCTGAAACACTTTGATCGAGGCATAAGCCTACATTGACTTCAGCACAGCTACTACCCTGCTGTATGAGTTCATTGAAGCAAAGTTTTGATAAAATGATATGTATACAAAGAATGATTATAAATACAGTAAAACCAAACTTAAAGACAACCTCAAAAATAAGACAACCTCGAAATTAAGAACACAATTTTCAAGTCCATTATCACAGTTTTGCAATTTATTTGACCTCATTAATAAGACATCTCAATAAGAAGAACAGTTTTCAAGGGTCCGAAGGGTGGTCTTATTATTGAGGTTTTACTTAATATGCCTTAAGAATGGGTAGTGTCCACATTAAAATGCTTTGTTTAGTTTAGTTTAAACATATCTATTTGCGCATCAATTTGGAAACCATTTGTAACAACTTATGTTAATCACTCTTGATGACTGGCTCCTGGGTTACTAACCAGTGTTCACACATTTAAGGCAATGTGAAGTTCATGGTTCAACCTCGCCCAAGGTGGTATTTGAACCCACTACCTTCAGATCAACAGTCAGGCACTCTCCCCCTCAAAAACTATGTCTGCCTTTGCTGTGCTCTACACTACATAGCCAGTAAACCACATTTGCCCCAGGAAAACCAAAATTTGTTTCCAAGTTCACTAAACAAGGCAGACGGACTCACCTGACTGGCTGATGAAGAAGCAGACGTCATCTCTAAACACCGGTGTACTTCTGTCAAGGAAGTCGCTCGCGAGTTCTACCATCACAGGTAACTCTGTCAATTCTTCTATCAACTGACGTGTCTACAAAATACAAACAACATAAATAGTTATTATGTAACGTTTATCACTCAGCTGAAATTGTTTTGACTAGTCATTTAAAGGTATAAAAGGTATACAGTAAAACCTCACTTAAAGACCACCTCTAAATAAAGAACTAAATTTTCGAGTCCATTTCATATACATTATATGTTAATGATAACACAAAAAGAGTTCAAGTATTGAAATTAAAATTAGCCACATTACAAATGATGGATATTACAATACGTTCTGACATTACATTTAATCTGTTACTTGATCAAATCATCAAGTTGAAATTATAGAAGACATAGCAACAAGCAATCAGATCAAAATGTTTGCTCTGGTAATAAATCCATGTGTTCAATTAAAAATTCACATTCATTGCGAAACAATTCATCAGAATGGTAATTCATTTCTGCTAAAAACTCTAATTAGGTCACAAACCCGTTCTGGTACCTATTTGAGGGATTTTAAGGTTTGAAGGTCAACCTAGCCCAACGTGAGATTCAAACTGGATCAGGAGTCAGTTTCTCACTCCCTAGGCCGAGCTCAAGTCCATCAGGCCTCCGTATATATAAAACATACTTACCGCAATAGCGCTATGATAACTTGTGCCACAGGCAATGAAGAGTAATCGGCGACATCTCTTGATTTCGGTCATATATTCTTTGAGTCCACCCAGCATGACTGTGTTCTCATCAAAATTAACACGACCTCTCATAGTGTTGACGACTGACTCGGGTTGCTCAAAAATTTCCTTTTGCATGAAAGTGCTGTAGCTACCTGTAAGGTAAATATATTTCTTATACAAATGTTCCATCTATTTGACCATTTCTGTACACGTTAGGAGTGAGAAACTTGAAAATTTAAATGCATTCCTTGAACATTTTAAGTGAAATCGTCCTTAGATGCAAGGCATTAAAGAACAAGTTGATTTCCATAAAATTCTTATTTTTTTGAAATCAGAGAAAATATAGTGTATGTCCTGTTCTAAATGAAGTCATAGGTAAAACAAGGGAGGTATCTGGTAAGTGACTTATGCCCTTGAAAAAGTCCATGTAAAGACCTTGCTAGTGACCTTCAACTTGGAGATACAACCCTTACCATTGTTTGACACACCTTCTTATCATGCTTAAACATTTGTGTACTCCTTTAATAATTTGAAAGTTGGAGCTGGGACATGAAGTGTTTCAGCCTCACAGCAGACGCAGAACAACTTTGTCAAAAACTTCACTTGTATAGATGCATGCATACCTTTCATGATTTGTTGCCATTCCATCTAAGAAACTAACTACCATACGCGCTGACAGCGTAATTAATACAAGCCTCACTATGGAGACATAATAAATATCGTCAAAAACTTCACAAACCTCAGACGCATGCATACCTTTCATGATGTGTTGCCATTCCATCTAAGAAACTAACTACCATACACGCTGACAGCGTAATTAATACAAGCCTCATCAAAAACTTCACTACCTCAGACGTATGCGTACCTTTCATGATTTGTTGTAATTCCATCTGCAGCGTTATCACCTCCCGTTTTGAAGATTCATCCACAGCGTGACGTTTGACTCGATGCAATGTAAGGCTTCCTTTTGTAACGGCTGCCACATCGTCATCCTCGAGATATATAACTTGATTTGTGTGCTCAATTATCGCACTGAAACAAAAATAACATATATAAATAACATATAACGCAATATTCATAAGTTCTTAATTTCTCAAAAATCAGCAGATGTTTACCTTTTTAATTAAGTCAGGCTACAACAAAATGAATAAATGGACATAGCCAGTGCTTTAACAACTCATTCATTTCATTTTTCGCACAAATTATGATTTAAGTTTGGTAGATTTTTCTTGAGAATCAGTGCGAATGCACCATTGGCTTCAGGGGGCCCCTGAATCCCCATCTATAACTAACGCCCCCAAATCAAAAGAAAATCCTGTATCCACACCTAAGGTGTGTTTTTTAGAGGTAGGGGAAGTAAGCAAGAAAAGTGAGCCAATGTAGAAAAGGTAGCTTCGCTTGAGCGCTTCGCTAGCTACAAAATGGCGCGCGCCAGACCAGACGACACAGTTCCATATGGACTACATTTTGTTTAGCAAAGCTAGCAATGTCAGATCATGCTACCTATCTAAAGATAGGGGCTACTTTTCCTATGTTTAAGAAACGGCACCGCTACTTACCCTACGTAGCGCTAGGTAGAATTCTATTTTTCCTACCTCTAAAAACCACGCCTCTGGTAAAGATAGCAAAGATTTAGCAAAAACTCAGAAGGGACTATACCTGGCATCTGATGCAAAGAAATATTCCACTTCTTTTTCTGGTCCCACAGTGTGATACTCCGTCTGCGACGTGGATCTTTGTATAGATGATGACGACAGGTACCGATTATCTGTACAAAATAACATGTTGACTTAGTATTGAACTGCCATATGAAATTAACCACTCTTTGAAAACAGTCATCGTGTTTCCTATTGACAATCAGCTGACGGACAATAGGCACGAGCTGACTGACAATAGGCACGAGCTGACGGACAATAGGCACGAGCTGACTGACAATAGGAATGAGCTGACTGAGAATCGACACGTGAGAAATGATCTTCAAGTGTTTATGACCACAGCAACCAGACATCTTACAACAAAGATGTTTCCTGATGGAAGTTAAACTTCAAGAAACTGCAGTGAAACCACTCTGCATTGGCCCTCCCTCGAGTATCAACCTCTTTTCTAAGACATAATATTTCATACAACTGTATGTTTACTTGTTTCCTAGAAAGACTGACTAATTGGTTGGTCTCTCAAACAGATTGCTGTATGACATTCATCATCTTTGGTCATATACACTTGAGGGTCATTTCCACGTGTTTTATGTTCGAGTATAATTTGTGCATTATTATAAAGGGAAAACATTAAAAAGCAAGAATTATTTAAGGTACGAGGGGGTTTGAAAACATACGGTAGATAGCAAAGAACCATACCCCAAAACAGTAAGGTAGTTTTCATGCAAAAAATTATCAACTTTTAGCTTACGTAAGTATAGCCAATGTGTTTGAAACATTTATAAAACAAAAACAGGACTAGCATATGATCATATACATTCACTTGTTTTATAATGCATATCAACAGAAATAAACAAAACCCGTTATTTATATAATTATACTTTATAAATGATATATATACCATACCCCACCCAGGTAGGTATTATAGCATGCATTTCATTTAGCCACTATTTGAAATAATAGAAATAATGTGTTGAGTACAATCATACTGACAGATGAAACTGGTTACTCAGAATATAGATAGTTCCCACATTTACAATATTTACCTCCCTTGTTCTGAATAGTCGGCCATATTGATAAGGCAAATTTCCTAAAAGTTCATAGGGAATATTATGTAAAATAAACTCAGATATATAAGAATATCTTATTCATCGTGCTCAGTGGGCAGATGGCTCAGAAAGTTGAAGAAGAAGTGTTTGTCACATGCAAATTCTCTTGGTATTTTCTCAATTATCACATATTTGGGAATTACTCCTATAAGTGTTTATCCGTTATGCCTATCAAAATGGCTGATGATTAAGAACAAGGGAGGTAAATATTGTACATGTGGGAACTATCTATTAAGTAACAAAGAAGATACACTAGTATTGCGGAGAAATCCTGATAAATGTGAATGAAAGAATCCTGTAAATATTTGCCATCCTGATTAAATGACAGAAATCATACATACAGTATTAAAGAAACAGAGAAATATTGAGGAGTTAATATAGGAACCAGTCTATCCTCTTCTTTATTTATAAGCAAATAGACTGGTTCCCTTTTACCCATCAATATGTACATTATTCTATGCGGAACACAATAGATGCTATGATATTAATAATCACACAAGTCAAAATTGGCCTTAATATTATTTGTCATAGGTCAAAGATCACTACACAACAGACTCAGAGGCAAAATAATAAGGCCAAATGAAATTAATTTATTATTGACAATTTCATTAAAAATAAAAAAATAAATGAATGACAAAAAGAGAAAATCTTTGGTCATCTGTTCAAATCTTGATCCATATCAAGCTATGTTCATGTAACCACTGGGTAGTCTGATATTTCAAACTGGGGCAAATTATTAGGTTTTGGTCTATTCTATAATTACGGCTGATAGATTTCATGTCATTACAGGCTCGGATTTTATTGTTTACTTCCCAGTTTGACGTACAAAAATGTTGATACATTCCCATGTACCTACTTTAAAATATCACTAAATGTATCAATAACAAAGAATATTGAAATTCACTTCTTTGATGAATCCAAGTTTTGAACTTGAAGTCTGATTTTGCATATTGGAGCTAAACTGTAGTCACTCAGTTTTGGTTAAAATGCATTAACGATAGTTTTCCTTGAATAGCAATGTCCCTGCTTAGAGCAGTCCCCATTAAATTTGGCTTGACAAGTCGATTCCCAAAAATAAACAGAATTAGGAATGTCTATGATCCACAAACCAGCATGACTGTTTAAATTGCAATAATATTTTATTTCAAATTTTCCGATTAATTTTTATGAAAATTTTAAATATAATAAAACGTACATCGAACTGCCATTATCTTATTAATGTACCATCAATAATTAAAATCGGATTAGATAAGAAAAGATTTTAATTACTTCAACAATTGTTAAACAAAACCTCATATGATGTACCAATTAAAGTTCAACACAACAAAGCAATGCTGCATATTCCCATAACATATTAGTAGCAATTTAAATTCATATTATCAAATTTAAATTTTATCTACCGGTATTAACTTATCAGCTCAAATATTTCAGATCCGTATTGAAAATGACAGCGATAAGTGAAATCTGATGCCTTGATATATTAATAAAAGAAAATATGTAATAAATTAAGAAAATAACATTTTCACATAATTGTCATCATTAATATTAACACCATTGAATAAAAATTTAATAACTTTCCTCAAGAAATTTAATACAGATATTTAGGTGGTATTCTGAAACAGGATACGGTGAACCTCGACGACACAATGAAGAGCGAAAGACTCGGTGACACTGATATTACTTACTAACAGTGTCATTTCAATAAATTATTTCAATATAGTTTCTTTTGACTTCAAAAACCCTTAAAAAGATTTATATCCTTGTGTTTGATAAATGTTATCAGAGCAAACAATATAAATACATTGTATAAATGAAAAGCAGTCGGACATAAAACAGACACAATTGCTCAAACCTATTCTCTGAACATAACGAGGTCAAGTCAGGTTTAATTTCACCCACACACTGTTAGTAAGAAAATTTATGGATACTAGATTTAGTTTAATGTTGACATACACTTAGGTATCATAAATAATTTGGACGGGGCAAATTTTGCTATATTGCATTTTTTCTGGCATTTGACCAGAAGTGTGGGTGTTTGCCCCAAGTGTGTACTTATAATTTCCATCAACCAATCTCACATCTGTTGTAATTTTGATAAAAAGCTCCGTCATCGTAACAGAAACATTCCCGTCAGCATTTGACATTAAAATTTGGTTTCACAACTTATTACTGGCTGGTCAGTGTTGGTGATAGATCACATCTAATTTCTCCCATTGTGTGCAAATCTTGACGCAAACACAACATTCCCAGGACAAACTGACGATACCCTTCAGATCAGGAGTCAGACCCAGTACCCCTCGCCCACTGCGCCTTCCTCATTATGAACATTGTGAGAGATGCTTCAAGTTAAATTTAACAAACAAGTAACCAAATCAATTTGTGAAATTAACCAACAATTTTATACATAAAATAAAACAAAAGCTTTTTAGTTTGTGCCCAACTTAAGCCGAAATAAAATTTTATCAGTTATGCAATTATGAAGAGAACAACATTTAATACACTCGAGAAAATTTCAATAAGTGCGATCAATTCGAAGCCATTAAATTCAGGTATAAAGTCATGTTTTGAGGAACATGAAAAATCGGTCAATGGCGCTACCGGGATTCAAACCCATTTCTATATACTTGAGAATGGTTGCAAACAAACAGTGAGGTGATCTGCCAATGAAAACACGTTTTACAAAATATCGACCAATAGAAATTGATTACACAATAGCGGTATTCTCAACTAATCTTGAATTGAAGTACTGATAATATAAGATCCAATCAAAAGAATTAAACAAAAACGTAATTAATCATGTTTTTGAGTGGTTTACTTAGATATAACGATTGATTATATGCTGATAATTTCACTGCTTCAAAGCATGCTATAATTTCACTGGGTTGTGATATTGATTTAGGATGCTAAAAATGCAAACAAATGCAATAGGATGTAGGAATCTTCAGATTTTTCAAATGGAAACCAAATTAAAGTTTCAAACTTAATTTTTTTTTGTACTCTATAATTCAAGTACATGTAATATATAAACATGAACACAATTTTTTTCTATATAAATGCAAATAACGTAAATTATTTGGAAGAACTGTTTTAGCGCGGCAATACAATTCATGATGTCACGTAAGAAAATCGGCACTCAACCGGTGACGTCGCATAAACTTTTGTAGCAATTAAAATACAATTATAACGAATCAACTTTACTGAAAAAAGCATGAAACAAAAAGAAAACTTGTTTCGGTGAAAGATCGAAATTATTTCATCTCGTGAACACCAGACTTATTAAATTAAAACAGAGAGAATACGTAACTACGGGGAACGCCACATACACAAGACAATACACTCGTTGTTATGCCACTCATGAAAATACTTTGTCTTCATGTTCACTGATGAAATCATTTTTGATCTTCCACCTAAACAAACAAATAACTTCTATAGTTAAATGATGAGTTCATTAATATAATATGAAAAATGAAAAAAAACACAATCATAACATTAATATTATTAGAAAAGAAGTTATTGAAATCTGATTAAAATTAGATACTTTTGATTAAATTTCCATGAATAATCAGAAAAAGAAGTTATAATATTATTGCAGAAATTTAAAACGAAGCAGCAGAAAAGTGACCACTTGGACATTGGTCTTAGCGGTAAGAACATCACAAACAATGACTTGTACTTATATATACATAAACTGATGTAAGTTTTCATTAATTTACTGTAAATCATTTCATTTTCACAACAACATAACTTTAGTGTTAATTCCCGAATCTGGACTTGCAATTTCAAAATTTTCGTGAAAATAATTATGCTTGTGGTGAATTAAATCATGCATGTACAAATTTGGTGCATATCGGAAATTGTGTATAGTCTGTTATGTATAATAAGCGATGTGATTGTAAAGTGATTAATGATTTGTGAATAGACGTTCAAAAAACAACACAAGCTATTTCCGTCAATCTTAAATTCGCGATGGAGGAAAGACGCCAATTCATCATTTCACGAAATACTTCTGGGCAAGACTTCAAAATTTAATGTCGCGAAAAAATAGTGGTTTTACGGTTTATCATTTTTTCCCCTCCATCTACACATCCTGTAATTTTTGTTCGACTATAATTCATTAATTATTTTCCTAAATTATTTTCCTATATTTACGCATCCTGTCTTAATTGTTAAATTTTTCTTTTAATTTTTTGGACTAAGATATGACATTTAAAAGATTTTAAATCATTTATAACAAATATTAGTAAAATCAATTTACTGGGTAAATTTTCACATAACCCACATCACAGACAGAAATGCAACTTTTACTACATAAACGAGATTGTTTTTAAAAGAGGATGTACGGTACCCATTGTAACAAGATGCACTGGGGCTTTCTTGGGATGAAATTACTAAATGATAGCTGTGAGCTTCTTCAATACTCATCACTGTTACATAATACTACAGCAACAGGTAAATATCTCGCATTTTTTATAGTATTGATACTTCGCGCCATTTTACTACACAGAGAAATAATTTTTAATCCCTAAAAATCTGAATTTAATTTTTTTTTGAAACGCACTATTCCAAATTTTTTATACCAATAAGTTCAAAATAAGAAATTAATCTAAAATATGCCAAACAATGTTTAAAAACTCTTCTTAAATTACTTCAAAGCTAGGAACTATTTCACTACTGATAAGCCAGGTTTCCTAGACTTACAGCTGGGTACCAGAATGTCACATTCAGTCTACAATTTTTTCCTAAATTTGTTTGTGCACTATGTTTACTATACCCAAAGCAATTGTGTAGCAAAATCCGAATACTATCTTTATGTCATGAAATTATGAAGTTAATTCTACCCAGACCATAGCACTGTATGATATAAAACAAAAACCAATTACCTTTGCTGAGCATGGCTAATAGTAAAATGAAAAAATAAATTGTAAAAAAGTCATTTTTTGCTTTAATTTTACATTAATATTAATGTTAGTTGCTTCAATAAACAAAACAAAGAATATTTAACTCCTCAACCAAAATTTAGTAAATGAATCAATAAAATCAAAATAATTTTATTTTCTTATTTAATCAGTAAATTTCTTGGCACTTACAATTATTAATGTTTAATTAAAAAAATAAATCACATCAAACAATCACAACATTTATTTTCATATAAAAAAATAAATTCAAAAAAAATAATTTAAAAAGTGATTTTTTCTCTAAAAATGCGGAAAGCTACAAAAAAGTCTGTCAGAGTTTTCTACTCAAAAACGAGACAAGAGAGTGGTCAACGGCAAATAGTGCTACTTCACACAAAAATTTATGAAAATAATACGACAGACAGACAAACACATTGACATACACGCCAATAATTTCAAATGCTTTTACAGAATACAAAGTCAAGAAGAATACCATATCAGCACCTTTGTGCAAAGCATAGAGTTTTGAAGCCAATAGTACACCTAGGCCCATCTAGAAAAGTACAGTATTTACGGCATTTGATACAGATATTAAAAACAGACAATGGAGTGTGTTCAGAATACCTGTTCATTTGTAATGAAATTATACTTATATAAAATACTGATGTAGCCAGAAGGAAACACCAATGATCGTACTGGCTATATCACTAATTTTCAAACATTTAATTTCGATAAAAGTAAACCAGTTTTCTTACCACAGTCAGTCATTCGATGATAAATATCTACACTTAATGCCGTATTTTTCCGTAGACGGTGGCCACAGTGTAGTAGATTAAGCAGAATGTTTGCATTGCCAATTGAGATAAACTTATTGCTATGAGTTAAGTTTTCAACACCAGCAAAGTACATTTATCATTAAAGAGCATCTCTGATCACCGGGGATATTGTTATAATATATAAATATACGTGAACATTGTATAATTTCATAATGACCGATTAAAACACCTGACATCTGATAAAAAAGCTCTTTAATTGCTGAATTGTTTTTTCCTACCTTGAGTCAGTCAAGGATAGGTTCTTCGGCTAAAATTGATCAATTAATGATGCAGATTTTACCTTACCGGTATATTACATTCAATTTAACAACTTAGATTCGTGGCAAAGAAAAGTTCACAGAACCAGCAACAGCGTGCATGTTTGCCAATGCTTGGGACTGTGAATTCCTCGATAATTTAGGTCCAATAAACTACAATAAAGTGCAGTATTTCAGTTAATTTGTGTAACCTACATTATGTCCTAGTAGTATAATATGATAATTTATAACATTACCCCACCCACCTACCCCTAAATGTTTGAATAATATTATGTACTTTGCCGATGTTTTCAGCAAGTGAGGCTAATCACCAATACCTTCATTCTGATTTAAGTCTTTCGTTCCTGAGACAAAAGCAAATAATGTTCATTATGCAACAAAATGCACATATACATAGATGCATAACAAAGAAATATACAGGGGAAATAATAGTACATACAAAATAAAATATCAGAACACATAAATTATAAACATTCTACCAATGCTAAATATTAATAATGCTCAATTATACTTTGTAACTAGTGACAAGTCATGTGACAGACCGATTTATTTTCAATTGTTGAAAGAGTAAGTAGCAGCATATCAGGAAGGACGACTCAGTGATAGCATATCAGGAAGGACAACTCAGTGGTAGCATATCAGGAAGGACAACTCTGGATAAAGATTGGTATTCTATGTCATGGCAATCAAAAATTCCAGTAATTGCATATTTTGGTATACACTTTGTAAGAAAATCACAAATCATGCATTCAAAACAATTGGCATATGAGTACACATAATTAGTACTAAATGTAGATACCAAATACAAACATGGCAGCCATGATGGACAAATATTCCAACACAAGTAAGTTGTGGTAGCTGTATTTACTAACAATCAACTCCATTTAAAAGTTATTTAGGTAAATGTTTGCAGACAGTTAGGACTCAACAAAAACTAAGCTAACAATGAACATATATATCAGACAAGCACTCATTAGCTGCTCGCCAGACACTTTAATGAAGCTTTGAAACATTCAACAATGTCTAGACAACAAGGTGATTAGTAAACTCGTAAACATGATCTTCATACATTTGCATAAATCTCATTTCAAATTGAATCACTTAAAATTTTGAGTATTTTTTCAGAGAATCAGATGGAGACAGACAGATGGACTAAAGCAGACGGCATGTGGACAGTTGGACGGACAGACGGTAAGACAGACAAAGGTAATCTCACTAAATCTATCTTATAAACAGACAGGAGTAAAACAAGTGAAAATGGAGAGTTTATATATACATGTATATATATACATATGAATGTCTTAGAACATATCGGTGTAAAAAGGTTCAAATACAGTTTTTATACTAATATAAATTGTATAAATTGTTGATCTACAAAGCACACAATAGTAGTACTAACAGACTGTCCAGCATGTATAGACATTTTTATGTCAGTATTTAAGCAACATAACAATATTCCCATATTGCACATAACGAAAGCCAACAAACAATACATTACGACATGTCAATACATTATGACACGTTGACACATAACGATATGTCAGTGCATTATGATATGTCAGCACATTATGACATGTCATCACATTATGAAATGTCAGCACATTATGACATGTCGGGACATTATGACATGAAATACCTAAGTGATTCACAGTGGTCCTATTGCCATAATGTACTTAAAATACTGTAATTTCAGGCTCATTTATTTGTAAATATAATTAATTAAGTTTGCATGATCATACTATTGCAAAGAACAGCCATCCCTACTTTAAAGGTAGATTGTCTAAATTTGTCGTCAAAATATGCTTAGTAAATAATATGATAATATTAAAAATATGAGAAAATTTGTGGCAAATGCCTTCATACGGATGTACACAACATCACTCCATTGTCAATTTACATGTTTCCCAAGACCACAGATGCACAAGTCCAATACAAACATTTGCCGAGTTAGCGCTAGCGCCGCTAGCGTAGGAAACGCCTGCATCAGACTTGTGTTTTACAGCTCCAGGTAACTTTTAAGAAAAGTTATGATGCACTGTTTTATAGAGTATGTCTGTATGACAGCATTAACATGCCACTTTCTCAAAATTGTTACTCAACACATTTTGACAAAAATATGACTATATGCCTTTAACATTCAAAGTAAACTCTATAGTGCAAGATTTACCATATATTTGAAATATTTACATGAATATGTACTTCAAGCTAAAATGAAACATTTACGGTTCCTCATTTAAAGAAGTTCAACTTAATGCAATAAAATTATTCAAATTGCCTCATATTGTTCAAACATGTTAAGTGATTACTAAGTTTCTTTGATGTTTGAAATTCATCAACGTCACAAATCACCACAAACCACAATGAACAAAATTTGTCTAGCTTGCTAATTAGTTCAATCAATGTTGTTAACAGTTTACGGTAATTAAAAATACACACAGTCTAGTGAAGACAAACAAAATTTCATTAATTTAGTTATTAAATCTAATCCATGATAAAATATATGTCCTAAATATTGTTGGCTACGAGGAAGAAAAATTGCAGCTACGCGCTGATGCAAAATATGTGCAATACGTAGTTCTCACATCTACAATATTTACCTCCCTTGTTCTGAATTGTCGGCCATTTTGATAGGCAAATTTCCTTAAAGTTTATGGGGAATATAATGTATACAATGATAAACAAATCACATATATATGAAAAATAACTTATTCATTTTGCTCATGTTGGTATTTGGCTAAGTAAGTTGAAGAACAAGAGTGCCATGATGGCCCAATATCGCTCACCCGAGTACACTGCTATTCGTATTTATGAAATAATAATTCATATTTACTAAAACATCAGTTGTTTTTACGAAATAATAATTTGTTTTAACGGAAAAATAATTCGTTAAAAATTCGTATTTACGAAATAATAATTCATATTTCCAAAAATAATTCGAACCATCGAAAGAGGACCACCTAAGGATCATTTCTGCAAAGTGTACGACGACAGACAGCGGACATTCATGGATCCTAAAAGCTCACCATGAGCACTTCTTGCCCGGATGAGCTTAAAAGTGGATGTCACATGCAAATTCTCTTGGTATTTTCTCACTTATCACATATTTGGAAATTACTTCTGTAAGGGCTTATCAGTTTTGCCTATCAAAATGGCCGACAGTTAAGAACAAAGGAGGTAAATATTGTAGATGTGGGAACTATCTATATTATAATATTCTAATCGTACATTGAAATTTCTCAAATTGTGCCTTGAAATATGATTAAATATGCTATTCTAAAGGTATCATTAATATTGTTTTTCATCAAGACAGCGTGTAACTAAACTCTTAGTCTTTCAGCACTCATAAATACATACTGGTGTGACAGTAAAAATCAGCCCTAACAAATTGCCCTGTTGTGGATGTTTTTAAAGGGGTGAAATTTACTGTATCACCATTATTATGCACAATGAAGGCAAACACAAGACATGCAAAATGCTAAACATGCAACAATCCACACATCCTGGAGTGATCTAAAATATATTCCATAATTAATGCATACAAAAAAACTAATAATATATACACTATACACCATAATTATAAGAAAAGAAATTTACTTTCTCGGCTCCCAGCTTTGCCATGGTCTTGAAATTTAAAAAAGAATATAAAATACAAAATGAGGCGATAACATTCTTCAGACTTGCCAGCAATAGTCAGTTACAATTGCATAGCAAAAATCTTAAAATAACTAGTATTTCGGAGTTTGGGCCAAAACAAGTGTAGGACAAAACTCCTCCCAGATTTTTGGCAAGGTAGACTAAGCCCCTCCCATGAATATTTAAGGTAGGAATAACCCCTCCCATCATTTTAATAGGTAGAACAAAAACTCCTCCCACTTGGTCTGCAAAATGAACAAGCTTAAACAATTCATATACTATAATGGTAAATGTAATGTGTATGTAAGATACGTAATGGCCTGAAAAATGAATATAATAATTCATATGTCATTTCATATGGAGTGGTTTTGCCCTCACTAACATATTTCTTCATTATTCTTTATGATTGCTGGCATATCCAATATGCACTGGTATATGATACTTCCCAAGCATGATGCAAAGAGAGTCAGCATTCAACATAAGACTATATCTGACTTTTGTTATTATCAAACAAGGGAGTTTGGAAAGAAAAAGGGAATCAACCAAGACCGCCACAATTAATTGGGTGGGATGCATAGTTGGTACAGAGAGGTGCAAGGTATACATGGGTGTATGACAAGGGAGAAGCCATCACCATCACCATAAATATTGAACAAGAAATGACATTTTTACCAAGAAACTAACATACTATACAATCATGTAATGTTAACATCAAGATTAATCTATCTACTGCCTGGGACTTAGGTAACAAAAATATCGACCATCATACATATCAAATATAAGGATATTGTCTCAACATTTCAGGCAATATTAAAAATATTAACCAGTGTACTTGCCAAATGTAAGGATATTGACTGAACAGTGCAGGCAATTATAACTGATATATATATAACATAAGAAAGGAAATGGTAAATTCTAACAGCAAATAAATGTAGACCACAATATGATTATCTATCCTTGCCGTATAAACAGCACTTAACATAAACATTCCCAATGTCAAATGTTTTAACCCATGGAACATCAAAGGATATATTTAAATAACTTTAAAGTATTGGTAACATATTATTACTTTCTTAATACACGTAGATATAAAATGCACTAACCATATCATTTTTCATCCAAAAAATTTCATTCAGATACAGACTTCGTTTAGATCTTTAAGATTAACTTTTGAATTTTGAGGTTTTTATAGAAAAGAAATCATATTTCACTTAAACTGCATTGAATACATTCCAAGATCTGTTACAGTCTTTTATCCCATCCTAACAAAACATACAAAACAATTACAGAATCAATATGACATTTATTTTTGTTCATGTACTTCTTGCATCGAAGCAGATTTTCAGATTCAACCTTGACATTCATGTTTATCATGTACCACTAACTTAATGCATAACAATTTAAAACCAAATCAGACTAAATGATTGGTTGAGACAAAGGTCAACATGCAAATGAGGTATGTCAATATGTAAACTGACATATGACCCGTAAGTGACCCGCCCCCCCCCCCCCCCCCCACCCCAATGTACCTGTAACATTCACTCATTCGTCTCAGCAAAGAACTCAAAACATTTCTAAAGTCATCTTCAAGAAGCAAGTCATGCCACTACCATTTGTTGACTCATACAGCGCAGGCAAAAAGGTAATTCGTAACACGTAAATGCAACATTTTCAATCATTGTGTAACCTACCTTTACTGTAGAACACCGGGATATGGTCTGTAGACAGCTTGCTCTTTGTTTTTACTCCAATAACCAATGGACTGCCTCGTCTGTAATACACAACTAACACTGTAGTGACTTGATCATCAATACAATTGTTGGGTCGGATTTTATCAACAATATTACAGTTATGTACGGCGATCTTTTGACCTAAATTGACCTTGAGTAGTCCTGGATTACCAACCAGACCTGTGTTCAGTAAAGGTGTTTGCAGCTAACGTTTCGCAATATTTGCAATTTGGTTCCCCTTGTGCAGTGAATAATACGGTGGGTCAGGGATACAAAACTAAACAGTTTCGTCATTTTCGCCAATTGTTAGCCGTAACTAAACTCAGGGCTGTATTACCCTGTTATTCCGCAAGCAACTGACAACTTCTCTACTTGAAACAGAGGACGAGGACAAATGATTTTGGATGCATTATCTGCAGTCAGGCTGTCATGGAGATTCAATAAACAGCCATCAAAAATCTAGAGAGCCTGGCTTCGGATCCAAAGGTCTATGATCAGGCTTTGACCACAAAATTCAAAATCTCTGAATTTGGAATAAGTACTGGTGAGTAACCAAGGAGGCAGTCAGCGAGAGTGATTAGAAGAAGTTGTAAGATCTTGTATCACAATTAATGTAAAATGAATAAAACTACTAACACCAAGACTTACCTTGTTGCAACACATTCACCAGGGAAATGTACACTCAAAAATGCCAGAGCAAAGGCACCTTCCTGAAATTTAGAAAACAAGTCATACATTAACAAGTATCAATATATGTATACAAATAATACAAATAGGATATTACATGAGTAGTCATAAATTAAAGAATTAATTTAATTAATTTTTTGAAAAGGATCCCTTTGGCTATGCACTTGGTCGCTATTGCTTTTTCTAAGGTCAATAAATACTCATATCGACCTCACTAAAAGGCAATATTTGTATAGCATAATTTACCCTGGGCTACTAAATGACTTTGAAATGTATTACATAACACTGGATTTTCATCCCTATCTGTGATCCACACTTATGATAGCAAGTATCTGTGACCCCAGTTTTAAAGGGAGATATTAATGTAGAGTGCCTAACTCTTGATCGGGTAGTCATTAGATTTAAATCATGCTGTGGATGGCAAGATTCTTCCATGGTCTTCAACACCCTTTACCCTTGAATTAGGGGTCAGAAGTGTTACAAACTAAGGAAGAAGTCACAGAGAGTGACCGATATAAGAGGTAAGAACTAGTTTCACAACAGAAGTTTAAAGTTCTGCAAATAAGGCAGAAATTCTCTTAAATTCTTCAGCGAAAACAAAACTTACCAGCTGTTGAATAACAATCTCAACAATTTGTCTGAAGGTGCCGTTATGACTGTATGTATCATGTACATGCTTTGCCAACTTAGCAATCACTTCTGTGTCAGTCTCGGACTCAAACTCAAAACCTTTGTGTTCCTGAAGTCAGAATAAATACTCATATATATGCATTGTTAGTTTATCATAGCACATGCTACAGAAAAATATAACATTTTTGCATGAGCAAATTTATTATTTTCAAGGGCAGTAACTCTGATGTGTAAATCTCAAACAAGGGGAGTAATTCTGTTATATATCTAAATGAAATCAAAGATTTTCCAAATTGTTGTGCTGTTGGAGGTGAAACAAGATTTATGTTATAAGCAATAAGAGGGTGTAACACTTGAGAACAATCTCAATGCTCAAATCTCATTTCCATTCTCAACTTACTTTGAATACATGTATTTACTTTCGCTTTATGTTTTAGTTACTATTCAGATTCATCATGCTGACTACAGAAAACCATCTGAATAATATCATAACATAATTACAATTAACTTGTGAATTATTAAGCGCAAAATGAGATTTGATTATGAAGATCAATCTAACTTGACCACATTGTTTACAAAGCATTTTTTTTTTTAAAATAAGATCAAATTTTGAGCATTAGTCACAATTACCAGGAAGATGACTCATGCCCTTCAAATTGTTTTTTTTTGCGAGTTAAACTTAGAAATTGGGAAAAAGATAAACAATTACAGCAAAGTATTAGGAATAAAAGTAAAGGATGTAGTGATTAATTAATGGACAATTTCTATTATATAAACTGCCTGTGAGAGAAAAGCCTTTAATTTTGTCATTTTTTTTACTAAATTGAACCAAATATTTTCTTCAGATTTATTGGGAATTTTTACATTCAATTTGGGAAAAATGTGTACTTTTGGGCACTGGGAATATAGCCACAATAACGGCTATAAAAACAGCTGAAAATAAACCCTGAATACTAAACTGAAATATCATTTCTGTTATTCTACCTACCAATAACCTTTTGATGTCCTTATAGTTGGTGATGATTCCATTGTGTACAACAAGAAACTCTGAAATAGAAACAAGAAATATCTTGAAAAAAGATGGTCGGTGCAATTTGAAGGTTGAGACTTGTTGTGCAGCATAGAAAGTGGCCGAGAAGTTACGTTTGCTGGTCACTCCAGATCCAAAAATTCAGTGGATTTTGGTAAGGTAACGTACTGCTTATCGAAAGGTTAATTTGACATATTCATACATGTGAACCTTTTCTGAAGGCAAATCGGGAGATTTCTACTTAAGGTCAAAGAAAATTCCTACGTTTGGTATGATGTTTAGAATCGTCTTTAATTCAGAAACACAACAATACCTTATTGAGTCTTTTTGTGAAATGCAATTCAAGTGGTTGGAATTTACCATATGGAAATCAAAGAATAGAAAAAAATGTTACACCACTTTAAACCTAAAATTGAGATCAGAGTTTCAAGACCAATCTCATATGTGTGAAATCTTGAATCACAATCTCCATTGAGAACACAGGAGAAAATAAAATGATAATTCATTACCATACGTAATGGAATGTTCATTAACAAGTATGCCTTAATCTAAAGATGACCTACATCTATTCAATTCAGTAATATAAAAGTAATATACATATTATACTGCCTTTAGCACATGTGTTCGATCTATAAGATAACAATCTGTTGCCAGACATGCATACATTTCACTATCAATGACCTTGTGCACAGCTCTATACATGTATATTATAATCATTATATATACAAAGTTTTATGTTATTGATAAGGAACACATTTGGAAAATATAGACATATCAGGGGATGTTTTAAATTTGGAAGCAGTCTTTAAGTGAGTTTTACTGTAAATGTAAACAATTCTTGCACACAAACAAAACGATCATTAATAAACCTCGTTGTTAAATAATCAAAAAATAAATGCTTTCTGATTGGTCCAGGAGTGAATTTATTTGAGTCCCTAATATGTGATATTCACCAATTTTCACTGATATTTACTGCTATATTTACAGCAACAGGGCAATGCCAATATTTATTTCCTTATATCGCAGTCAAAGTCTTCCGAATGCTACGAAAATTGCCGAAACGCCTTTCATATGACCATGATAAGTGCATTCAAGTGGTTCAGTTACAGAGATCCAAAGTCCATAATTGTATAATATCATACTACATGTATAATCTATTGTATAAATTTGGTGCAGAACAATAGTAGCTCAGTTCTGGTAAAGAAGCATCAAACCCTCAGAATATTCATTTTATAAAATAATGACAGAGTGAAGTTCTACGGTCGGACCTCCTTCATTCAAATTCATCAGGTCTGAAATTTTATTTCGAATAATCATAGTTTCGAAAAGACCATTTCAATTTGACGTGCATAAGAAAATACAATGGGACCTGATATTTAATGCAGATAATACCAAGAATTTGTATAGAAGGTTGTCGAATAAACGAGGTCCAACTGTATTTTCAATATCTGACTGATGCAAATCACTTCAATCACTTCCGACAAAATAGATATTAAGTGCTTCACCCCACTTAGACACCTAAAACAAATTTAAGTAGAGGCATTTTAGGGAGTTGGTAGGGTTATGTAAAACAACTGCTTAAGGATATCTAAACATATGATATCCTTGCTGATCCCATAAATTATCAGACTGCCAAGTAAAATTATCTAAAGTTGACCAGATTGTGTACATTTCATTCCGACAGTCTCAGTGCAGACTGATAAATGATAACAAAGGATGGTTTAAAGGCTTTCTTGGTAATCCTCATAATGAACAAGTACGTGGCACGTTGACATGAGATATGAAGTGGTTCAGACAGTATTGCATAAACTTTCCCTTATATGGCAAAATACATGACAAAATGAGAACATCGCAAGCATTAGTGTTAATACTCCTCAATGAAAGACAAAGCACCCGTCTGACCCCTTTTCAATGTCAAGTGATAACTGAGGGCTCTATCAAAGAATAGCCCACTAGTATATGTGCAAACTACGGCAAACTTAGAACACATTTACACAGTATGTGTTCATCTTTGACATGTTATAGCTGCAACAAAAACTGGTGCTCTTGAAGTCATGCAATGTGTAGACATAATTCCACAAAATTTATAATAACCGCGAACATTTTAGTGTTACGAAAAACACTTCGACTTTTTTATTCACAAACATTCTATGTTTACAGTTTTTTTATAGAAATGTTCTATTAATATATGCTCTTCGTGACATCATTTTAAACTCAGGACATACCATTGTTGACGTCTGACCTCTGAGGATGACAGTTTGTCTCATTGGGTTCTCCGTGTGTTGCCCATCTTGTGTGAGCAATGCCGCAGTGAATGTCGTAAGATTTTGTGGTGGACAGACTATTTTCTTCTGTAAACAGAAAATAAAAAAGAATAAATTCATTGGTACAGATTCATTATTAGTTAAAATTTTATTGTTTTCTGAAAACTCTTGAACGACAGTATACATACTTTCCAGGTGGTCCGGAGGAATGCCCCCCGCCCCCCTGTGGGATTTTTTTTCATTTTTCCAACTGATTTTTTGCACAAGCATTATGTGCGTATCACCCTGGAGTGTATGGTTAGAATTTATGAGACTATTATCAGGACTGTTTGTGCAGTTAGGTTAAATCAGGTTACCAATCAGAATCCAAATCCCAAAATCAACTCTTCCGTAATAAAGCACAAAAAAGATACAAGGGTCGAAGCCATAGGATATTATCAGGACTTTTTTATATTTTTTATCAGTAATTTTATATTTACTTGTCAGAGGATGAAAGCAGGGTGCTAGACTAACTTGTAAAAAAAACATAAAATTTTAACCATATCTATTTGTAGAGAACAAAATAATGCCATTCGTGCACTATTTATTTGCAACTCAATAAAAACAATTCAAAAGGTGTTTCACCCTCACAGACTTTGTTAAATAATACTGAATGGGTTAAGATCAAATCGATATACTAGATCAATTCTACGTCAGGAATGTAAACTTCCTGATTGTAAATGATATATGAATTTGATTGGTTATCGGAATTGAATAGAGCAATGTTATAATGTTATGCTTAAAGAACTCGTTGAATATTATATTACATTGTTTACTACAGACTTCTATGCGTTGAGTAATTTAAAGAAATCGTATATGGCAATTCTTTATGTTTATGTTATAAGCATAACTTATAAGAATAACAGAAAAATAATTTTAAAAACTTGAAACCTTCAACATCTGAAAAATTAAGATCTTAATAATCAGACTGCAAGGCTGAAAAATGAAAAACATAACATAAATGTAGGGTAATTTGAATAATTTCGCAGTTTCGCATTTCAACGATTTTTACGCTTGCAATAGCTTTGTAACAAATTTTGAATTCATTATTTTGAATTCATTTGTCAAAGTCCAAGAAAGAGAAAATGTTCATGAAAAGAAAGGGAAAAGCAGAAATCATACTTCATTGATATTAAGAATTCAAGAATTTATTTTTTTATTCTTAATTATTTTTTTAAAACAACAGCACAAATTCCATATTTGGAGTTAATAAATTTCAATCAAATTTAGCTAGTGATGCACACAAAAATTGCAAAATTTTAATCCTTTCAACATACCTATTTCTTATCTTTCTATTCATTATTTCAATTTCGAAGATGCAAAACCCTTTAAAAGCATTTGTAGTTAAAGCCCCATGAAATTTCAACATTTAATTTTTCCATCCAGGTGAGTGAATAATAGGAGTGCTCAGAGAATCATACCAGGTAGTCAGCATAAAATCTCAGTTCTATTTAATTCAGTGCAGTTTACATCAAAACTTCCTGTTTCCAATAATTACATGTCTCATTAAACGTCAGGATCGTGATAAAAATTCTTACTTCAGTTAATGCTCTCTAAGTACATTATGTATCGCTTTGATCAAATACCGTAAATATTTTATTGGCAAGCATCGAATTTTGGCTTTATTGGCAATTTCCTTGATCTAATTGCTTTTAGGACTATTTCTACATAGGCAAAATATAAAACAAGGGAACACACCTGTAACATATTTCAAAGAGAGATAACTCATACAAAATAACAAAGGGAAGCAACTCTAATGTACGAAATCAAAGAATTCAGAAACTAACCATACAAATATAGTTTTTTTCTTGCACAGGCAAATAACATAAATGAATTAATGAAGCAGCTTATATCAATGATTATATAATAATATCCTTCGTTTTTATATCGCACTGCGAAATTTCTCTTTATAATACTCCTGTAATAATATTGCATGATGATAGGACTTTCAGTCCTTTGATTATGAGTTTCTTTCAATGGTTTGAGAACAAAATATTACAGTAAGCACAGGTTTTATTCAGCTGTTTCATAGCCTTTATTCGGCTATATTCCCAATGCCAAAAAGTAATCTATTTTTCCAAATTTGAATGGAAATATTCCCAATAAATCTGAAGAAAGTTTTGGTTAAATTTAGCCAAAAATTGACCAAGTAGGAGGCTTTTCTCTCACAGACAGTTAATATAAATAGCAATTGTTGATAAATTAATCAATACATCCTTTTATTCTTAATATTTTGCTGTTTTTTCTAGAACTTTAGTTTTATGCAAAAAAATCCCAATTAGAAGGGTAGGGGTCATCTTCCCAAAATAGCCAAAACAAACCCTGCCCTGTGCTCAGTTAAGGTATTTGCTGCTCACATTTTGTAACGTTTTGCAATTTGGTTCCCTGTGTGCAGTCAATGTGATGCGGTGGGCCAGGGATACAAAACAAAACATGAGCGACTGTTAGCCGTAACTGAACGTAGGGCTGATGCGTAAATAAGTATAATAATAAAATACCTTTTCCAACCATAGTCCAATTTTCAAAAGGTACTAAGCTTAACACCAGTTTGGTTGCAACTTATTATGCCGGAGTTGGAGTCTAATTAATATTGCCTACCCAAGTCAATTTATAAGACCCAAATTTCTTAACAGGAAGTGATATTTCAATGTAAATGACAGAATAAAATACCAGGAAATGGAATATGAGTTATTCAACTAAAAGTAAGATAAATTATACTCTTTTAAAAGCATCCAGGACTTCCAAGTACCAATAAAATTTATTCATGCACAATAAGCAACTTATAATGTAAGTATACATAAAAGCCAAAAAAATGGAGGTCGCCCACAAATAATCCAACAAAATATAATTATAGCATGGAATGGGTTTCTGTGTGGTTTCCACAGAGAAAAGATCCAAACGCGATGAAATTGTAAATAAACTGTGCCCACTCAGAAATATTTTCTTTACAATATTTTTCTTACAATTAAATCAATAAGAAATTCCTGTATAATGCACAATATTGTTCAAAATCTTTCCACGGCTTCTTCATTCAACATTATCTTATAAAGTCGAACAAATATATTCATTTCCTACGAATTGTGCTGAAAAAGTTGGGTTAGCAGAAAAAGTATTTTCATTTGTATTTCTGCATTTTTTAAACTGACAGAGATCGCTGTATACCACTTTCAGAATATTTGGCAAAAACTAGAAATGTGAGCAAAGGCTACAATTTTGACCCCTCTTTATTCAATCAATGGGCACTCTTCTCTTAATAAATAAATGCAATAAAAACAAGAAATATTTTGAAAAAAAGACGGTTGGCGCAATATGAAGGTTAAGATTTGTTGTGCAACGTAAAAAATGCCGAGATGTTACGATTGCTGGTCACTCCAGATCCAAAATTGATTTCGGTACAACACTGAAAATCAGTGGATTTTGGTAAGGTAACATACCGTCACCTTGGTGCAAAAAGTGAATAAGTTCAGTGCATTTCAATGATACTTATCCACTTTTTGCACTGAGGTATTACTCTTTATCGAAAGGTTAATCAATCTGTGTCATTAGATTACAAACGTTGTATGGTTCAAGAGATATTGACTTGGTGGTTAACCTAAGATTTCATTGGTGTACACAACACTGATATGCAAATAGCAAAACCATGTTAGTATGGCTGCGCTGAAAAACCCAGATGACTGATTTCCTTTGATGACCTCCCATTTCCGATAATTCATTATCTGATTAAATGTCCAGACAGGTACTTATTCCATGCTTGGTCATGCTGTCTTACAAGATCACGTATCAGTATAATCAAATACTTTGTACTTGTTTAATGATACTAATAACTTCAAATGACTCCAATGTGTGGAAAACGTGGAAAACGGTATTTTCAAAACCAGGATGTTCGAAATCTTTCATTACAAATACTTAAAAATTACACAGATGACTGAAGCGTAACTCTATTTCTTTACTGCGTATAGCATTGAAAGGTATTCATGATACATAATTATATACTCATTAATTACAAGCAGGATCTCATAGTATAGTAAACCCACCTGAAATTCTATGAAAATATTTTTTACTACCCCAGGTAGTCTATTTTATTACTTACGCAAGTCATTATTAAAACTTAAATTTCTATACCAACATAATATATTTAAATGCAAATGACAAATATCCAGTAACATAGGATATCGAATTATATTCAACTAAAAGTAACATACAATACTATAAAAGCATCCCGGACTTCAAGTACCGGTTAAGTTTATTCATTTGCAAAATATACGTAAAAGCACAACAATGGGAGAATGCCCAAAAATAACAATTTAGCTATATACTTTTTTGTAATATAGCAAGAAATGGATTTTTGTGTGGTTTCTCCAATTTTTGTGCTTTTACAAATATTTTCTATATTATCCAAACTCGAAGAATTTGTAAATCAATTGTGTCCACTCATATCTATTTTCTTTATAATATTTTTCATTCAATTAAATCTATAAAAAAAATTATGTTTGCTTGATATCGTTGGGGGGGGGGTAGAAAAAGATTTTCTGTCATCATACATATTTCTGTAATTTTTATTGAGGCAGAGATCACTCTATACGAATATCAGATGTTTTTTGCCATAAAAACTGTAGAAGAGGGTAAAATATTTGTGCCTGTTGGGTAACCAGAAACAGATATTTTTAAGGCCTAATAAATGTACCTTACAAACTAAATATATTATGTATTACATTTCATTATTATTTACAAACACAATGAAATATACAAGTCATTTACACTGGGTAAAAAACAAACAGAATTCGTAATCGTCTACCTTAAATTCTCACGGTTATTATTCATTTTTGTAATGTATTCACCAATGCAAAAAGTCCTGGAAAACTAACTTTAAGCTTTGAAATCGTTTAGAAAAGACGAACTATATATTAATGAGATTTTTATTCAAATTGTCAACAGAAAAATGTGCATGTCTGCACCTTATGATTTTTGTAAGACCTTATAAGGCAGGGTGCATAATACAACAATCACAATTTCCTGGTATTAAACCATTTATTGTGATGGCATGTCTTCCCAACACCCGAGGCATTGATGTAGATGTAATTAAAGAACAGGTTTAAGGAAAGCTACAGGTAGTTATAGTAAATAGAAGTATAAAAGAATACAGCTATCCTTCAATAATTTTTTCTATGAAGAACCCCTACTCAAAATATTTGGGGATCAGTCCCTAGATTATATCGGGACCCAACAGGAAGAATGAGATGAATGTTTTTCATGGAATAGCCAGAAATTGGCAAGTGGGTCAATGGGGTCGTTTAAGGATGAATGCAAAAAGGGAATGATGTCACTTTAATGTTTCTTAAATTGATTAAAATCCATTGATTAAATTTTTTTGGAAAGGGTCTTAAGTCAAATAAACAACAAGGGTCATGTGGTGACTTTCGCGCTATTTACGGCGGACACCCGGGTAGGACCGAGGACCTTCTATATGCAAGACGCAATCATGCACACATTCAAGAGTACACTGTCAATTAAATTAACCAATTTTCCTGGAAAGCAAACATTTCTATACAACACAGTCATGGTTAAAATCTAATTACACAAAACACAGAGCGGTATTCTATTGACTTAACCACAACTTCAATGCCTAATCTTTCCTAAGCCGCAACAATTTGAAATCTTACCGAAGTGTAACGCACTATTTTAAACCATTTCACACCACATTAACTTTGATTTATTACGAAGTTTAGACGCAATACTTGGAACATTTTAACAAATAAGGAAAAAACATTTTTACTCTGAAATTTCTTTGTAATTGCAACATTTTAGTATTATTACGTACAGTACATAGAAAGGCGAATGGGTTATATTCTAAAACATGCAACATAAGTACATGCACAATACAAGATTATATCGGATAACACATCTTTACACAGACATTAAAACTTCTATCTGGAGATCAAGGAGTAAACGAGAAACAAGCCCATCTGTATACAGATAAAGAAGAAGATAGACTTGTTTTGTATTCAACCCTTGAGATAATTACTGCACCATTAAATATAATTGTGAAAAGTAAACTTGATACCAAAAACAGAATAAGTAGACACATTTTCCCATACAAGAACCAGGATTTGAAACGGTTTGATGACTTTCCTTGTGAGATAGCAAAAAAGACACCATTATGAAATTTGTGAAGGTTATAAATTATGTACAACAATTAAATTTTGCAATAAATTTTGTAGTCAGACAGTATGGTATAGGCTTACAGCCAATGAGGGCAAGGTCATTTGCATGAGCAGAACAGCATCACTCTGTACCCTGCATTAAGCAAATGAATGTCAGCCCATGAAAACAGGTTTTATAAAATATTGACCAATCGAAATAGTGAACACATTAACAGTATTCTCTAAGTTGAAAGTTTGGTAGTCCCAAAATAAAGCAGTTTTGGAAATAAGCTAACAACTCCTTACTGATATAAAATTGATAGAGGCACAGCTTATTGTAGGGATTTCAGATTAATTACTCATCTAGTCAACACACAAAGGGGTATTTGACTTATTAAGGGTTTGAAATACTCACTCGCCACCTCAGCCTCTAGACTGGCAACTTTTCCCCTCTTCTTCAACATTCTGAGGGAACATTTCTCGTCAGAACAATCAGTGGAATCAAACGCTACACCTGAAATATTTCCAAGACAATAATGGTAAACAATACCATTCATAAATATATTTCTTTCCAAACTCCCTTCATTATCCGTAACGTTTGAATATTAAAATATAAATATACCATAAAACTTAGTTATATTCACGTACTCCTGTTGTCCCAATTCAGAAGATTCATTTTTGAAGCAATAGGCGTAATTCCTTATTTCGTCGACTGTTTATTTTCTCATGCGTTTGTCTACCCTCAGTGTCTGCAGATATTCTTGATTGCACCAGATATATGCACATTATCGGCAAGTGATAGCAGTTTTAAATATGAATAGTTGCATTCGAGTCATATCAATGACTGAGCTCAGATGAATAGTTATTGCGCACCCGGTAAATAACAGAAGCACGTCAATCACAACAAGGTCATGCATGACATGTGAACAAAATATCATGTCATAGTGATTTTTTCAATGAGACGAAACAGAAAGTAGTGATCGCCATCAATGTACAAGCATACAAACTGCTTCATTTGGGTTTTTAACAATATATTCATGACACAATATGAAAACAGTTCAAATGCTGGCCTATGGCCGATACAAACCGTTTTAAAAACAAGAGCACTGCAAGCAGATGAAGAGGCTTGTCTGTGGGTTACATGAAACTCAGTTACTTATACTTTCTCAGAAACTGAGATAAATGTAATATTTAACATACTTGTGGATGCAAACGACATTGTCCATGTTCAAGATGTGACAGTAACTCTTTTCAAAACAGATTAGCTAACAAGTTTGCAATATGTGAAAGTCAAACGATGTTAGGATAGACATCTCAACGGAGAGAAGATAACAAACACAGCTGAAACATTGAATGTTTCACCATATTTGATTTTTCTTACCTGCAGAGTCGTAGCCCCTGTATTCCATACGCTTGAGTCCTGTGATGAGAATGTCCAGGATCTCTTTACGAGTCGCTGGGACCAAATAGTTCAAGTATGCAAATATACCTGAAATGAAATAAAACATTTTGGATTTAAAATATTTATTATCATAATGTGACAATTTGCAACAGATGAGTTCAGGCTCACACACAATTCTATGCAGTAAATACCAAGTCTTCATTCCTCTATGACCAGGGATACCGCTGTCTGAACTGTAAGAAATTGTGAGTTTGAAGAGACAGTAATAAATGCTTTTTGTAAATCAATTTGGATGAAGTACGGTAGGTACATTTGCTTTACAAACTACAAACTCTGGACACACACCTGGTGAGCCTACGAAACTGCAATCTAATACCGCAGTGATTATAGCTAAATACAGTATATCACTATTTATATGTCAGGCAGCCTTTAATTTTACATTAGCTAAATTTCAAGCAATCAATTCAAAGCAATTTCAAAATACTAGTGAATATTCATTCCAAGTTGACATTAAAATTGCCAGCTAAACATCTAAACAAATCGAGACTTCGAAATGTAATCGAAAAGGTAAAAAAATGACTGAATTCGTGAAATTAAAAGTACTTGCAAATTCAAATTATTCTACAGTAAATGCATTGTTTTGAACTGTGCATAAATTTCCAGAGAGTAAAGTAAACAGCAAGCAAGTTAAATCAACAAAATCTTAGATGTTTACACATTATAGACAATACAAGACACAGAACACAGTGCCCGACTCTTCAATGGAAAAATTCTCTTTGAAGTTTGTACATCTATAATAACAGTGCATAACATTTCAACAATTATGACTGTGTTTAAATCTTAGTTGTGACGTTGTTGGTAGTTTTGATGCGAAATAAGGTAATTATATAGCTATCACTAATGATTACAAGTATACCATCAGTGATTTCATTTCATTGACATAAATGATGCCAATATTCAATAAAGAGACAGTACATGTATAAGTGTTTAAACCAATAGTTAAAAGTTATTAAAAAATTGACCAGAGTATTACATTGAATAAGTAATACATGTACAAATATCATGAACATATCACATCCACTACAAGACTAAGGCTATCAATAAGAAAAAATGTTTGTTGAAGGTCAAATGACGGGAGCCAAAGGTCACACAATGTCACCTGCCCAAACTGGAAATCTCTGGCCCTGACATGCACTCAATAGTAAACACATGTATTCACTATACACTGATGCAGTTCTTTCATAAATTTGTGATTGTAACATTTTGTTTCTAAATTTGCACCCTAATACAATCATATAAACCTCTTGCGGTAGTTTTTATATGGAAGAATTCAAAGCCACCAATCTGAGTACATCATGCATAACTTTGTTGATCTTCACCGTAGTCCTTATTCAGTATGTGAAGACATTGTCAAGTTTAGATGCAAGATGCAGATAACTGAAGTGCTTGTTATCGTTTTCGGATAATGTTATAAGGATATATATATCTTAAAATATGCACACAACAACTGATTTTCTTTATCAGTTTTGTACAGAACAGATTAAAGTCACAGATTATCCTTATACTTGGTTTTTTCTAAGAATTTGAAATAATAATATAATAACTTATCCATCGTTTTTCCTCCTTGTCAGAATCTAAGACCAAATAAGGTGAACAAAGGAAACTAGAAATGGGAAACCCAGACAGGGTTCATTTTCAGCTGTTTTTATAGCTGTTATTCAGCTATATTCCCAATGCCAAAAAGTATACATTTTTCCCAATTACGTAAAAATTCCCAATAAATCTGAAGAAAAAGTTTTGGTTCAATTTATAATGAGCTAACAATTTACTAAGTTATAGGCTTTTCTCTCATAGGCAGTTTATATAAATAGAAAGTGTTAGTTAATTAATTACTTCATCCTTTATTCTTAATATTTTGCTGTATTTTTTATACTTTTCCCCCCCAATATCTAACTTTAACCACAAAAAATCCCCATTTGAAGGGTATGGGTCATTTCCCCAACATAGCCAAAATAAATCCTGACAGGACACAGGTGCCCTCACTTAACCACCTACAGAATTAAGGCCTTTAACTCATCCCTTGGTGGAGAGTGACACAAAATTCCCAGGTGCACAATTTCACATGTTGATAATAATCCTATAAATTGTGATGACTGTAGGTCCAACAGATATGCAGATATAAAACAACACAATTTTGTGGGACAGACAGTCTCACTGACAGACAGATGGAAAAAGGTAAATCTAGTTGTGGTAATAGCCTTCAGTCTGGGGAATGGTGTATTCTTATAAATAAATGAGAATTACAAATTATAATACCAAGCTACACTATGTAGCTTTTCAAAAAATTTAAATAACATTAAGTTAATGACAGAAGTTATTTGCTATTTCATGTGATTTTCAGCGTTTTAATCCTGAATAAATTTGTCCAACAGAGAAACACTTAATGTATGAAAGCATTAGGTAATAACGCAAGAGCTTTTATCTCGATTTTTGACAGTATAAACAGTTTACTTGTAGTAATGACTTTTAAAATATGTAAACTTTGCTGTTCCAATTAACCTTATAAATTCATAATTCTAAGCATATGATAATTATATACAAGCTTATAAATATCAATATTACATTCAAACTATGCAAGGACGATAAACCCGAATAACAAACCGCTAGATGAGCCATATCAATATTATTATAAGATTTCAGTCATAATGTTTGCATATACAGTAAAACCTCACTAAAAGACACCTCAATAATAAAACCCCCTCAAAATTAAGAACACAATATTCAAGTCCATTTTCCGTTTGTTTGCCCTTTATTCAACCTCAAGGTTAAGAACACCTCAATAAGAAGACCACCTCAATAAGAAGACCACCTCAATAAGAAGACCACCTCAATAAGAAGACCAGTTTTCAAGGGTTCCAAGAGTGGTCGTATTATTGAGGTGTAACTGTATTAATATATTTGACAAAGTAAAACAAACTGGTACAACTATTGATCTTTTGTTCCCATTTACCTACCTGACATATTTTTGAAAATTTAAGACACAATTTGAAAATTGAAGACAAATTTTATCTATATAATTATGATTGTATAATGAAAGACTGCAATATTACTGCAATGAATAGTATGATTTTCATTCTGTTGAAATCTTAGGTCAAGTTAAACAAAGTCTAAATGTTTCCTGTCTCCCAACCCTAGTTTTAGAAATTGGGTAGATAGGTGGAAAATTATTACAGTAAAACCTCACTTAAAGACCACCTCAATAATAAGACCACCTCAAAATTAATAGCACAACTTTCAAGTCCATTTTCACTGTTTTGCTCTTTTATCAACCTCATATATGTATACTAAATAAATCCGCCTGTATGTATGAGACAATCAAGATCCAATTCTACGGTGACATCTGGTGTTATTTTAATTAATGTATCGAAGGAAAAATATGGCATGGAAGTGAATGTCATTTCTGTCTCATTATTGGTACTGCACACATCTTTAATTAACTATTACAGTAAAACCTCACTTAAAGACCACCTCAATAATAAGACCACTTCAGAATTAAGAACACAATTTTCATGTCTATTTTCACTGTTTTGCTTGTTATTCAACCTCAATATTTAAGACCACCTCAATAAGAAGACAACCTCAATAGTAAGACCACCTCAATAAGAAGACAACCTCAATAGTTAAGACCACCTCAATAAGAAGACAACCTCAATAGTAAGACCACCTCAATAAGAAGACAACCTCAATAGTAAGACCACCTCAATAAGAAGACAACCTCAGTAGTTAAGACCACCTCAATAAGAAGACAACCTCAATAAGAAGACCAGTTTTCAAGGACCCCAGGGTGGTTGTATTACAGAGGTTTTACTGTATTGCATGTTATATCGCCATTTTTTATACAATATATCATTATGTCACCGTATACATTTGCATATATCTGAAGTGAGATATAGGTCTCAGATATTACTCAGGTGAAATGGATTATGAACTTGTCAAATTTGTAAATATTTGGAAAGCACAACGGCATGGTTTTAAACAGAATTTATTTCAGAAAGTGAAAATTAAATGGTAAAATATTCTCACTAATGGAAATAAAGAGGTGATAAGCATAATAGTATATTTAAGGTAGAGATAAATCAAAGCTGAAGGGTTTCTGGTAAATATAAAAATAATTTATGCAAACAATATTAAACATAAACAAACAACAACACTTTGGTCAATAGCTTAAAATTTATATCGGTACTATAGACTTTCAGGTACGTCAATAAACAGAAGCCAACTGTTAACTCACAAACAACAGTACACTTCTCTTGACCGCATTTTTTTCTAGGGCCAACAAATTTGGTCAAATTTGGACAAACAGAAAAAAGTTGACATTTGCAAATTTTAGTAATTTCATCAAGCTGAAATCAATATTGTTATATGGCGCCGAGTCTTGGAGGGTCAAAAAATCTGACTTCAACAAACTAGCAACATTCCACAACACATGTCTACGTAAAATCTACAAGATCTTCTGGCCGAAAACCATCAGCAATAACGACCTATATAAGTTAACATCACAAAGAAACAGAAGAGTAGAAATTAAAGAAAGGCGTTGGAAATGGATTGGCAATGTGTTACGGAAAGACAAAAATGATTTAGTAAAGACAACAGTTCGTTGGACACCAGATGGGAAAAGAAAGAGAGGAAGACCAAAAGAAACATGGCGACGCACAATAGAGAGCGAACTGAGAAGCATGGGAATGACATGGGGAGAGGCAGAAAGAAAGGCACAAGATATGCAACAGTGGAGGAGTTTGGTGATGGCCTCATGTGCAAGTAGGCACGAAGAGGACTAAGAAGAAGAAATCAATATGTAACTCGATTTTTCATTTCTTATTTAGCTAATGCACCAGTCAATTGTAACCACGGCCCCACCAGGTCCGGGCAATAGCGGGGACTTTGACTTTCGGTCCAGCCAATCCCAGGTAAAATCCCTGCCCTGCGGGGACAAACTGCTGGTAAAATCCCCGCCAAATGCCCCCCGCACCCCGGGGACACCCTAGGTAAGGCCCATTCCCCGCTATTTTCGGCGCGAAAACAAAACCACCGCATTCACTCGGCACTGCGGGGCCACCTGGAAGGTAAAAACACGGCCCATTTCCCCCGCTATCCCCGGTATACCCCCGGACCTGGGGGGGCCGTGGTTACAATTGACTGGTGCATAAACACTTCTTGCCTGAATCAGTTTGCTAAACAAGACTGTCTGAATGTCTGGTAAAAAATCATGCAGTCTAGTAAAATAATAAGACATTTTACCATAAAGAAAGATGGTAATATTTTTCTGTAAGGCAAAGACTGGCTCTATTTCATGAACACTGACTCCATATAAGTGTTAATACATTGTATTTGTATGCCCATGAATAAATCGTAAATGCAACATACAGAAACAATGATATAAAATATTATTATCTTAGTAAGGATAAAATGTCCGATGATAGAAAAAACAAAATTTAGATATTAAATGTTAAATACAACAGATTAAAATAACAAGAGTTCAAAAACTTTCGAAAAACAAATCTAAATAAAACTGCTAAGTTCATTTAAAGAATCAAATAAATAAACAAATAAGTACCTCCCATTTCTGGACATATTCTGAAGTCTTGCAACACGGGTTTATTTATATCGCTGATGCAAGCATGTGAATTAGGACTGCAGCCCTGACTCGTGACATTCTTTTTTAACACCATAGTCGATCTATGTTTTTGTGGAATATATTTTCGACAAAATTTTAATGAGGTTATGTAAGATCAAATTGTTAATTTACAGAGACGAATAAAACGCCACCTGGGTAAAATTCTAAAACTTCCTGAATCCAGTTTAATTAATTACTTACAGTAAAATTGTTCCAACTAAACAAATAAAAGAATGCAATTGATAACAATTTATTACAAACTTGACTGTATACAAACTAATCAATCCAAGCTCAATAGATTGCCAAGCACATGATGTTAGGTGTAATGATTCATAAATAATATTATTATTTTTTAAATGCGTATATTAAGAACTTTTTAAGTTAGAGATTTACATCAAAGTATTTACTCAGTGAAATTATAGTGCCATCTACTTTCCTTATAACAAACCTATTTCAGAGTTTGAACTTTGCACAGAATGTAATAATTTTATGAAAATTTCCGAAAATAATAAATTTAGAGAAAAGAGTTTTTGATTTAATTCTACATTTTTTATTAACCTAGAATAATTCACAGCAAAAATCTGCAAAACAAAAATTTATCCAAAATACAAGATTATTTCTTTGTCTGCAATAAAAACAAACAAAAAATATCCTATTCATCTCTAAGAGTAGCAAATGTTCAATTAATGAAAACTTTAAATTTAAATGTTTAGAATAAAAAGTTGAATGACAAAAGAGTAAAATAGTCGGTTCGTTGATAAACCAGAATAAACAACAGTTGGAAATACATCCTTACTTTCACTTGTTAATTAAATTTTCAATTAGTTAAAAACTTGTGCAAACATCAAAAGTAAACATCTAATCTTATTTTATACGCGGAAGTAAGAGATTGAATGTTATCGGTACAAATTACAACAAGTTAAAAAAAAACTATGTTATCGAAAAGCAGAAATATCTTGATTTTTTTCTCAATACATGTATCATCATGTTTGACAATAATATAATAAGACACAAAATTAATTGAGGCACATATTATAATTCCAATCAATATAATCACTACACTTACATAATTGTTTAATAACAATTTAAACTTATTAATAATATTTAGTATTATCATCATGTTTGACAATAATATAATAAGACACAAAATTAATTGAGGCACATATTATAATTCCAATCAATATAATCACTACACTTACATAATTGTTTAATAACAATTTAAACTTATTAATAATATTTAGTATTTTTTATCTAATGGTATGCAAATAAAATACGACTTATAATATATATTACATTAAATCCACTACATTGCAATGGGGGAAAATTCTTAAAGTTTCAATAAACAAAATGTTATATCCAAAATTAACGTAGTTTTCATTTGTCTCCACCAAGCCCACTTTAATATGTGAATATTTAGAAAATAACAAAGGCTACCCTTACCAGAACTATCAATTTTTTGTTGGTCTTTGTCATATTATAAAGCCTCGTTACGCATGGATTAACACAGCATACCAGTCTTCCTGGTCCACAAAACCAGTCAGGTAGATTAAATAAAAAAAATTCTTGGCACTGAACTATCACTTCCTGGTCGAAAGTTAAAGTACAACGAACCATAAATTTTACATACAAAAGCAGCGTGAACACTTTGTGAACATTTCGAGGGGTCTACCCGCGTCAATATTCATTATGCAGACAGACTTAAGTATAGCCTTCATCCCTTGAATTGCACTACATGAATATTGAACGAAAAATGCTACGGAACCGTGGTTAGCTCGCAGGCCTTTTTCTGTCCATTTTGGGAAAAAGACCCAAGATAAATTGGGAGAATTGAATCGTAAATTGTGCTGATTTGGGAAACCTTGAATCACTTCAACTCCAATTTTAGAAATTTTCATAGTTAAAAGAACAGGCTTTTCATATCTAAATTTTAAATACACAAGCTTTCTAATCTACATTTCTTATATCAACTGTCAAAAAGACAAACAAAATGTCCGCAAACATAATTATATGGCCAGAGTTATTCAAAGTGCTTCAAGATATATCAGGTCGCTCCGGTAGATGATTTTCACAAAATGATTACTCAGCATATTTTCATAGAAAATCTACCTTTAAAGCTCTTTCAGAAAAAGTAGCTATTTGAAATTTCTATAGATAACTGATTGATTTCAAAAATTGGCACCAACTAAAACTTCCTTGTTGGAGTTGAGCTGCATGCAGTTGATTTTGAATTGACATTTATATAGTATGAAAGACGATTTACATTATAACAATGTAGAGTACATGGTAAATTACACTTTAATCATGTTTATAGAAATAATTCAAGCAGATAACCCAGAGATTGACTGCAATAAGTTGTAAGAATTTGATCGTAAAATAAATACTTTGTTTACTAAAATTGATCACACTAAACTATGACTACTATTAACTTGTCTTAACTTGTTTGGCAATTCTCAAATTTGTCAGTATTGTATTGCGTATATCTTACCATCGTTTATATTGTGACAGATTCCGACAACGTGGATATTATCAACCTGCGTAATAACGATATAAAAACTTATCAATCTCCATAACAACTGGTTCAGATCAACTAAATACATTCACAACATGTTATGTAACTTAAATAAGTCTTAAAATATTGGACACTCCAGCAATCTGTCAAACATGAGAGAACTAATTATGGCCTGATCTATTCTTTTTATTACATAAAATTATATGATATATGTTTACATTACGCAAGAACGGAGCAAATATTTACATTTTTTCAGGTCAGCTTAAGTAAGTGCAACAAATTGTAACTGACATACACATTTAAGGAACTGGAAACACTTTTTGGAATTAAGTTCAATTAAGTTCAATTAACCAATCAGGAGTATTGTCTATAGTACAATCCTAAATATAACAAAGACATTAGACAATGATAGGTCGCAATTAATAATTTCATTGAACTTAATACTGACTTTGCAAATTTATCATTTGACTTGATACTCAACAAAGCAAATATTTTCATTGTAAACTTCAATAAAAAACAATCATAAAATTATCACAAACATCTTACATTACTCTCTGCTGTTAAGTTAAAAATTTTGCTTAACAATCATTTATGACTCTCGTAAATCGTTAGAAATGTTTAATCACAATATGAAATGTCATGTCTGAAGTTGATATTAAAGAGTTAACTACATGTTAGAAAATAACACACAGGACACGAACATGTAGAGGTACTAATGGCACCGGTCTCCCTGGATACAGCCTGATGGAGCTTCTGTTCCGGAGACTTGGAGACATGTACAGTATAACCTCAATAATAGGACCTACGTTGGATTACCCATGAAAACTGGTCTTTTTATTGAGATGGTCTTATATTGAGGATGATTAGAAGGCAAAACAATGAAAATGGACTTGAAATTTGTGTTCTTGATTTCGAGGTTGTCTTATTATTGAGCTGGTCTTTAAGTAAGGTTTTATTGTATTTTACACCAGTCCTATAACCCTCGAATCTTCATTATTTTGCTTTTTTGATTTTAAACACTATTTATTTTTTCAGTTTTTATATTTCTGCCACATGCATGTACCTAAGTGCACGTGCCCAGCTATGCCCCAGTTTCGAATTTTGCATAGAGTTCATCAAGGCAAACATTCTGACCAGGTTTCATGAAGATTGGGTAAAATTGTGGCCTCCATCGTGTTGGCAAGGTAAATGTCAATAGCAGCCAAAAGCTGCATTATCCGAAGGCTATTTCTCCGGAGAGGTTGCACTGTATATATAGATAAAAAATTCTGGATTCATAATTATATAAAGAGGTTCATAATAAGACTTAAAGCCTAAAATTTGTGATAGCTCTTCCAACCTGAATGATGGAAAACTTCCTATGAAAAGTATGATGCAAGATTGCATCAGCACTGTAACAGACAATAAGAGATTTTTCACAATTGCATCAGCTGTTTCTCTTTCATATTCCCAATGTGATACACAAATACATGCATCATCGCTCCAAAATTAAAGTAAAGTAAAATTTCTCAAATTATAATCTGAAAAAAATTCATTAAAATCTGTTCAGGAATAAGCCAAATTAAAAGCTTTTTTTTGTTTACAGACAACAGACAAAACTGAAATGTATACCACAATGCCTGGTTCACGTTTACAATGACTTAGTATACTTGCATCATGTATTCACTATCTTTTCGGGAAATTCCATTATTGACTGTTTTCGTCCAAAATGCCCTGATTTGGACGACAACTCAACTTGTTCTCAAAACAGTCCGCAAAACATGATTATTGTACAAACAAAACAGAAGAGATTAGAATTTAGATACAAAACACAAAAGTTTAATGTTTTCACCATATTTATCATTGATTTTGTAATACGTTTTCCCCTGATAAGAGCGCGGTGAATGTTTTACACAAATGAAAGTAAAAACAGGTACGCTAATTGGTTAAATTAACATTTATTATGACATGCGGTTAACTTAAGCCTGATAATTCAGCAATGTTTCAGTTACACCTAAATATTGTGGCATCCTGCATACATGATTACTATCATGAATATTGTGTCGCATACACCTGAACCTATATTGTCTGTCAATCCTTACAAATTAATAATAAGCCACCACATGTGTATAATTATATGAAGGGTTTGTCACAAAATTATGACATGTAAGACTGCACCTTTACCAATACTGAGATGGCAGAAAACTCTAGATACAGTCAACTCACGATGTAACGACCATGTTTGTTACCTGGATTTTTGTTGTTGTACTGAGTATGTTGTAGTAGTATCAATTTGATCAATGACTGAAAAACACATTCATTCCCACCAGATTTGAGTTGTTAAAACAAATATTCTGTCATAATGAATGTCAGTGTAAGCAGAGTTGACTATACATATGTACAACCTGTCTAAAGTATTGATTAAGATTTAACCAAACAGCAGCTCAGGTAATATCCTAGCTTCATATATATTTTGCAGTCGTCAAAAATCAGATTTCTGTAAGGAAATTACAAGAATCCATTGGGCATGAACTATTATTGTGTATAATATGTCGTGGACATATTGATCGCTGGTGTGTCAATTGACGAGGATATTTTGTGAACAAATGTAGAAAACTTTTTTGAAGTCAAAAGACCTTTTCCATGGACAATTCTTCCAATACCCACGGTTTCGGCCTGTATACAATTCATGCATTTTCTACTTCAACGCTTTTTTATTCAACACTTTCATAAAAATACAGTTTATATTATCTTTAATTTATTCAAATTATTCACATTACTTGTGGTAATTGAATCAGCCATAGATGGAATGTGAAGCACATCAATTAATTTTAAAATCTGAATTAAAATACAGTGACAAACAGACAGATCAGTTGTCTTCATGGATTAATGCATAATATCAACTAGGAACATGATAAGAAGGTCCAGGATTACACTTAAACCCCTTCATGAAGTTTGGACCCCTATTATCCTCCAAAGCTTGCTCTCAGACATTTAGATTACACCTTTAAAGATAATTAATACGCTAAGGATAAATATGAAAAAAAAACGTATGTTTACCGTGTTCTGACACTAGTTACCTTGCAAAGCTTGGTAAATATGCAGGCAATTTATGGTTTAAACATTGAAAAGTACATTAATACACTTACTATCCAGTGATAATCTATGAATCAATGCTCTTGATCATCCACACAGCAATAAAACAATTATTGGTACTTAACATTTTATATTCCCAAAACTAAAAGGGTCAGAATTAAAGCATACTTGAAAAAAACTGACCTGGCTTAGGCCATACTGCATACCTAGAAACCTCAAACTTAGTTATAATATACTTAAACAAGCAACAAAAAATAGAAGACTAAAAAAACATACGATGCTAATAGCATAAAAAGCATAATTTGTCCAACACAGCGACAACGGCTGTCACTATAATACACTAATTTGCTAGCTAGTAAGACACAATGACATGAATAAACTTGGGTGTAAAGGTTTTCTATGTCACAGGTGCATTTGTATATCATAATAAATATATATTTATATAAAACATTGTTTCATACAAAACTCTATGTACAGACGGTTCTTAATCTTATATAACTACAGACATACAATATAGGCAGAGGTTCCACTAGGTACTGAATCATAATGGTCATTTTGGTAAATTTTGACTGGATTTTACCATTTTATAGCCAAACTTACTACCTATATAATTTAGAGAAAATTTGACCCCTTCAGCCAGATTCTGAGGGCCAACATGTTGCTTTTTGGAAATTCCTTGTGTCAAAGAGTCAACTCCGGGGTCAAATGGAACCCCCGATAGGTTGTACATACTGCATACAATACCATTTATACATGGAAACTATGACTAGCACAAAAAATGGTGTTTTAATCACAATTGTAGTGCAAACTGTTTAACAGGCCATCAACCTTTTATAAACAAGTGATTCAGCAAAGTAACGAGTCTGATAAATCGCATATGTTGCAAAAAACTATCATAAAGATGAATCTTTCGATACTGTAAAAATTACTCAAACGTGAAGAAGGCAATGATGATTTTTTACATTAAATGCAGCTGATCATGATTATATAAATGTTAATATCTTTATGTAAAAAGCAACAATACAGAAATATATGTGCCATCAGCTTAATCTAGGTGTTGTCCTCATTGTTAATGTTTCACTGTTTACATTTACAAATATATATATTGCAAACAAAGCATATTGCATCTTTATATTGGAGCATAAATATTAGGTATATTAATACTGAAATAATATATTAATACTGAAATAACAAACTATTTAGAAATTTTGTGAATGTTCAATAAAAAAGCAATGATGAATCTCTTCCTAAATTCTTAGTACAAGAACAATTGAAACTATGACTAAAATATATATGATATATAATAGTAATGGATACATATTACATGTAGTTATTTTGTGTGATCATTCACTTCAGACACTTCAGAAATTATCACTGCAAGATATGACATTTAAGTTTAAAACATCAAGTTAAATCAGAACCTATACATTACATGATTAAGTAAAAATTAGTAAATACTACAGTATCATATTCCCATGTAGTAAATCAAAACATGCAATATTTTCTACCAAATTCAAATATTTTATTTTCTACATTTATTCTAAGTTTCCCAGCAATGCATGATGACTGAAAAAAAATATTTCAAATTCTGCTTGAAATTAACTCCTTTGAGCATAAATAGAATGATACAATATACTGCTATTAAAATAATAATTATACAATGGTATAAACATCTATAGGGTTAATTTAAACCCAAGGTTTACATACATAAAATGCTGTTAAGGTTTAAGAAATAAATCACGTGAAAGAATAGTAAAATAACTTACCACACATGGTTGATGATGCAAAGACAAAGTCGGGTGCAAATATCTAAGTAGATTGAAACGTCTTAACTCACGTTCGCTTCTGAAGATTCTAATGACACGTTTAGCGAGCTGAACTGTTTATATGCAAAATTTATACTTCCGGGCGATAAGGTAGATAGTTTATTGAACGTGGTAAATTTAGACGAGTGGGGGATTCCCCATAAAAGTTCAGTCAGATCTTCGATCGTCAGTTGCGATAAGTTAGCAAACAAAGATCAAAACACCACAACGACAGATCGTGTCAAATTTAAATGACCTTATTTTAATACTAGATTAATTCCAACCATACACATACGTGGGATATATCAGGGTGTGCTCTTTTATATACACTTCAGCATTGACGTGGGGATACCGAAACTAGTGAACACATGACTGGTTTCTGTGTCTGCGTATTTTTGCGGTTACGCGCAAGCTCGGTATCAGCAAACACGTGATGCATTGTGGGAAGACAACAAACCGACACGATAATTTAAAACTGATGATATTTGGCAATATTTGTCGTTATTCATGAGTGATTTGTCATTTCAATTTACAGAAAAGAGTGTTCCATTTTGTGTATGTTAAACATTTCTACGAAACGCCGATCATGAGCAAAAGAAAGGACCCAACTGCGGAAAATCCCAACAAAGACTTTTGCGATTTTCTCATGGGTAGTTAACTTAGTATCCGGATCTTTTGTCGTCTGAATTATTCTTAAAACTCCAATATAGTTGCATTTAATAATCAAGCATGTTCTTTAGATCCTCATGTTTGGAAAAATTACTGTATAATGAGTTGTTACTGGGCAGTAATAAAAATCATTAGCTTTCTAAAAAGCTGATCACATTGTTAATATTCTCTTGCATTGTCAGCATTTATGCTGTTTAGTGCTTAAGTTTCCTTTTGTGTTCAAAGTTGTATTTTTATGACCCAACCTTAATATACAGAATACTGTCAGAATTATATGAACTGTAAACATTTATCAGAAGTTAAACTTAATAAACATATATTCATTGTATTATAATAATATACATGTATATTGAACATTTAATGATTTATATTATATGTACATGTATATGACTATTTTTGTATGAAGTTTATGAAGACCTTGAATAAAAAATGTGAATAAAACTTGCGATAAAGGTCAACCAATTTGTTTAGTGTATTTTACTATTACATGAGAGTAACAAAGACAGTTTGAACATATTTAAACCTATAAATATACATTGTTGCTCCTCATATTTCTGCAGTACTCACAATTTCCACTGTAAACAGCACAAGGGTATCATCCATACTGCACAGAACTTTCTGTTTAATTTGCAGACATTTGAAATTGACGAAATTGTGAAATACTACAAGTTAGATCTACTCAAATTGATACACAAAATTACCTCTAAGTCTAATTAATATAAACTCCCTTCAAAACATCTTTACATGATCACAGACAAGATTTCGCATACTTTTTTATTTAAAGTTTGTGAACTGCAAAAAATCACTCTAAAGTAATAAATAGTTGACTAGTTTACGTTTATACCACAGAAATGTGGTTAAGAACCTGATAATGTTAAATAAATATCCCAAAGGCACAATTATGAAAATTATATCGAATGAGAGAATTTGTTTCTCTTTTATAAAATATTACTTTAATTATTGCTCTAATAGTTTTCTAGATATTTACAAAAAACTAACACTATGTACTGGTTTTTATCAATATTCTTAATCTATCGCTTATCAGCTGGCATTGCTACTTAAATACCTGTTCTATAACCTTTTTATTTCATTTTTTTAATTTCTTGAATTTTCTTTCAGAGCTGGCTAATTATGAAAAGAATGTGAATCGTCAGATGCACAAATATAATGTCTACAGAAAGGCAGCTGGCGTTTTAGGAAAGCATCCTCAAAGAATAAAAAATGGAAGAGAAGCAAAAGGCTTGGTAAGTAAAAAAAATTGAGAAAGTATGAAATAAAACTTAGTAAGTACACAAAAACCTACATTGCAATGCCCATGTAAACATTGACTTTGAATTGACACTTTCCCTGTAAGTTGGGTTAAAATTATGCTTATTATCCATCAGTGTGTTTCAGTTCTTTGGGCTGGTCTAAATGACTATAGTTCACGTACAGGTTACTTAGCATGACAGTCACAAGAAATATTGGATAACATGTTATTTCAGAGAAGAGTGTGATTCATTTGATTCTTCATGTGACCATTGTTGAGGCACAAACTCAACCCCATGCATTCACCCAGATCTGAAATAAATACCCAATTTTACCCAAAAAAATCCCTCAAGAGAAAAGAGTAGTTCATTGTTTTATTTATCCGAATATTTACATGAAAGAATTTCACTGTCTTATGGAAATGATGTGACAATTCCTCTTTCACAGGGCTCTGGTCCCATTCCCCTGATTTTAAGGGAAGGTTCTGCTTTTAAAATGATATTTTTACAGGCTAGAAATTCTTGGTAATTTCACATACTATATTCTGTAACTTGAAATGATTTGAAATGTTACTGTGTATCTGGGTAACTCGAAGGATAAATTTGTATCATATAAAATGTTCCTGTTTTGTAGGAAGGTATTGGTGAAAAAATTGGATTGAAGATTGATGAGTTCATAAAAACTGGCAAGCTGCAAAAGTTAGAAAAGGTTTGTGGTGATTTTAATGCAAAATTAATGTACTAAAATGGAAGATATATATTAAAAAAGGTCATGAATAAATGAATTTGTTAAAAGTTTTCTGGAAATGGTAAAATTGAGCCCTTGGCATGTTTGTGTGTGTGATTTTTAAAACCAAGCTAAATCAGTTCAGTTATTGATGGACACAAAATGTACTATTTCAATAAATTTTATTTTTGGGTAAAAAAAACATTTTCTCATCCATTGTTGGAGTGGTCATTACTGCAAAGCGATTATAATGTCACACAATATGTTGTTATTTCTATAGAGAATTAGGGTAAGTCATACATCGGTGCCATTATACATCTGTGATGTCATTTTATTTTATAATATAACTACAGTAAAAGTTCTATATAAGGAAGAATCAAGTATGTGTTTTTAATGGGTGATTAAAACTGTTCTGTTTTGAGTTTCATATGTTATGTGGGTATATGATACAAACAAACTTTCTGCTCAAGTTCATTTTGTAAACAAAAAGACATTAATGTACTACAGAAAAAATGTAGTAGTTCTGTTGAATGTTAATTTTTATGCAGTTATTTGCTGTCAAAATTTGCTTCCGACATATTCTTTGTATAACAAATGCACAATATTGTAATTTCAATATTTTTACTGCTACCACAGGATTTATTTAAATGTTACAATTTTTTTGGTAATTTTTATATGATTTCAGATTCGAGCCAATGATACGAACACTGCTATAACAGAGTTGACCAAAGTGACCGGCATTGGGTAAGATCAATATACGTACAGTAAAACCTTAATAATAAGACAACCCATGGGACGCTTGAAAAATGGTCTTAATATTGAGGTGGTCTTAATATTAAGTTTAAATAAAGAGCAAAACAGTGAAAATGGACCTGAAAATTGTGTTCTTAATTTTGAGGTGGTCTTATTATTGAGGTTGTGTTTGAGTGAGGTTTTACTGTAGTATAAAAATATGTTAAGTTGTATCTCCTATTTTGAAACCAAGCTTCCTTAATATCAAGGTTAACATAAATATTAAATTTTGGGCCAAGCGCCATGGATGAAAATACAGATCTCCGAGGTGTAGTAGTCGAGGGGTAGAACACCTGACACCTAGGTCAACCCTTGATTGATTTCACAGCAATCTTTAAACAAATGGTCTCAAAGCTTTATGTATGGGTCTTTGAAGTATTTGTTATAGATAATTGCTTCCTGGTTGATAAAAATGTATGTAAATCTAATATCCTTGTTTTGTAAATGGATTGTAAAAGCCTCCTTCATAATGATTGAGTGGAGCTGTTGAAATTGTTGTCGTTATAATACAGAAAATCTTTATTGTAATATATTATTCAATGCAGCAGTTGGAGTCTGACGCTCATTTTGAATAACGTAATAGATGCATGAATATTTCATGACCATGATATGTAATTCTATAAGTCGAAATCGAAAAAAATATCCCAAACTGAAAATTAGAAAGTTTGGGTATTATATCGATGTAATGTAGATTATGTCTGTGTTTTAGGGATTGGTGTTAAACGGTTGTAACTTAGTTTTTGTAAATAAGAAGTTAGTATCACACTAAACCCTTGATTTCCTCTTTCGGAAGATGGATAAAAGTTTGTTGGTACCTGTAAGATGTATAAGCAGTGATCCAGTACACCATTGCAGGGGTGTCATTAAGAGTCGGGAGCCGGTAAAATTACCCAGTAACTTGATCATCATCTCTTGTTTCTTTTCTTGCATGAATGATCATAATTAAGGGTAGTACCCCCAGACCCTCGCCTACTTTTCTGTGATTTCCCTGCTATTTCAAGAATAAGTGACACCCCTGCCAATTGGTCCAGGTTCTATATTCCCCATTATTATGAACAGTGCACCGTATCTAGGGCAACACTCTTTGGGAGTCACAAATTTCAGTTGTTGCTCAAGAGAGGCTAAATTTGTCATAAATTTTTACCACAGGAAAAAATTATGTTGTTGTTAAAGAGAGGTTGTTGCTCACGAGATGCCCCTCTGCAGAGAGTGCATATTATAATACTTGAGACAGTCCTGTGGATCTGAATCAAATGAAAACAAATGTTTGTTAATGTATCTGGACTATTACTGTAGACATCTGGCTATAGATGTAAATACAGTGGTTCTACTAGGTGCTGAATCTCAAGGGTCATTTTGCTCATTTTTACCAGATTTAACCATTTTATTGCCAAAATACCTTTAATGTAGAGAAAAATCTACTTCTGCAAGAATCCTAAGGGTCAAAATGTGGCCTTTTGGTAATGTCAGGGTTAACTTCAGGGTGAAATGGAACCCTGGTTAATATTGAATCTTCAGTGTGTATGAGGTATGTTAAAGCTGCAGTCAGTTCTTGTTTTGTTACATGGGACAAGGACGTTGTATGCATCTCTCTTGGCATGGTCCTATTTTCTCTTTACAGACCAGCTGCTGCCCAGAAATTGGTACAAGATGGAATCATGAGTATTGAAGGTAATATCAGTTTTCATATTGCTTCTAAAAGTTGTGAGCAGATGTAAATTTACAATAATTGGATTAAGAATGGTATGACTGAATTTAAATTCGCTACATATTTTACAAAGACTGACTTAACATCGTGTTTAATAATTCAGTCTCTGTATGCTGTATCATATTGAGGCTTTGTTGCAAAACTGTTCCTTCCTTACCAAGCCTGAGTTATAAAACTCTTGTGTCTGTCAAATTACTTGGCTGTAATTTTTTTCCTTAATGTTATACAGTAAAACTTCTCTGAAAGACCACCTCGAAATTAGGATCACCTCATGAATCAGACCATAATTATATTCATATACCCATTTTCAATGTTTCGACTATATTTTAACTAGAAAATCAGACCACTTGATTAATAAGAACCATTTCAAAACTGTCCTTATATGGCATAGATCTATGTAGATATTATTGTGAATTAGATTTTCTGCTAAGTTAAGAATATGTTTATGTTTTCCGTTCCTTGTTCAAGTATGTACTGATTGTATTTTCTAAAACAAGATGATATCTTGGACATTTTGAGTTTAAGAGATTATTTATGGACTTCCGTATTTCCCGTTTTGGAATGCTTGTACCGACTTGATAAAATATTTCAGCTGATAAGACAAATTATGATGCAACATTATATAATTTGTTGCATTATTGATAAGAACTTGATATACTCTGATAACATTTATTCAAGTAGGGATAATAAACTCTTATAACTACATTGTATTCAGTTACCTGCTCTTGAAATTAACGTTTAACCTCTCTTTAACAACAACCTCTCTTTAACAATATTTCCATGATTTTGATAAAGGGCTATGCTCGAAGCATTTATCAAAGAGCAGATAACTAAATAAATATAAAAACTTCATAGTTTTATCTCAGAATCTTTTGTTTTCATTGAGTCACCTGATGCTTCATTCCATGTTATGTTGCAGTTTTTTGTATAGATAGTTCCCACAGCTACAATATTTACCTCCCTTGTTCTGAATCATCAGCCATTTTGATAGGCAAAACTGATAAGCACTTATAGGAGTAATTCCCAATATGTGATAAATGTGAAAATACCAAGGGAATTTGCATGTGAAAACCACTTTTTCTTCAACTTTCTGAGCCATCTGCCCATAACAGCATAATGGATAAGTTATTTTTATATGTCTGATTATTTATCATCGTTTACATTATATTCCCTATAAACTTTAAGGAAATTTGCCTATCAATATGGCTGACTATTCAGAACAAGGGAGGTAAATATTGTAAATATGGGAACTATCTATTCATACTTATGAAGTTGTCTGCCTTGTGAGGCATGACTCACTCAATGTTTTCTGTCTTTTAGATCTTAAAACCCACACTGATAAATTGAATCATCATCAGAAGATAGGACTAAAGTAAGATTGTATACAGAATACGTTTTATATTATAGAGGGTTCATTGTTTGGCTCTATATCTGAACCACCTCAACATGAGAAGTTATAGTCTGATTATTTATTTGTGGGACATGCATTGCACCAATTGAATTGATTGAATATTGAAATGGACCTCAATAAGTGTACACATATTACTTGTTCAATCTAAAATATTATTGATGTAAATCTTATGTTTAAGTTAAATTCCTAAAAAGGGATACTTTTAAACTAAACGTCATTTACCCTGAACATATTAATTATTATAGGATTATTGGCTTATAATATTGTTCATTTATTTAAACAACCTTTTGTATTCGCTTTTTTTGTTTAAACGATAATATTTGCAACATGTCTGTCTGATACATTGTGTATATATTGTATCATATTTCCATATCTACAGACATTATGAAGACTTTGAGCAGAGAATACCAAGAGAAGAAATGATAGAATTACAGGTATTATGTTACAGTTGATAAAGAAAACAAATTTTGTCAGAAGAATTGAAAAGTACTGTGTTATTTTGTTGTGCTGTTTTTATGCCCTGGCCTTTCGAAGGGGCATTACCCCTGTCCATCTGTCTGGTTTCCAAACATAAACTCTTAAAAGGATGGCTGGATGGATTCCATTTGTACTCGGCACATAAGTATAGGGTAATAAAATACTGGTAGATTTTAGTAACAGTCCACAAAGTTTTGACAGAGTTATGGCCTTTTTTTTACTTAAAAGCCCATAACGGGGCATCGGATACATCTATTTTTGATAACGTGGTAACGTGCTACTGTAGTTAAATGTTCCCTTCTGAAAGCATTATCACTCTATTGTATCCTGTTTATGTACAATACCTGTTCTGTGCATCCTGTAAAACAATGACCTTTTAGAGTTCCCTCCCTTTATCCATTCTATAGCGAGAGAATTTGTGACAATCTCCTGTGCTATGACTAGGTTTATAATTAATTTACCATAAATGATATTTCAGGACAAGGCATTTGCTGAAATTAATTCTGTAGATTCTGATTACGAAGCAAAAGTATGTGGCAGTTTTAGAAGAGGTGAGTCTTGTTAAAACTGCTGTTTTTACAGTTTTGGTGCAGATTTCTCCCCCAACCAGCAGGGAGGCATATTGGTCAGGCAATAGTCTAAGTCCTAAAGTGAAGGTCAAGGGTTTGAATTCTGTCATGGGCAAGATTGTTCCATAGTCTTCCAAAATTCCTGAATAAGTTGAGAGTACACATTTGGAACTCTAAGCCAACTTTTAACAATCTAAGTAGTTAAGACTTGTTTCACAATTGATACTAGATAAAGTAGTTCAAACTTTAATGAAGTTTATGCAGGTTATACTGTGTTATGAATTATATTTGAGTGTCATTGAGTTTCCATTAACGTCAAACAAGTGTCACATAAATTTTCCTACGAGTGTTTACATAGACTTGTCGAAGTCTTATATTTTCCTATTAAAGTGCATTTGCCATTCGTTCCCTTTAAACATATTTGAATGACAATTTATTATATCAGGAGATGAAAGCAAAACCAGTCTGTGTATATATATATATATATATATATATACACATATATATGTAAGTCAGACCTTGTTTATTCAACAACCGTTTATCTGATGACTTGGTATAATCCGAAATAAACATCAGGTCCCGATGTATCTTAGGCATGCAGAATTGAATTGAGTTATTCAAAATCATGCATTATTTAGGGGGGGGAAATTCAGAACCGATGAATTTGAATGAATGATGTCCGACTGTATATGTAAAGAAGATAGACTTATATGACTTGAATCTCGATATACCCTATGAAAGTCTGTTTTCCATTTCCTCACCTGCTTTTAGAGATTTTTAGTCTAGTGCATTGTTTGTCTTCAATGGTCTTATCGTACTGTATATCGGAATGATATTTTTATATTCGCATCAACCTTTTTGTACTTTAAAGGTGCTGCCTCTAGTGGCGATATTGATATATTGCTGACTCATCCGTCTTTCACATCCACCTCAAAGAAAATGGTAAATATTCATTTATCCTGAAAAATAAAATCATGCACAATTTATAAGCATTCCTATGAACACTTTTATACATCTCATTCTGAAAAAATCCTGTAGCTAAAATATTGATACTGAGTGAACATTTCATTGAATTATATGAATGTATATTTTGCACATAAATGTTTATTTTTTTCTTAAGTTTTAAAATAAAAAGAACAGTTTTAAATAATACAATACTTTGTATTTTGCAGCCAGATTTGTTGAAAAAAGTTGTGGCTCAATTGGAAGAAGTCGACTTCATCACCGAAAGATTGTCTCTTGGGGATTCTAAGTTCATGGTATGATAGTGTTGATGTCCTTTGTAGGACTTAACTGTGCTTAATGTTATATTTGACATTTGGTTTTACTTTAGGTGATGCTGTACTGAGAACGAAAATATTTATGTTGATAGTGAAATTAAAATGTGGATAGATTTATGTCATTCAAATTGTATTTAACTCCTGCAAATGATGTTTGTACAGGTACATTATAACATAAGTGTCATCTTATCATTGGCCATGTGATTGCTCTGTCCTCTCTGCACATTTCAAAGGATTCTAATAAAACTTCATACATATGATTCCCATGAAGTGTACACTCAAATGCTTTCATTAGGTCTTATATTGGTACATTTTTCACAATAATTACAGTGAAGAATAAATTAACTGAATTTGTTTTATTACTTTCTTATCTGTTGTGTTTTATAGATAATATAAGAACACGTGTATATAGCTGAACTACTATTTATTAACTAAATACTACAGAGTGTGGCAGGTAGAGATAAGACTAGTAGGCGGGGCTTATCAGTAATACATACTGACCAATAGAATACATTAACATACACAACAGTTCTCCCCTCTTAGATTTGAAGTCCGATATTCTGGAAGTTGTACCTGTAAATAATCATTTTACATGATAACATATATGTGTATTCAAAGTAAATAATCTGATAAGCTGTGAGAAACATCTTGAGTGTTTATAATTGTATCAATTAGTACATTTGTTTAAACAAGTCCTGATTGTTTATGATTGTTCATTCTAACATTTTACAAGTTCCCCTAAACTGATGTTTATTACCATAGCTAATGGTTTGTTGTATTCACACACTCAAATGTTTATACTGTTCTCAGTATGAAAGACGGTCAGGTGGTTTACGATCCCTAACAGGATACCTGCGTTCCATGGTTATGTCATCTGACCTAGAACTACTCTCATTTCTTTCATTATTCTCAGATGTAGGCAATTTCTCCTGATTACTGATTTCTACCAAAGGATTATTTCCCATATGTTTATCTGGGAAAGTAGATAAAGTCGGAGTAACAGGGTTAAGCGTTGAACTTTCATTTTCCCGGTATTGTGATTGAACAGTAAATTCCGATTTGCGTAACTGATCAACATGCCTTCTCCAGACTTGATTATTTCCTATGTCAATTTTATACATGAGAGGTCCCTCACGGGATAAAATTGTACCAGGTAACCATTTTTCGGTTGCCGTTGGTCTATAGTCTCGTGCTATAACAGTGTCTCCTATCTCAAATTCTCTAAATTTTCGCGATTCTGACGTAGCTAGTTTCATTCTTTGTTTTTCAACATAGCCGTCTGTATCTGGTTTTAATAAATCTAACCTATTTCGCAAACTTCTCCCAAAAAACATCATAGCAGGACTTTCCTGCGTGCTTTGGTGAATCGAATTACGATACGTTAACAAGAAATTCGACAGTTTTAAGTTGAGATCACCCTTGTCAAATTTCATTGCACGGATACTTGACTTAAATGTTCCGTTTAGCCGTTCCACTAAACCGTTCGTAGAAGGTTTGGCTACCGCAGTTCGTATATGAAAAACTCCATTATTTTTCATAAATTGCGCAAATGCATCTGAGGTAAATTGTACCCCGTTATCGCTTACTAACTGTTTCGGTAAACCATAGCGACTAAAAATAGTTCTCAAGACTTGAATTGTCTTGTCAGCGGTGGTGCAATTACCCATGTCCTCAATTTCCGCCCATTTGCTACGAGCACAGATAATGACTAAAAACATGCGTCCTTGAAATGGACCTACGAAGTCCACGTGTACTCGTTCAAAATTAGTACGCGCATTTTCCCACGGGTGCAACTGAACTTTCGCTGGGGATTTTTGTTGCATCTGGCAACCTTGACATTGTTTAACCATTAGTTCAATATCAGAATCAATTCCAGGCCACCAGACATAACTACGCGCTAAATTCTTCATTTTAACAATGCCCCCATGACTACAATGTAAAAGTTCTAACACTCGTTCCCTTAATTTAGATGGAATTACAACCCTGATTCCCCACATCAAACAACCTCTTTGAATAGTCAATTCGTTCCGGCGTGTGTGGTAACCTTTCAACCTAGGATCGTTTACATCATTGTTCCATCCCTTGTTTACATTCTCGTAAACACGTGATAAGACTGGTTCATGTTGCGTTTCTCGCTTGATTTGCGCGCTAGTCACGGGAAGTTTATCAAATTGCTCATTGAAAAACACTTCCTCGAAATTCATCTCATTTTCCGAGAATGACGGTGCGGGTAAACGCGACATACCATCTACATTTGTATGCTTTGTAGTACTTTTGTACTGTATATCATAATCAAAACCTGATAAATATACCGCATACCTTTGTATCCTTGCAGCCGACGTAGCAGGAATACCTTTGCTTGGGGAAAATATTGATAACAATGCCTGACAGTCTGTTATCAATGTGAATTTTCGACCATACAAATACGGGTAATATTTCCGTACAGCCCAATAAATCGCAGTTGCCTCTCTTTGTATTTGTGCATACATTCGTTCTGGCTTAGAAAGTGATCGACTCGCGTATGCGATCGGCTTTTCACTGCCGTCAAGCATAACATGTGACATTATCGCGGAAATACCGAATGGAGAAGCGTCCGTTGCTAATCGTACGGGTAATTCCGGATCATAGTGCGTGAGAACGGGTTCCGACGTGATCAATACTTTTGATTTCGCGAACGCGTCTTGGCACTGTTTTGACCATACAAATTTTCGCCCCTTTTCAAGCAGTTGATTTAACGGTTTAATTACGGTTGCTAAATCATTTAAAAACCTGTGGTAGTAATTAAGTAATCCGAGATATGCCCTTAATGACGTTACATTCTGTGGAGGTGGTGTATTCACAATAGAATCCACTTTGTCCTTACATTTCCACAGACCATTTTCGTCAATTTCATGTCCACAGTAACTTATTCTTTCTTGAAAGAACTGACATTTTTCTTTGTTCACTTTTAATCCATATTGTGACAAACGTTGCACGACATTTTCTAAATTATCCAAGTGAATCTGATCATTTTTACCAGTAATGACCATGTCATCGAGAATGCACTGTACTCCCGGAAGTCCCTGTAGAATCTGTTCTATTGTTCTTTGCCATATTGCAGGTGCTGCTGAAACTCCATATGTTAATCTATTATACGAATAGAGCCCTTTGTGAGTGTTTATTGTCAACATTTGTTTAGTGCTGTCGTCACACTCCAACTGTAGATAGGCTTGTCGTAAATCCAATTTTGAGTATTTATGTCCATTTGACAAATTGGCAAATATGTCCTCGATCCTTGGTAGAGGGTATTTGTCCACGTTAATTGCTTGATTAACTGTCACCTTGAAGTCCCCACAGATTCGAACTGCTCCGGAAGGCTTAACTACTGGCACGATCGGTGTAGCCCATTCGGACGTTTTAACCTTCGTTATAATCCCCTGTTTTTCCAAACTATCCAATTCGTTTTCAATTTTTGGTTTTAACGAATATGGTACAGGTCTAGCTTTGACAAATTTAGGTGTCGCATTTTCCTTCACGGATAACGTAGCCCTTATTCCGACTACTTTTCCTATGCCGTCGGAAAACACAGTTGCATAACGTTGCATAATATCCCCTAGACGTTTCTGTGTTGTTTGGTCATCAATGGAATTCACATGTACAATGCTATTCCAGTCCAGAGTAATCTTGGTCATCCACTCTCGCCCAAACAACGTTGGTCCGTTGCCCATCACAACGCACAATTTCAATAATTCCGTCTGCCCATTGTAGTATACACGTACCATTTTGGTCCCGGCCTGCTGTAATTCTTCACCAGAATAAGTTTTTAATACTGACGTTGGCTTGTCCAATGTCACTTTTCCAAAACATTTCTGGAATATTTCTCTTGACATCAGAGAAACAGCTGACCCTGTGTCGACCTCCATTTCAACTGGTACGCCGTCCACTTCCGGTGTTATAATAATTTTCTTGCTCGAGCTTCGTTTTACCGTATTTATTATCATAACCGGATCTTCATCATTCACAGTGTTAACACCACGAGATTTCAAACATATTGACTTAATATGTCCTTTTCCATTACAGCCGTGACAAACAGCATTTTTGAATCTACATTTGAATGATGCGTGATTGTTCTTACCACAGTGAATACATGGTTTCACTGCTGGGCTTGAATTTCCTGACTTTTGTTTCAACTTATATTGAAACTTCTTCTTTTCAATTTTGTTGACATTGGACGTCAACGACTGAAGTTCTGCTGCGTCCTTTGATGCAGTCTCCATTGCAATAGCAGTGTCTATTGCTTTCTTCAGAGTGAGGTCCTCCGTAGATAATAATCTTCTTTGGATTTGCTCATTTTTCAGGCCACAAACTAAACGGTCCCTTAATGTGTCATTTAAATTATCCTTAAATTCACAATGTTCCGCTAGTTTCCTAAGTGAAGCCACATAGTCAGTTACACCTTCACTAACGCCTTGGTTGCGTTTGTGAAACCGAAATCGTTCAGCGATTATCAATGGCTTTGGACTTAAATGTCTATTCAATAAAGCACATAGTTCATCATATGACTTTGTAGAGGGTTTGTCAGGAGATGTTAAACTCCTAAGTAATCCATATGTCTTTTCTCCTAGTAATGTTAACAAAGCTGGTACCTTTTTATCACCATCAATTTCATTTACTAGAAAATATTGCTCTAAACGTTCTTCATAAGATGTCCATGTCTCAGAATTGCCATCAAATCCAGATAAATTTCCTATTAATCCAGCCATTTTGCACTGACAATTAAATCCAGAATTTTACGCACATTATCAATAAGTCATTTTATTTTAATGGATAAAATTCCCAAAATTTAATGTCTTTTATCCTCGTCGCCAGATTGTTGTGTTTTATAGATAATATAAGAACACGTGTATATAGCTGAACTACTATTTATTAACTAAATACTACAGAGTGTGGCAGGTAGAGATAAGACTAGTAGGCGGGGCTTATCAGTAATACATACTGACCAATAGAATACATTAACATACACAACATTATCCTTGCCTCAACTGTTTGAAACCATAATTCATATGGCTTTTTCTCAGGGTTTGTGTAAGCATTGCAGCGTGAAGGGCCCTCATTTCCTCGTACAAAGCAATATTGGTGGATATTTATGATTCTGTTATCACTCTTCTTTTAAAATATCATTTTAGAATGATTTTTTTTAGTTTGACGTCCAAAGCACACAAGAAATGTGGTAAAATATTTAACTAGACTTTGATAATTTCATGTCTAGACGAATTCAATTGACCTTACAGTTTTATTTTTAGAATGATATGTTTATTTCCATGAGGGGGATTTGTTTAATTATGTGTTATTTTTGAGGATTGAACAGAAATCTTTTTGTGCGAGATCTGCTTTCCACCCATTACATCACAGCGGCTGTACAATAGTAATCTTGATGTGATAATCTATGTTGTAGCAGATGACTGAAACAATCCGAATTTTAACAAATAGTATTGATCACCTGTTTCCATAAATGGAATACTCCTTTGTAATAGATAGTTCCAATTCTACATTAATTACATCCCTTGTTTTGAATAGTCAGCCATTTTGATAGGCTAAACTGACAAGCACTTGTATGTGGTAATTGGAAAAAATCCAAGAGAATTTGCATGTGACAACCTCTCTTTCTTCAACCTTCTGAGCCATCTGCCCACATAAGCATAATGAATATGTTATTTTCTTATCCTGATTTTTATATCATCATTTACATTATATTCCCTATAAACTATAAGGAAATTTGCCTATCAATATGGCGGACTGTGCAGAACAAGGGAGGTAAATATTGTAAATGTTGGAACTATCTATTATACATGTATAACTGACTGGCCAAAAATCTAAATATAATATACGTGTGATTATGTCTCGTACAGGGCGTGTGTAAATTAGCCGACACAGATGAAAAGAAGCAATCATACAGACGGATAGATATACGTCTCTTACCTCACGATCAGTATTACTGTGCCCTGCTTTACTTCACTGGTAGTGATATGTTCAACAGGGATATGAGAACCGTGGCACTCGAGAAAGGCTTCACGTTGAATGAATACTCAATCCGTCCAGTTGGCAGCACTGGTAAGTATATACTAATTTTATTTTCCATTTGTTTCATTAAATTTCACATGCAAAGATGAACTGGATATGTGTGTGGTTTATATACTCAAGTCTATTTAAAAACACAGTTTTAGACCTGTGAAATGTTTGTGAAATCATGTGAATCTCATCCGATATGAAAATACCCATCAATTGTTCTAAATAAATACATGAAGCATAGTGGTCTTTGTCGGCATCTTTTGTTTTTCGTGTTGGACATACAACGTGGATTGCATTGAAATGAATTTCACCGCTTACTTCACAGTACACGTGATCCTCGTGCTAAAAGTTGAAAATCGTACTCGCCGTCATGCGTGGTCAACCATGACGATAAATAGGTATTTTCTTTGTGGAAGTCGATAAGAGTATTATGTATAATACTAGAATGCCAAATTTTAAGTCGGCATATAAAACCGTTTTCTTAAATTTGTATTTTATTACATGGACGTTTAGAAAATTTGTTTAGTGTATATAGGATTTTTCTTGAACTGAACTGCTTTTTGAGCTCACCCTTGTATGTCCAGCCACTCACATTTTCTTCAAACGTCATGGCCCCTTTGTCTGGTATGGCAATTGGCTTCAAGACTCAATTTAAAATGACATGGGTCTGAAGATTGAAGTCGACCCAATCTGCATTCCTGGGTAACCAAATATTCCCAACCTGTTCTGCAAGTAGTGGACGACTTCCACATATGATTAAACTACAAACTGAATATTTATCTGTCGTTATCCTCTATTTGTAGGTGTTCCTGGAGAACCATTACCTGTGAGTTGCGAGGAGGACGTTTTCGATTACCTCGATATGGCTTTCAAAAAACCAGCTGAAAGAAATGCTTGAATTTATTGTTCATTGCTTTTTCTATTTGTTGTCAGATTTAAGTAGGTGCCGAAAATATTTTAAAACAGTGACAAGTAGTTTTAAGAAATATGTTCTCAACAGTACTTGAAGTTTTAGAATGCACTTGTATTAAAATCCATTGCTGCATTAAATCTATTGCTGCTCCTGCTGGAATTTCTCAGGTGCATTTTTTCTGATGTATGAAATGTAACAAGACTAAAGCTACGCATTTTTTTAGGAAGCGTTGAGAAGAAAGGGAATCCAACAATCGTGCCGTATAGATTGCTCTATTAGTTACTTGGACTGTTTTTGCAATTTGGTTGTTGTCTAAACTTGGCCCACTGGTTTGGCCATTTTTGGGGCCATTTAAGGGTACATTTCCCCTACTAGTTTTGTTTTCCCCCAATTTCCCCGACAAAAAAGAAACAAAACTTCTAAGATTATTTGGGGTCGACTCACATTACTTTAAATATAGCAAGACATTTGTCAGAAAGTAGAAATTACAGCCCATTTGTCACAATTGATTAAAATCGGTATAAAAATTTGATCATACAGGTTCAAATAGCTCAAAATTCTCCTTTTCATCTTCCAAAGACTTAAAATTCCCCCATGTGTAGGTATCAGTCCCCAAACACTGTCTCATGCCCTGAAACTTGTACGTTCTTGGTGTGTTACAGGAAAAATGATTAGTAACATTTCTACCTGTTGGACCTACATTTTTATGTATATCTGGTTTGTACCATCATTACTAGGGTGTAAATCTCAAATGACTGATGTTGTACATTTATGTAGTTGAATGAAATAAATGTTACAAAACTGATTTGTAATTAGTCTTTTATTCAGTCACTTATATTCTCATTTTCTCCAACACTGTTTGTAAGTCCCAGTTGGTACATCTCCCAATGGTCAGTCTACTTTTGAAGGACCCTGCTCTCACACCTGCTGTACATCTACTTTTCTAATCGCAGATCAACTAATAGGACATTTTTTATTACTATGTTTTGCAATGTTACGATATGTTATAGACTATAAACCTAGAATTGTTTGCGAAACTATGTTTCACATTTTTCATAAATCGGACATTTTTGTGGCTATTTTAATTTACGGACTTACATCAACATACTAATAATTACGTGTGAACACTTGCTGCTAAATAATTTCACGGAAAGATGCCAATCATGAAAAACACAATTCAAGCGCGATTCATTTTCTTGGTTTAACAACATACTGAAACAATTTGGAGGGATTCATCAAAAATGAACAAAGATTTAATCAATGCAATATTTAATCAATGTTATCAGAATAGAATACAACATACATTCTCTATAACCAGAAGGAAAATGCTAGGCAATCAATCATACAGAAATCACCACCAGAGGACCCCCAATCCTCGACACAGCTTATCTAGCCATATAACAAGAAATGAGCACTAACATTTTCGAAATTCAATATCACAAAGGTTGAAAAACAACATCTATGTTTCATTGAAAGAAAACACTTTGAATATTCATTGTAAAGTATCCGTTAAGCTTTGAAATAAAATCATCATCGTATTAATTGATCACAAACTATTTTTACATACACGATACAACTACATTGTAATTCTTCAAGCAAATCACGTCCACCATGGAGCTTCTATACAAAGTCAGTAACTACCTTAGCGACATCTTGGAATACCACTTCGGTAACAAGGCTTTAATATCTCCAGCCCAAAACACATTGCCAGAGCAGTCGGCTCGTGACAGATAAATATGTCATTAATTTCTGATGACACAGCAATATTAAATAGTCAACCATGCAGTTATTGCCGACTGGAACCAATCCAAGGTCAGAACATACTGACCAATACATAACATTCTATAATCAAAAAAGGAAACAGCAGGCACAGAACCAAAGGTGAATATATTCTACCATCTACTATCTGTCACTTGTTGGAAAATGGATAGAAATGAAGAAAAGATGGAATAAAACAGTAAATCAAAATGTGATAGGACAAAATCCAGCAATATTGTGACAAGTTGATCTCAAACCATGACCATAACACAGTCCGCACACTTCTCTAGGTACACTTCTCCACCACACTCAGTGAGCCATACGTCATTTATTCCAGTTCCACATCTGCAACATATTACATCATTTAGAGAGTTTCAAGAAACAAATCGCATCAACTTAGTGATACATGAATACGAACATGGCAAAATATTTACTGACTGGTATGTCTTTTTGAAATACCCAACTCTCTTAAAATGTCTTTTTGTTCTGTAATGTGATTTTCACTTTCACTAAAGATAGATACTCGACAATTATGATTAGCCAAATATCCATTGGCTATCAGAACGCCACAATCTATTGCAATTTACCAAAATTGTCTAAAAGACTCAAAATATACAATTTCATAATAAAAGTAGCATAATTTTATCAAATCAATTACTTCTGCGTCAAATATGGCTACCAGCTTTCGAAAACTAGCGCTAGTCAAGGAGTACATTGTGAAGTTAATTGGCTGAACGTGTTTAAAAGGCATTAGCTTAAAATTTCAAAAGCAGTTTTAAGCATCAGTTAAGACCTATTAATTTTTTTATTTGGTAGATTTTTTCAAGCAAGCTCTAAACCGGAGCTGCTCCACACAACACTACTGAACACTATACTTTGCTCAATAGTACACTTACCCCCGTTTTGTGAACTTCCTCTGAATTAGGGGCTTCTATTTGCGCACTCCACATCCCTTGTAAATCAGTGCCACTACCATATCCTGTGGATGTATAAGGGCCACCGACCCCATTGAATAGCGGCATACCTGAATTCTGTAATGCACAATTATAAAATGCATTAACATAAGAATCTGAATTCGATAATTTAAATTGTTAAATATAATTAATAAAATTCAAAAAGCACAAAAGTACCAAAGCAAATATAAAAGAGATACTAAAACTTACATTTCAAAACAGGATTATACAGAGAACATAATACTGTTTCAAAATATCATTCAAGAACATATTTGCTACAATGGATTCAAAATTAGTTGAGAAGACAATCATTGTGTACACTATGTCTATTGGTCAATATCTTCCTAAACACATTTTCATTGGCTGAGAACCTCACAATTTGTTAACAACCGTTCTTGAGCAAAAGAAGACCTATTCATTATGGTATAATAAAACAATATAAAATCCAATTCAATAACTGCAATTCAATAAAATTCGAGTGTTTCATATATATAACATTATATGAGCCCTGCTATTTACAACCTCTTATGTAAGTGACGTCATTTCAAGAAAACGCAACATGTGATGTCACTTTTTACAAGCAGGAAACAATCTTTACTCCATATGGTCACTTCGTTTTCATATTGCCATATGGGTCAAATATTGCTTACTTTCAGTACATGTTGACGTCACAATGTGACATTTTCTGGAAATGACATCACTTAAAGATGACGTTGGAAATCATACAGCGCTCGTTGGAAATCGTACAGCGCTCATATTGGTTTTGTCTGTGCAACTGAACACATATACATACCTGAACATACTGGGGAAACACTTGGTCTGACTTGTTGTCAGAATGCCCAGGACTATGATTATCTAAATTTGGAACCCTGGCATCGCCGTCAGGACCAGGGTTAGTTGACATGGTACTGCCAGCTATCACAGATGTCGAGATGACAGACGTCTGAAGAGACGCTGTAGATATGCCAGGTGAAGCTACCTTGGAATTCCAATCCACACCAAATTCTAGAAAATAAATCATATAAAATGCTAGGAAAACTTAACTAATAACAATCCAGCTATCAACAATTATAACTGTAAATCACATATATTTCCATCCCATTTATTCAGAAATTTACAGTGTCATCAAATTATTAGCGAGATATTGAATTAGTAATTCACTTTTTTTATTACTGTCGTCTTATTCGTTCCAAATGTTGATGAACCCAACGAAGCCAAACCACTCCATTCATAGGTACTTTTCAATTTAAATGTTCATGAGAAATACAGGTTGATTCAAAATAATGTGAGAATTTACTTCTAACGATCAGTTCATTATTAGGAAAACAACATAAAAAGTATACTCAAGTCATAGACTGATCATTTTTTTCCAAGTTATTAGCTTACATTCTCTTTCTTGGCACTTACGATTTTGGTAATTCCACAGCTGATCACCATATTCAAAGCCCGTATCAATAGCAAGTCCCGGCACCTTTCTCTGCGTTCTCTCACCACCAATAGGTAGAGGCGGACGTCTGTCCTCCACCACCTGGGGAATCATGTCCTGCATGGGCGGAGTAGATGGCGGGAGAGGGGATGTAGCACGTGGTGGACCCATGGGTGTTGGTGATGCTCCGTCTGCAATAAGAAAACAACACAAGTTCTGGATGAGGAAATACACTGAAACTTCGAACTAAAAACTGACGCCTGCAGGTATCAAAAAGTAGAATTGGCTGAAAATTCTCATCCCTGCACAATTGCGTGGGGGGCATAAAAATTTAGGAAGATTGTTAATTATTTATTTACGACTTCTAATGGTCATTTAAGTTTCAACAATTGTTATGCAGCCCACATGATTTTACCCACTCATACACCTCGAAGCTTTTTTCGAGTAGGGGCCATCTTCAGGAGCAGGTAGGGTTAAGCAGAATGAACAATTTTATATGGATGGGTCCACTTGGTCAGACAAGCAAAAAGGGAAATAACAAGTGCTACATACCTTGAGGCAACATGCCGCCAACTGATGGAGCACTGCTGGGTCGACCCTGTGCAGGAAGTGGAGAATATGACCTCGGTACCCCTGATGGGTTGAAACCTTGTGCATACTGCATCAAACTAGCCATATTATTTAAGAACTCCTGTGGATTGCTTGATATTCCACCGAGAGGATCTGGCCCTTGACTTGATGGAGGTCCTGGTGGGTTACCTTGACCAGAACCCATGTTCAATACAGACATCAACTGAGCCAATTCTTGTTGGTTATACATTGGACCAGGAGGTACTGGAAAACCAGAACTTTTAGGGAAACTCTGACCTCCGCCTGGCCCTGGAAATGGACTGCCACCAGGTATCGATCGGGAAGTAAAATCTGGGGCATTTGGATTCAACGAACTTGAGATTTTAGGCAGTGTCATAGGCTGATCTGCAGTTGTATATTCTTCCTTCTGACTTCCAACAAATTGTGGATCAAACCCAGAGCTGTTCGACCTAGGAGATAGACCAGCAGTACTAGACTGACTAGATCTAGGTGACATGTTAGGGCTCTGGTTTAGGAAAGACTGAGGAACAGGTGGGGGCTGAAATCCTGGAAAGCCTTGTAAACCACCAGGCATCATATCCAACATCTGAGGCGGCAATGGAAAGCCTGGCACTCTAAAACCTTGATTCATATCCTGCGGTGCCATCATACGAGGTCCGACATTCGGCTGCAATTTAAAGCCTGGTGCCTTAGCTTGCAGAGCCGGATCCGGTGAATTCGGTTCCAAAGACATGATTGAAGAACCAGAGAAGGACGAAACCACACCAGCAGCGGCCACACTCGCAAAATTCATTCTTTCATTGAGGTTGTCATCCTTCTTACCCAGTAATTGGTCAGCATTGTTACTGAACAAGTTATTGAATGGAGAATATTCACCAGAGCTGGACAGGTTTAAGCTGTTATTGACTGATGTCACCGTCATTGTAGTCATTGCAGTGGTCGACTGATTTTGGACAATCGGCAAAGGTTGCGGCTCATGCTTCGACTTAGTTGACGCACCCGGCCTTTGTAACAACTTCACAGTTCCTGGTATAAGCTTCCCCGGCACATTACCCCGACTAGCAATCTGTCTCCCATCTGGGCGCATACCGAAGCCTGAAGGAGAGGCTGGTATTGGAGCTGCTACATTGGACATTGTTACGATTGTTGTAACAGAATTCGGACTACCAAATCCACCACTTCTTCTTTCCATGCCAGAAAACAACTGTCTCGTAACATTTGACTTGTCAGATGAAATAGGACCATTCATGGATGCAGTAGGTACTGAATACGGGGCACCAGCGGGAACTGGAACTTTACTAGTATTTCTTCTTGGCGATAACGAACCAGGGACTGGTGATCCACCCCAAACCATGTTGACATTTGGATTATTCTGACCAACAATTCCATGTCGGGCAGTATTTCCAGATGTCATCGTAACCTGCTGTTGCAATCGTGGCGCCAAAGTCTTATTGGATGACTTTGACTGAGAGTTACCAGATACTTGAGTGGAATTTCCAGGTACAGGTGATGGTGCATCACTCGGAGGAATAAAATAAAGACTTTTGTTATCAACTGGAGGTGGCTTCTGCTTCGCTTTTGGAATTAGTTCATTCAATTCTTTGTCTGGATCAGTAATGAGAGCAGTGATCAAGGCATGAGCCTGTCTGGTTGCCTCAGCAGAACCCCTGTAAACATAAAAAACAAACAATTTCAATAAACAATGGAAATATAAAATTGATACCAAATATTGAATATACTAATTATTGTCGCTATATATAGGAATGATCAGCCATTAACAGGGCACTAATTTTCCACATCCCTACAATAACTAAGTCAACAGCTAAATGTTCACTTAAGACATGAAGAGTATAACATGTAATGTAATATAACAGCTGCAAACGACAATTATAAAGACTTATAAAACTTAGTAATCAAGCCTGAAGCGCAGACCCTCAATAATTGTAGCAACGCTTAAAAAGAATTTGGTTGGATCAGAACAGAAATTTTTAACATAATCGAAATCTGAGTTTACAAAAATTATGATTATGTATGATACAGTGAAACCAAAATACAAGACTACCATTCTTTTGAAGAAAGTTGGTATAAGTTGTGAATAGGACTCATTAGTCATTATCCAGTTAAAGTATGGAAAAGAGCTGTCTGTAAGATGCATGCTCGACTATTTGATGTTGTCATTGTGACTGTATTAGATTCATACATGTATATTCTTTATCAGTATGGGATAAAGAATCTTAAACATGAGAGATTCTTATATATCAAGGGCCATAGCTTTCAAATTATTCAAGCAAGCGTTATCTAACTTAGTTATTGTAGGAGGTTTGATGACTGGGAGGCCTTATGTGAAGTTTCAATCCAAATACATACAGTGGTTACTGCAATGTGGCCTTGATTGTACTTGCATGCCAAACTTGAATAAAGGTTGGACGTAGACGCTAGGGCAAGTACAATAGCTCTCGCAATTTTTCGATTAGTCGAGCTTAAAAAATAGTCTTATTAATCAGGTGGTCTTAAAGGGAAGTTTCACTGTATTTTATTATTAAAAGGTCACAGGTATATAATCATATTGTGTTATAACAACTTACTTTATTGTGATGGTTCTATCACCAGATCCTTTATTTTTCTCCACATCAATATTGGCTCCAGACACTTCTCTGATAGCATTTATATTACTACCACCTCGTCCAATCACACGACTGATGGCTGATGCGGGTACTGGAACCTTCTTTGATCTAAAAGTAAAAACAGATTAGTCAGAATATTTTAGGCATAAACTCATAAACAAATGCATTGATAGGTAACAGTAACATTTGTAAGCATATTCATAGCACCTGTGGGTTGTACAAGTCTTGAGTAGCAGTCATGGTTGCCATACTGATTAATGAAAGGACTAGCCATTTCTGACTTACAAGACACCTTCTTTCCAAGCACATTTACTTCATGATTTTTATCCTTTAATGCCAGGCACCAGACAGGAAGGCAAACAGTAATCGTTATTTAACTAGTTGGTGGCTCACTAACTGGCAATATCATAACGGGCCCATACAGGGAATCAAACCTTTGACCTTATGCTCCCAAGGCGATTGCCTTAACCGCTCAACCACAAGAGATTTATACTTATCACTCTCAATGACCGTTTCCTAGGATACCAACCAGTTATTATGCCAAGTTCATACATTGTGAGGTTCATGATCTAACCAATCTCAACACTGGGCTTGAACACACTATGCACATTTCTTAAACAAGCATGTTATGCTAACTTTCTACTTCCAATTGGTACCAGGTAGTCAACCATGAATAAACAGTTTAAATTTTACAATCCCCGAAGAGTTTACTGCATATACATGTATAATATCTAATATTTGCAGCACTCACTTTCTGATGACTTCCTTCCAACCGTCTTCCTTCTTCTGGCCTCTCTTTGGACTATTTACCAGCGCTGTGGATGCTTTCACTGACAACATGTTGGGATTGCCACCTTCAGTTTTTTCATAAGTTTTCTCACTGAAGTTAAAAAAATAGCACTTACTTTAATACACATTCTGATAAATGGACATGGCTCTAGTCAAAATGTTATCACATCAAGATACAAATTTGTAAACAGCCCTGCAAGAATGGTTAATACACCTTTTATGACTCAATTGTAATGAAATATTTTTTTTAAGATAAAATTGTAAAAGCATTTAAATATTTTAAACGTACAAATTAGTAATCAAAACCTGCTCAATTCAGGTCATGAACTCCCGAAAAATCTTTGTGTCAGGATTCAGTTGCTCTGTCCCTTGACCACAACACAAAAACATTTTTTCTACGAAAATGTGGACTACACTACTTACCTATGACCAACTTTAGTCTTTTCCACATTCTTTCTCAATTTTTCAAAGTCTTTATCAGAAATTGATGGCAAATTTCCAAAGTCATCTAAATCACCAATAGCTGAAAATATACAATAGAAGTATTGCAATACAAAACGCATCCTGATCCTTGAAATAATCAACTAATAGCTAAGTGTCAGTTAGTTTTTAACTACAATCAATGAATAAGGGCCTCAAGTAGATTCAAGTAGTATTATAAAGCTCACAAGTGAATAATACAATCGGCTTGGCCAAGATAAAGTGGACACTTGTGTTGCACGAAAGTCATTTTTCGAACTTTATTGTAGCACAATGTACTAATTATTTTTCAATTGCATCAACCCTTCAGCAAATTTTCCTTGAAGGATTCGGAATTTCAAAGCTTAGTGTAGGAGTTATACATAGTTGAACCTATGCACTCTTGTGGGCCTACGGACTATACATGGCATAACATAACATGCTTAGCTGAAACATAAGAACGGTTTCAACAACTTCTTTTTTGTTGAAATACTATCAACAACCTATCAACAGCATGTTAAACATGTTTTTGTGATTTATTCACTTCTAGTCTATATTATACAATGGTGTTACTGATATTGGTATAAAAACAGAAACTAAGTGGTCACTTTCAATTAGTGTTGTTGTAAAACTAGAAGTTAGAATTGGTCAAATTTAATCTTCAGTCTATAACAAGACCCAGAAATAGTTGTGTGAAAAGTTGTAACTTTATATTCTTTCTAATGAATTTACCAAGCACAATTTTATGTTATAACAATGTAGGGCCTACGGACTATACAAATGAGTGTATCGTCAAACAATTTATCTAATAAGACACAATTCAAGTCAATATCTGAATTATTACCATGTTTATGATTGGGTTTTGTGTACCCACTTTACATGTCACAACACTATCTATCCAAGTTAAAACATTTTAATAGAATTAAGTAACTTTACCACATTAATTTGAGATATATGTAACTTTAACTTTCAGAGAACCTTGTGCAACAACGTAGATAAAAAAGACATTGCTAGTTGCAATACATAACATAACACATAACATAAAACAGCAGAATTGATGAAGACTAATATACAAGAGCTTAAAACTTTTGTACTTATAGTATATGTCTCAAATAGACCTACGGACTATACATACATGTACCATAGTTGCAAAAGATTAAAACAAATGCAAATTAGAACTTAAGGTATTTCACCCATAATGGACATTTCTCCAAATGCAATTGAAACTTGTATTGATTCAATCTGTACTATAATGCGGAAAAAAAACTATATAAACTTCCTTCATGAAAAACGTTAACCGTACCAAAATGACCAGTAAATGAAAATTAACATTTCACTTCTCATTTTGTGATATTTCTTGTTTAGGAAAGCATCTATGTACTAATCAGATATGTAGAATAAAGTAATGTAATAAACAGCTACAAGAAATTCACAGAATTTTGTTTTGTTTTACATTTATGCATATAGCATTTAAGCTTAAATCTACTTTCAAAATTAAAATAATGTTAATAGCAGATCGAGATGACCTTAACTAAATTGATGTATCGATGGGGCATCAAATTGTCTGTAATAAAACATGTTTACATTATCTAACACAGAATATATCAAACTTTCAGAGACTTTTACTGTCCGGTTACTGAGCAATTTCATTTTGAACAGAATGACGTGCACATTTCTCAGAGAAAAAGTAACACTTCTAAGTGGTTTGTTTGTTTTTCACAAAAGTATTAGTGTTTTTTTCAGGAAAATTTAACTGAGTGTTGTTGTAAAAGATAATAATATTGACTTTGCAACAAAATAATGGTATTTTTGCATACAAATGAAGCAACTCGTATTCAGCAAACTTACTGTATAGTCCGTAGGCCCACTGAACTTAAAGACTATTACTGCATAACTGCAGAGAAATGAATTAAGACCATCAAATAATTTCTGAAATATTAATACGACTATTTTACAGTCTTACTAACATATTAATTGACTGGTCTAAACTCACTTTGTGTGTCAACTGTACCTGCTAAAAACTGGCATCAAGTAATCATGGATATGTATTTCAACTAGAGAATGGATTTTTGTGTATTTAAGGCTGTTTCAGAAGTTTAATGTGTTTCATTCTTACTGTGCAATTCAATTTGTGTACAGATAATAGGTGAATTATGTATTTAGAAGGTCAGTTAAGTTTGGAATTTAGGAGGGCTACGGACTATACAGGGCTACGGACAAAAGTCTTTTGCCCGTGTAATTGACAAATAGGCTGCTTGGCTCAAATCATTCTGTGGGATAACTTATGACCATGTCTTGAAAATGAAACAAAATATATAGTTGGAAAATGGCCACAGACATTTTCTATTCATTCCTTTGAATTATGGGCCTACGGACTATACAGAAAAAGGAAGCTTTTTCTTGCAACATGAAAGCATTGCAAAAATGGTAATTTTTATGCCTTTGAACCCTTTTTTCTTACACACGACATAATATAAAGTAAATAAAACCATACATTTCCTGAAAGTTTGGGTTGCGAACTACAAGGCAAATACAATTAAAAAATGCTTAGACACTTAGTTAGCTTGAATTCAACATATAACATTAAAAAAAGTAAATGTCCACTTTATCTTGGCCAAGCCGAATACAAAAGTTATGCTCATTGATCCCAAAAGACAACGCAAACTGAGTAAAAAAGCTAAATGTCTGGAGAGTGAATTACAGGTTTTTATACGTTTCAGAAAAAGTAAGGTTTAATAGATTTTTCCTGAGTAGAACCGTCATTCTTCTGTAAGCCAGCTGGATAGCTTCCTGGAATACAAATTCTATATCATGGGTGGGATACGCACACCTACCAGTCAGGGGCAATTTTGATTTGAAGAGGGCGACCAAAACCACTTGGCCCAAGACTATAATATCTAGTTATAACGAAATCATTATCATACCTGTGGTACAGTTCAACTGTCCTTTATCACCTTTCTTTCTCCTGCTATTGGAGGAAACAGACCGTCCCTTGCTACAGGAGTCACTCACAGCCGGCGCTATCATCGGGCCAGAACCCAAACTTGGCGTTCTTTCATCATTACTAAGGTCTTTCGCAATCACCTGTCCTTGCTCTTTATCACGTTCTCGTCGATTTTTCTTATTCTTCTTGGATTCCGTCCTGGACATACTTTCCGACTTGTTATTTTTAGATACTGTGCTGTCGGACTTATTAATTCTCGGGTCCTTGTTCTCATCCTGACTCAGCAGATCCTCATCCGCATTTATCATATCATACTCATTCTTACTTCCCCTCTTTTCAGACTTTTTGCTTCTACCTTTAGCCTTGGTGTAGACTGGCTCCACAGAAGTAGGCAGTGTCATACCTGGTTAGAAACAAGATTAACTAGATGGTTGTTTTTTAAACAAAAACATAAGTCTCCCCAATGGCAGTTTGTCAGTAATTGTAATACTGATACAGGATGTTATAGAATAAAATATAGAGCAAACAAGAAATATGGTCATATGACCTTTCTTTGATCAGTTCACCATGCACTGTGTTATATGTATAAAAATATCTAAGTGCCATAACTTAGTGGAACATTATCTGAGCCGAACGAAACAACAAGGATGCACAACTACACTTGATGCTTATCAATCCAGTGAAGTTTGGTTGAAATCCAACCAGCCATATTGGAGATGAAACACGGACAAGCTTAAATTGGACATACAGACGCCGAAGACAAAAACAATATGGAGAGAGGGAGAAATAATAAAGTGTTACCTACATCAAATACACAAGCTTGTTATTATTAATAATTCACCTTTCAATATTTTCTGGTTCAAGGAATTAAAATAATTAAATAATTCAGTTAGTTCTTTTTTCAAACTTTAAGTCAAGTCAAAATGACTTTTGAATACTTGAATACAATTTCAGTCTTTCATCCCTACAATTAGTTCATAAGACAGTTAATACTGAATAAGTGGACATTTTCCCTGTAACAACTTAATCCTTCCTGAACTATAAACATACAACACAACATGTACCATTAAATATAGGCTAAGACAGGCTGTCAAATCATCTCATTCCAAAAGTAGGGATAAATAAGGGCTGTAAATAGGTCAAAAGTAGGGTTATCAGAGATGTTTCCTTACTTTTGGAATACCAAAAATGGTAACAATTCACTGAATTGTACATTCTCCATGATTAGACCTCTGTGCTTCATGCAGGTGCATAATTATTTTGAGTTAACCCCACAGAATTGAAAAAAAATTGGCTCTTTCAAGAAAAAGTAGGGAGCAAGTAAAAAGAAGGGAAAAGTAGGAAATGTAGGATAAGTAGGTCCCACTTAACAGCCTGCAAAGCGTAACAGTTTTTGATATATCTTATAAATTTAAATTTTTCCCCATGAATTCTGCCAGTGTTGGTAGCATCCCAAAATTGAAGAAAAAAATGCCTCTTATAATATCTATCCAATAACTTACCAAGTGTCGAGGTGGTGGTTGCACTGGGAGGCTGTATCACAAGCTTCTCCACCACTTTCTCTGGTTCCATCTGCTGCGAATCCTCAGACTCGGGTTCCGGGGTTGAGTTCTTGCTATTCCTAAACCACAGAACCACAGAACAGAAAATGTTTTAAAAGGGGATTTAAATACAGGTTAGTCATAAAACAGCACGGGCATGTTTCAATAGGAATACTTTAACCGAGAATGTATTATTAAGTGGCCAATTATCTCGATTTTCTTGGATACAATTGCAACATAGACTGTAATCAAGACCTGAGAGCAAAACGGATGCTGTTACTTAAACGTCAAGTGTTCCAGTGCATCATTTTGACAGCAATTTAATTTGTTTGAGTGACTGACAATTAGTAAAAATCACAATAGATAAAACGCATGGATCTGTAGTACTGTACTATGGAATGTACAAAAATGATCAAAAATTTAAAGTAAGGAAGTTGGCTGAAAGACAGGACCAATCATTCAAGTTATCATATCATCCCTTAAATGAATTTTTTTCTGAGAAAGAGTCCATAGTTTGTTCAATAAATGTTACCTAAAATTGTCCAAATCACTAATTTTCCAAATCATATTGGACCCATTCCCAAAATTGACAAGTGTAATGCCTAAATTTACACACTTAACATTAGGGGTGAGACAATTAATCGATCCATCGATGCATCCCGATGAAAGCTCTCTCGATACATTTTGAGAAAATTTGATGTATTGATCCACCATTTTTATTCATTGAATGTAACGAAAATTTTTACGCTCATCCATGAGATTTATTACGATTTTGGAGTGCATTGAAACCATTGCAATTCTGAATACTTTAGTCACGTTTAGTCATTTGTGTTTTGATCTTAACAGGACAAAAGTATTATGTAGTAAATATTCTTAACTATACCTTAAGTTAATATCGGTATATCCTTACAACTAATGCAAACAAGTGTGGCATTGGGAGCATTTTAGTATTCTTTATGACATATCGTGATACATATCGTACCGTGAGAGGTATATCGTGATCTGTATCGTCTCACCCCTACTTTAACATATATATTGATTAATACATCTACATGGGGAGCGGGAGGTTAAAGGATAAGGTTTCATTCGCTCAACCTGGAGGTTGTTGGTTCAAGCTCTGCAAAGATCATGACCACATTTCCTCATAAGACACCACTTTTGGTTTATCCGGAGAGTGCATAATGCTTTCATCACGATCATGACTAGATCAATAGATGCATAAAGGACAACCAGGACTGTTTCAATGCTACATACCCTTGCTCAGTCTCTTTCGACTCTTGCTTCTGTTTCTTCTTCTTTTTCTTCTTCTCTCGTTTCTTAGCAGCAGCAGCTTTCCTACTTTCTTCTTCTTGCCTTTCTTTATCTAGTTCCTCAAGGAGATCGGTGGCATTCTTGTACGCCTCGGCAGCTTGTCGATCTTTCGCCGTAACAATGATTTCCATGCATTGCTGACATTTCTTCTGCAGGTCCTGATAAAATATATAAATATCATCAGACACAAGTTAGTGTAAATAGACTCACTAGCAACAGAAAACCATGTTACAAGTCATAAACCCTTTACTATAAATTTTCTTCATTAGTATCAGAATACTCCCGAGCGTCTGAAAGACAAATTTTACAAAGAAAATTTTTGATTTAGCTTATTTTCAATTTACTTACTTTACATTGCTTGTGAAATAATTTATGTAAAACAACTTACACTATTCAGTCTCAATGACTGAATTTCACTCTCGATTCCATGAATTTAAAAACCAAACTTTGCTTTCTACTAGCAAGAGAAATAAATCATTTAAAACCATCACTTTTTCTACTTTCAGGGCGAACTAAGAAATATGGAAAAAGCATTACCTTATCAGTGATTATTGTTGCGATATATCTCGACAGCTCTGTATCCGATGGAAACTGATTGACATGCTTAACCATCCACTTCACGACCTTGATGTGACCTTTTCTAAATGCCGCCATCAGACACGAGACTTTACGATTATCCTGACTATCAATATCAGCTCCAGCAGTAACCAACAATTGCACAACATCGAGATGACCACCTTGAAGTTAAAACAGTTCAGAATTACAAAAATGTCACAGTTGCAACTCCATGAAAAAGACTGCTTCAATGCCAAGAATAAAACATTATGTCTCTAACAGAGTGTAATTAGTTAGTAGAAATGAGTTGTTAATTATGACTTACTTATTAAATGCACTCATCCAGTCAAGAGTTATATAACTAGATGGGTCCATAGAATATGGATGTCCCCACAAAGGGGAATGCAGCCTCACCTAAACTGTATTGAATACATTCCAATTAAAGTCCAATTAGAGTCTCTAATCCCAATTTAACAAAACATACAAATCAATTATAGAAACTAGATGCATACATAGGACATAGATGCACCCACTATGAGCTTTTCAAGCGTTACTTATAATGAAAGCAACTAAGTAAAAAAAGGGCCACAACTCCTCCAAAAATTGTTTCATTTTAGCTTAACTAGTACTTCACCTGTATTTTAATACACTATGCATATGTGCCCCACATGAATTAAATCCATCCATCCTTACAAGAGTTATAGATTGGAAACCAATTTTTCGGACACAGATGGACAGTGGTAACACTTTACGCCCTTTTACCATTCTTCAACCCGGTGGTATAAAAAGAGAGCAAGTGTAAACTACCTGACAGACAGATTACTTTGAACCTTCCTTTGTGGGGCAAAATATTCAGATGTACCACCTCTGATGATTTGCCCAGGGAAAAGAGAATATAACCTACCATTACAAGCCAACCATAAAGGAGAGTTTCCTTTCTTATTCTTCACATCCACCGCTGCATGTCTGGACAAGAGCAACTCAACAAATCGATAATGCCCCTTGTCTGCAGCAATGGTCAATGCAGTATCCCTGGATGACGGAACAGGTGGGGCATTGACGTCGGCCCCTTTATCCAACAAGACACGTCCCACTTCCACATAACCTCCTGATGCCGCTTCCATTAATGGTGTCAAACCAGTCTAAAACAAAAGTTTAATTTTATAAATAAAGCAATCACATTAAAATACATAAATTGTGATGAATCTGAGAGGGAGACATAATTTGTGGTCAGGGTAAAAATGAAGATTAGTAGGATTACAAGAAACATCTATTTTTAGGCCTTACTAACATACTTTGTACAGAAATAAAGAAATATCTTAACTAAAAAATAACTATATCTGACATTCTAAATCGATTTCCTATTTCTCAATTAAAATAGGTATTCAGCATCTATCTTACATTAGTCAATCAGCTGTAAGACGCCATCCACAGAGGGCATACCATTCGTTTTGTAACTCTATGGCAATACAATGGAACATTATAAAAATTAAAAAATTATATTTGTAATAAAAAACAGTATTTTAAATGGTTGACTTGATCACATTTGACTGGTTTCATGGCGACACTAAACGAACAAGCTCATCTCATATTCCACGAAAGAATTTAATTTGATAAATAACACTGATGAAGAGGCACATTTATCAATATAAAATTCTTCACTAAAGATTTACCTTTGCCCTGTGTTCAATATTTGCCCTTCTGTCCACCAAGAGACTGACAACTTCATGGCGACCTTGGAAACATGCCAATGTCAAGGCCGTGTTTCTGTTGGTCTCAATCTACAATGAAGACATTCTTTGAGATGTTTACACTTATAATATTACACAGATACTTGTTATATTTCATTGAATTTTTTCCCATTATTAACAAATATATGAAAAATATGTCAAAATCCATGCAATGATGTGACACATTAGTTCACTATGAAAGCTATCCCACTAAACCCTTTGGATTCTACAAAGCTCAAGGTGAGACAAGGAGACGAAACACAAAATACTGTTTAAGTTCGTTCTTTGTGGCAAATTTAAGTTTAAACCTTTATAGTAAAGTCTAATAAACACATAATTCTGAGGAATGTTTAATCCCCCAAGCTTTCAAAATAGCAAACTTAGGAATATATTGAAAAAGTATTTTTTTCACAAAACACAAAAACTTTGTCAACAATCTACGAACATAAAATGTTTAACAAACCTGAGCATTAATATCACTTCCCATATCCAGCAACACTTTCACTGCCGCAGTATGACCATTCATTGCAGCCAACATTAAAGGAGATATACCAAGTTTACTACCAGTTCTGAAATAGAGCAAAAAAATCCCTGAACCCTTTCCAGACGCTTCTAACTAGTCAGGTTCATACGCTAAGAACGTGCTCATCGATGTAACCTAACTGCCTCGAGACATGTATCGGTAGTGCAGAGATGCTATTCTTTTCCGGACTAGATCATCTTTAAACCACTCGAGTTGTAATTGCCCGTAATTGAATATAAGCAACCTCTTGATGCTACACACTCGGCAAGTACCTCCATGTATAGCATTTCTTTTAGTCAAGTGCATTATCAACAGTGACAAATGTCATGTTATTTGAATGGCTTGAGACAATGTTTGACAAATTTCCATAACTTGAGTCATAAATATATAGTCATGTCAAAGCGCTGTGGCTGCAGATAGCTGATTATGGATTTGCTATAGATCTAGCGAAATTGTTTGTAAATATTTTTAAACATATATATGCTAGTGGTGGATATCCTGATTCCTGGTGCAAAGATGTAATTGTCCCTATCCACAAAAAGATTGATAAACAGAACCCAAGTAACTACAGAGGCTAGTAAACTAGATCTCAAAAATATTTTCTCAGACACTGCGAAACAGAATAAATAAAGGGTGTGAAAATTCCAATTTAATGACCACCAATTTGGTTTCATAAATAACTGAAGTACTACTGATTGTGAATATATTCTGCATTTTATTATTCAGAATACTTTATCCAAAAATAATAAATTGAACAAGCTATGAAAGCTTTTCATAATCTGCTATCCATATGTAGTAAAGTAAATTTGGGTGATAAAAGTAAGCTTTCACTTTTTGATTCTTTAATAGCTCCCATTCTATTGCATGGATGTGAAATCTGGGGAGTGTATGATTATCTTGTGATAGATAGATTACACCTCAAATTTTGTAAACTCATCTTAGGAGTGCGATCCCAGACTTTAAACGCTGCGGTTCTGGGAGAACTAGGTCCTTATCCATTATCTGTTATGTGTATAGATCGTTCTTCGAAATATTGGTTAAAAAAAACACGAAATCTCCATATTCAATAATGTTTCATATTTTTTACGAACAATGTAATATGGGTAGCAGAAAGAACCAGACATAGGCAAAGTTAGTGCTATCCAAAGTAGAATGTTTAGGTTTAAGTGGCCCGTGCTGAACTACTTTATGCTTAGTAAATTACTTTAGGGAAATTGGCTCAAATGCACAGAATCTAAAATGTAGCATAGATACAAAGGCCTAGGGTTAAAGCCCCAGGCCAGAAACTACAATGAATATAATATATATTTCCATACCTGGAGTTGATTTCTGCTCCATGAGATAGTAACAGTTTAATGATATTCACGAAGCCACCTGATGCAGCCAAACTGAGAGGTGTATAGTCAGACACATTACGATGTTCTTTGTTCGCACCTCGTACAAGTAACAATTCCACAACCTACAAGCAATTCATTTATAATATGACATTGAACAGCAATATTCCTACGATCATTACAGTTCTTCTTTTTATAGGGTGTGTCTCTGCACAATGACAAAGGCCAAATGAAAAACATTTGTGGTTCAGGTAAAATGACGAAAAATGTTACCATAGGTAAAACAAGAGTGGCAAACTGTCACAAAATACGCCCATCATAAGTCAGAGCTCAAGAGTTAAAACAAGACAAATTTTAGGTAATTTCTAAAATCAAAGGGTGATAACTCCCGAGTGACTAGAGCGATATGGCTGGTTATCGAACTTGACCAACATATTATGCCCACAAACATTTTCACCAAGTATGGTAAAGATCGGATGAAAACTCTTTGACTTAGAGAGCGGCAACCATGTGGATGCCGCCCACCTCCCGCCTGCCACAGGTGTTCCCATAATACGTCCCGTTTTTCAAACACCCATAAAAAGTAGGAAAATATTTTAATTCGTCTTAAATTTTAATTGATGTAACAACAGTTAAATGAACAAAACTGGCTTATTTCCTTCCTTCAGGTAAATAAAAAGATTTTAGGAATTATCAAATGCAGAAACTAATCTTTGTAAAAACAATTTGGTGGGCCTTGCAATTGTTTGATGATATTTGTTTATGATTGTGAAGCAGACCTGTACAGATAATGGATCATTCCACATATTTGGTACAATTTTTTTTTAAACATTCACCATACTGAGTAACGAAGTCATGCGAAGGAGCTGGTATGTTAAGTAAGTTATGACAATACTTTTGATTGCATGATTTTATACGAGCAAGAAGTGTAATGTTTGGTTTTAGAAAAATCTCAATTTGACAAAAACCAGGGCCCAGGAAAATAATGGGATACTTTCACTCAGCACTCGAATCACAAAATTAACTCGAATGTGTCTGATAGTGACTCATAGTCAGTGTGAAATTGAATGATAACGATAAATGGGAGCTGAATGATCTATGTGGCTCATTTTCTCAGAGATACGAGTATATTTTCAGGATTAATAATTAGGTCCGAGTGTGGATTGTGGTATTTAAACACAATAATTACTTACATATATCATAATTATGGACAAAAAAATGGACAGCAATATTCAGCAATCATTGAACATTTTCATGAATTTTACACGCTATAATATCCGATATATGTCTCAGGAAATTAAATCATGTGATTTGAGATCCAAGTGTTTAGTGTAAGTATCAGTTACAATTCTGGGCCACGAGGTGATTAAACTTTAGATCAGACTCCATGCTCATGACTAACTTCTATCCTCAACTTATTTCAGCTGAAAAATAAACTATAATGATATGTCCGAGTAAAAATTCAGATAAATTACCACAGGTACAAAATATTGGACAAAACAATTCTTATTTAACCACAATTATTTTGAGAAAACTTAAACACAAGACAGACTTGAGATCAATGATCAATCTCAAGTTTTATAACCTTGGACATATAATCATACAACCATACTTTACGATGAAGTTGAGCAGAACATGCCACGCACAACAGGCTTTACACAGTCTACTACTCACCTCATAGCGTCCTCCTGAACACGCTAATGACAAAGGAGTATCCTTGGTACGTTCCGATTGGGCTTCAATATCAGCACCATGCTCCAATAGTATCTCCACAACATCAGTGTGACCAGCAGTAGCTGCTAGTATCAGGGGAGTGAAACCTGAAAATTTCGGAATATGTTACACTCAAATGTACTGGAGAAAATGAACATCTCAACAATCACAAAGAATTCTCTTCAAGGTACATTGTCTTATTTTTGTGGACAAAATAACATTATTGAAAACTATGTGAAAATTGATGGTAAATTACTTCATACAGATGTATTCTACAACATTGCATTGTCACTTTTCTTTCATGTTAACCGAAACCACAAATACAAGCATCCAATACAGATATTTCTAACCTGACCTACAGGCTTAAGCGGAAATCACTTCAAATAGTTTTTAACAAACATCTGTTCTTGTGTCAGTTCTATTTTGATAAAAGTGGTTTGAATGGGGAAAGGAAATGTAAATCCATGGGTGAAAGTTGGGGGTCCAGGAACATTTTTAGATTTCACATAGGGGGATTTCCTAATATATAATAACTGAACACATGCAAACAATCAATACACACATTTCTTATTTTTATATGAACTGGTGTACAAATAACTTTACTTAACTCCAATTAAACGGTTTACAAGTTGAATATCTTGAATCTTTTTAGTAATGTTAAACCAATAGGGTTAAGAATGATCCCAATATCATGAATAATATAGACAGTCACTAGTGATGTTTATGATCAATGTCTTAATATTGACCGACATGGAAAATTTTGTATCTATTTTTAGTATGTGACCTTGATGATTTTCCGAAAATACACGGTTTTCCTAAAATAATATGTTCGAAACAGACGGTTTTGAGCAGGCCAAGGATGTAACCCATGGCTTAACGGACCCATTTCAGCTGGTTGAAAAGTCTGCTAGGGCCTACCCCAACCCCAAACTTTCTCAACGGATTTACACGATTTCTGAAAATGATCCTAGGGCAGAATCAAGACGGAAATCCGTCTCAAGACGGAAAACTTTAACCCATGTAAATCTAATTACAAAACTATATTGCAATACTTATTAACAATAAAAAAAGAATACCTTTCTTATCCCGGTGTTCAATATCTGCTCCTTTAGACAGAAGCAGAGTGACCAGTTCTGAATGACCACCCGCGCATGCCAACGTCAAAGCCGTGTCGTGGTTACTCTCGGTCTGAGCATCTAGGTCAATTGGAGCATAAAGCGGGGATATGCTGTCCGGCGACGCTGGAGACGGATTGGGAGTCAGAGGGGTTGAAGGGGGTGGAGTTTCAGTTTCAATTTGTATCGGTCTATCGGAATTTAACTGTGACAGTGGCAGTAATGATTTTGTTTTTCTCTGAACAGCTGGCTTCTGTGTTTGGGGAACCACAGGAGGTTTTATCTGCTGCAACTGTTGTTGCAAAAACTGGGCCTGTTGTTGTTGTTGCAACAGCTGCTGATGCTGCTGCTGATTAAATAGTAACTGATTGGCCTGCGGAAACTGAGGGTTCAAAGTATTAGCTTGCTGAAGGAGATTTTGATGCTGAACCTGGGCTACAGCTTGTTGTTGTGAGGTCATAGTAAACTGCTGTTGTTGCTGCTGTTGTTGTACTTGTTGTTGTTGTACTTGTTGTTGGGCAGCAACAGCCTGCTGAGCTTGCTGTAACTGCTGGGGAGTAAACTGTTGCTGAGACAACACCTGAAACAACAAAAATGTCACAGAATACACAATTATATCATCACCATTTTTATTATTATTGTACTTAAAAAAACAGTCACATCAATTACACACCAAGGAAGTTCATGTATAATATACTTAAAGCCATTAAAAACGCAACCGAAAATTTTCTGCTTCAAAACATGACATAAAGAAATAAATCTATATTAATTTACTAACATAAATTCATAAACTTATTGAATCATGAAATATGAATTACCAGTATTGGTCCATAGTTTAAATACTCTTAACAATATTTTAAACATTGGTAACAGTTGGTAGCTTTTAACACCATGTACAAAATGAAGCGTAATTAAAACAGTTGCGTTTTTAATGGTGTTAAGTATATATCTGATGTGTATAAATCCACCCTGAAATACAGTGGCTTATTGTACATTTTGGTAAAGACTTGGTGGCTTATTTTTTTTGACAGGCTAAATTTCGAGGGACAACAATCTATCTAATATTTGCTATCTGATAAAAGCTAATTTCAGAGCAATTCAAATTATTACTCATTAGATTTACACCTCAGTAAATACAGAAACAATCAAAGCCACTCAATAATGGCGGCTTATTTTCAACCTTTTGCATTATTTATTGCAGCAAGAAATTGGTGGCCATATTTTTTAGACCAACTTGTTATTGAGGCCGACTCTTCATCAGGATTTCAAATATATCAACTGGTACATAACAACCTACATTTCATGCGTTAAACACTTCATAGTAAATTTCAGAATGTGACACATTGCAAAAACTGCTATGAAGGTAATTCATTGATACTTTTATGTATGATTATCGATGTTAATACTGCAAGTTGTAAATAAATTTAATTTCAACATAAAGCATTAATATTTACTCTACTTAGTTACTGATTCACAAAGAATACAATGCAGGGAAAGTCATAACAACACAATATAACATAAATGCTCAGATGAAACAAAGTTTGATCCAAATACTTTCAATAAAATCTTATAGACATAGTAGTCACAACTCTTAAAAATAAAAGATCAAAATGATGCACCCTACTTCATTCCCATTTTCCAACAAGACAAAATACTCACCTGAAAGAGATGATCTTGTTGTTGTGGAGTTAACTGTAACTGAGGAAACTGCAAAGATGTTTGTTGAAGAGAAGTCTGTTGGGCTAACTGCTGAGCCTCTTGCTGTTGTCTTAGTATCAGATTCTGCAAAGTTTGTCGCTGATTCTCATTCAATACAAATGGCTGGTTCAGGACTGTTTGTTGTTGTTGTTGTTGCTGTTGAAGCTGCAACTGCTGTAGCTGTTGTTCTAGCTGTTGTTGTTGACTTAAAGTAAGCTGAGGGGGTTTAGGTGGGGCTTGACTGACAGGAATGGCAGTGGACTGGGGTAATGGTATATTCTGAGCCAGTGTGGATAATGGACTCATTAGCTGATTAGAGTTTGGAAGTGGTGGTCGTGACGGCTGACTGCTTCCTTGACATGACTGTGTACCTGCAGAGCAATAGTTTCACAATTAAAATTTGTTCAACAATTCATGCACTATGTTAGACTCTTACCAAAAGAACTCAAGAACATAAACCCTTAATAATTAAGGATCAAGAAATTATCTTTTACCAATCAGTATCAAGAGGACTAAAGGTTGGTTTGTCATCGAAGAGATTTCTATATTTAGATTTGACTTTTGCACAGGTCTCAACAATCGGCACCAGCAAAAATGTTGTTATGGTATTCACAAAGCATCCATCATGCGAATCAATTGAAATACACAATTCAGTAATTATTAGTTTCAGTTTTAACTTATTCATGTTATATTAATTGTGTAACAAGTTCTTCCGGATCAGTCAACATGTTACAACTTGTACTAATAGCTCTTGATGACAGCGTCCTGGATTAATAACCAGTACTCTTGCAAGATTCCGGAATTGACCAAAATATATTTGTCGAAGGTTTTCAAGTGAATCCATTGGATTATGCAACCATGTGTAATAATGTAAATGCATTTAATTCTAAAATCTAATCCAATTATTGGCCAATTAAATACACGATTGTCCACTGGTCCATTGGGAAGTCAGTGGTTCAACCTCGCCGAAAACGAGATTCTAAACCATCAACTTTCAGTTTAGGAGTCACTATGACACTATGAAGTACACAACCTACCTCCATTATGGGACTGTGCAGGACCATTAGTGCTAACAGTTCCTCCATTCATTTTCCCACTGTGCACATTATTCTTTTTCCCCGATTCCAGATTACTATGGCTGGCACCATTCTCAGGGGGAGGTGGAATCATGGCTGGTTTCTGCTGTGGAGACTCAGAAGATACCTCGTCCCCTGCTTGTTTGGACTGGCTGGGAACCGACATATGAGGTGGTATTTCTGATATATTGGGCTTAATGTTTGGCTTGGCAGTTTCTGCATTACCCGATTGTGAGGCTTGTTTATCGAGATTGTTGGACATTTGAAGATCTTTGAGGTCTGCAGATGGAGGAACTACAGCAACAGTTTGACTAGGAATATGAGTTTTAACCTTTTGGGCTTCCAACTGTTTCTGGAAAGCCTGGAAGAAAAAAAATCATTTATAGTTTTCATTACACAACATTTTCATCTTTTCAACCTATAGGAAGAGCTTAAGAGTTGAATAAAAGTGTTCAAATAAGAAAAATGTCTGCCAATATAGCTTAGGTTAATGAAGCAATATATTGTGGTACATATCGCAATATGTTTCTTAAGTATTGCAATATATATTGTGGTATGCTTCAGGCATGTTTTTACACACCTACTTCTGACACCATAGTTGATTGAGGAAATGCTTAAATGCTAGTGACATTAATTACATACAAGGAATTAAATATTTGACTTGAGAAAATTCCCAATCAAAATGTTTTATGAAAAATGGGGCCTGGATATCACTCCTGTTAAAGTTTAAACATTCAGTAGTTATCTTACCTGTAAAGGTTTTCTCTGTAATGCCTGTTGTAACTGTTGTTGTTGCTGCTGCTGATGCTGGGCAGTAATCAACAACTGCTGATGGGCCTTCTCTTGTAACTCTCGCTCAACCTTTTGGAGCTCTTCAAGTATCTGCTGTTTTCGTAGAATCTGTTCCTCTCTTGTTGATGTTGTATTGATTAATTCTTTTGCCATTACATTGCTGATAATCGCTTCTAATCTTTCACCAGCTTTCAAATCACTTTTTTCATCTGGTAACAGATCGGATATCACTCCATTTTCACTAATCTGGGCAGCGAGATCACCTGAGGTTGTTAAATTGGATGTTTTTGTAGTTTTAGTGGCTGCGTCAACGTTATGTTGGTTGCCTGTGCTGGATGGTGTAGACTTCTTCAATGATTTCTGCATATTTTGCCATATCTGATCGCTTGCCTTGGCAGGGATGTTCATGTCCTTCTCTTGAGCCTTTCTCTTCACTGGCGAAGCCCCATCGATATGCTCACAAGCTGTAGTGGTGAGATTGTTGGATCTAGATGGATGGGAGTCGGGCTCACTAGGGGGCACTATGTTACCTAGCCCATGGATTGGAACCCTTGACTGAAAACAAGAATATGACCACAATAACAATTCACTTAAACTTTTCAACCAAGTGATATAAATCTACTTGTAAACACACTATGCTTATTCTTATAAGAATATTTTTTAATAGAAAAACCAAATTTTCAAAGCATCAACTTACTTAAGTAATTGTCAATACAAAACCTTTTCATTTCTATTAACACAAATAATATAAGAGTTCACATACAACGGAATATTTAATTGGAGTTGATACTGACATATGAATTTAATGTAGTATTACCTCTATAAGAAGTTGATCAGCAGCAGAAATCTGGGCCACTTCCTGTCCATGGTTCATCAACACTCTGTTAGGATATTCTAAAAGCAGCTTAACAACAGATGTGTGACCTCCTTTGGCTGCCTCAATCACCATTGTGGATCCATCCTAAAATGTTAATCAGATGGAGGATCATACAGAGTTACCTTACTTGTATCAGATTAACCATTGACAAAATTGCATAACAAGGGAGGTAACCAAACCAGTCAACAATCATTTCCAAAGGAACAGAATAGATGTACCTAGTTTCAAATGACAACATAAACTGTTTGCCTGTACAAAGCTTATCATATCACAGGAGAGACTAAGGAAAGTAAATAAAGATTTGTTCTCTGAAATAATGCTTGCATTTGACTTAACATTTATATCCTCGTGTCACTTAAGTCAGACCAACATGCCATAGAGTCAATTCTTCCTCAAGTAACCAATCTGAAACTTCAAATGTTTAGCAAAGGGGCAATACTCTTATTCTAACAATTGTACACAAAGTAAAAGCAGTTACAAATGTCAGGGCACTAGACAGCATTGGGGACCGATACCCATACCAATCAATGGCGGAATTTTGTGTTCTTGACAGATGAAAAGGGGAATTTCAAGCCAAACTTGGATGTATTTTTTTTAACATTTTTGTTCTGGTTTTACTTCGTTATGACAAAGATACAGTATTATCTGACAAATGTCTTAATACTTTTAAAGAAACGGATAAACAAATCTTATAAAAAATTTCCTTCATTTTTGTAAGAGGAATTTTAAAAACCAACAGGTGAAAAACATACACTAAATAAGGGAATGGTACTCATAAACAGCCCCATAATGACCAAACCAGTGCTGTGAATGTGACGATAAAAGAACCAATGTTTTTACCTTGATTTTATGAGTTGGATCACTACCATGGGCCAGAAGAAGTTCTACTACAGCCAAATGACCTCCAGCACAGGCTAATGATAAAACAGTGTGATCATTGGTCGTCGTCTGACGATTCACATCAGCGCCTGCAGAAAAAGTAGAAGTTATAGTTAATGAGACAGTAAAGTCTAAAGCTGATAATGTATTCTGATATATGAAACTTTCTAAAAATTGATCAATCCAAAGATCATTAAAATCCTATTTTAAAAGTTTTTAAATCCCTCATAATTAGTTTCATCTGACAGAGAAAATTTGCTGATAATGAACAATTATTACGAAGGTTACATAAATACTAGAGAATACTATATTAAGTATTTATATTCCTTTACATTGTAACATTTAAAATCATGTGTTTACAAACTTCTGAGCATAAAAACGCTTTGTTACAACTTATTGATCATACATTGAATGTGAAACAAATTTACGATGTATATTAATCACACTAAGATTGCTTCCTGGATTACTATCAGTACTTGCACCTGATTCTGGCATTGTGAAGTTCATAGTTCAACCTTGATCAAGGCAGAATAGGAACTTACAACCTTCAAATCATGTGTCGGGACCTGTATCTCACAATCAATATGCCTACCTCACCACGATTGAACAAAACATAATCAAACACTATCATATAGAAACAATTACATTATCAAACACTTCTGTAAGAGATTGCTACAGCAATAATGAAGATATTTAACTCAATGCACAGGTTATAATGTACAACTTACCTTTAGTTATAAGGAATTGTACTGTGCACAGATGACCAGCTCTAGCAGCTTTCATTAAAGGTGTTCTACCACCTTCTGATTCATGCTCCTGAAATACAAAATGATACATTCTTAATTAAGTACTCTCAACGCAAGAACCTTCAATATCTATATAAATACATGTCAAAATACAAGCTGCTTTTTTTTCCTAAAAGCAAACTTTTGTGGCTATTGGTTTAACAACGTTCAAATAATTGCATATACACTTCCAGAGAAAATTTTCCTTTTTATTTAAATGAGACCACTTATTAGCATGACTTTACTCTCCTCAATGCCAAGACATTCATGAATTGGTTCATCTCTTCTACTTAAAATCCATCAACATTTCTAGCAGTTTACATTATATGACTTAACATCTTCATTCATAAGGGCAAAGCCAGAGCATGAAGTATTCATATGAGCTCACATTCAAATGATATACCAGATACACATCAAGAGAATGGTTGAATAAGGGAGATAACCCATGCTATACTTACCAGCACAGCTCCATGTTCTAACAAAACGTCAGCAACTTCTGTATGACCATTCTCACATGCATATGTCAGGGCAGAGTCCCCAGTTCCAGTGGTAGCGTTCACATTAGCATCTAAAATATACATTATTACAATGAGACATTGCTCATTCATGTCCATTACTTGTAAAATTAGATGTGTCCATAGGACACGGATGTCCCCACTATGGGCTTTTCAAGCGTTTATGATCAAAAACTAATTTTTGGTAAATTGTAACTGCAATATAACTTGATACAATTTTATAATCTAATACTTATGTGCCCAATATTCATCTTTTCATGGGTTATTGATCGGAAACCACTTTTTCGCGTGGACGGACAGGGGTCACACAAAGCATGGCTTGGGCATAAAAAAGTCTGTTGAATGCATAGCTTAAGATATTGTTCAGATGTAGAATTAAAAATGTCGCAGTACTTAGGAATGGTAAAACTGCAGAAGTAATATCTACTAGCAACATATTTGTCAGGGAAAATGTATAAAAACAATAAAATATTTATTCAAAAGTACAAACAAAATAACTGGCAAATCTACTTAAGGTCGTCACTTACTATTTTTCAGTAAATATTTAACGAGTTCTAAATGTCCCTCTTGAGAAGCTTCCATCAACGGAGTGCTACATCCTAATTCTATATCAGCTCCAGCAGAGATGAGGAAAGCAGCTACATCCAGGAATCCACCACAGCAAGCCAGAGTGAGTGCAGTCTCCTGTGTCTCCTCCGTCTGAGCATTGATATCAGCATCTGAAATACAGTCTTGTTTATTATACAGTTAGATCTCGTTCATTCCAATTCATTGGTTGTGAAAATTACTTCAAATAATACATGGGTTCGAATAGACTACTTCAACTCAATGAGCATTTATAAGAAGATAAATCAGATACAGTGTATTCGTATACAAGGTTGTCAAATAAACAAAGTCTGACTGTACTTCAATTATCCAAATAGTCAACACTGCAAGTCCATGTTTTTTTCTGGCAAATTTGGGGCCAAAATTCTGTCCTTTTCTAAGTTAATGTCTTACAACATTGTTGACATCTGACGTCAGAAATCAAGAAGTACTGACCAGTTACATCACATTTCTCAGGTGCCCAATCTGTCCATTACATGGTTGAATATAAAGTTTGGAAAATAACTTATTCATGATCAATACCGTGCAAAAATCATAGATAAACATAAACACACCATGTCCCAAGAGAAGTGTGACCATTTCATCATGACCCTCACGAGCAGCTTCCATTAATGGTGTATATCCTTCATCATTCACCTCCTCTAGATTAGCTCCACGTTCAATGAGAAGATTAGCAAGTTCAAGATGACCACCACATGCAGCTAATGTTAAAGGTGATTCAAAACTATCAGCTGGCATGTTAACCTGGAAATATAATAATGTTGTTAAACAAGCTTCACAATAAATACTAAAAGACATGGGACTCTAAAACAACAAATAAACTTCTTCAGAAAAGTAAGTTTATGCCTTCCCATCAGTAATAGGTACCAGTAGTGTTACCAAGTCCACTACTTATGTTAGAAAGTCACACAAATCTGGTTCAAATCTTTAAGGGCCAGACACTCAAATCTGGTTCAAATCTGTAAGGAAAATCTGGTTCAAATCTGTAAGGGCCAGCCACTCTAATTTAGCTGTAGAGTACTTGACAGCAAATCTGTAGGTGGCAGATTTCAAACCCTAGGTGAGGCTTATGTTGTACAAAACATTTGACTGAAGATAATACAAATTCATCTGTTCACCTGCTCTGATGCATGCGAGGAAGTTGTTCAGTTGCTTGCAGAAAAACCGGTAAGTAAAGAAGCAGTTATACAGTTTGCACTAATCCCTCGATTTCTAAGCAGTTCAAAGTATGTACAAACCTGTGCTCCACTATCTAACAATAATCTAGCTACTTCAACATGTCCGTCCATTGAAGCCTCCATTAATGCAGTGTGCATTTCATCTGTTTTATGTTCCTGGTCGGCTCCAGCTTCAAGTAAGAATTTTACCATCTCCAAATGACCTGAAAATGTAAATTTAAACAAATTAGTATTAGCATTCCTTGTGAGAATTGTAAAATCTCCGGCTTCATGAAAGTTGCAGGACAAATATCAAACACCTATTGTAGCTTGTTGCAAGGTCCCTGACTAAATTTCATCATCCAATTTAACAAAGCTACCATGTATTCAAAGTACATGTCAAAACAAAATGACCAGAATAACAGGCAATTTGTGAAGCAATTTCAGGTTAGTTTGAAAGCTGTCACCAAGTAACCTATGAGCTTAGGTTCGGAAAGGAAAGGCAAAGCCTTTAAATACAGGACTGTGGCCTTTAACGTTAGTTGACATTCCTCAATTTTGTTGACTGGAATGTTACAGATAGCAAGGTTATATAATCAAACAACTTAATCAGATTTGAAATATATTATTGGAGATAACTATTCACATACTAGTACATTGGCAACAATATATCTCAAACTGGCTTAAAACCGCTGTTGTGGAATGAGCAGCACTGGTTTAAAACAATATAAGTAGCTAACTTTCACGATGTGGAAATGTTTGCTAATTACAAGAATGTCGTAAAAATATCAGCCAGCATATTTTATCCCAGTTTGAAAAATCACATCTTCATATACTTCACTTCTGAAAGATAACAACAGTGTTTTCCCTGGACTTTTAAAATTGAGGGTCATTGCAACTCCCTGGTTTCCCTGGGGGTCATACAGGAATATGCTAAATCGAATATACGCTTATTTACTTAAGCAATGACACAGTCTGCATGTAATAATGAAAGTGAAAGTACATTTTCAGAAAATTGCTGGAAGGTAAACAAACTGAGGTGATTTCAATTTTCAAGAAATTGCATCCACCTGGATGCACACAATTAATTTTTAGGGGTCATTTCTCAGAAAAATGCGACAATAACACAAGATTTGTACGTCAGGGAAAACACTGTAACAATACTAATTTCAGAGATTTTCAAACATTTTAAGCATGCAAGTGTGAAATCATAGATTTTTGACATGCGATAGCACATTAAACAATAATATGATATGAAGTCAGCACTTATGCAGCAGTACATTACCTTTATAACATGCTAATGTTAATGCACTCTCCTTGAATTCATTAGAGTGTGTGTTGATTCCTGCTCCGTTATTGAGAAGGATTGCAGCGACCCCAACATGCCCCGCACTCGCAGCTTCCATCAGGGGTGTGTGACCATTTTCATTATGTTGCTCAACATTGGCGCCAGCTTCAATCAAAACTTGTACAACATCTTCATAACCGCCACAGGCAGCATAATGCAATGGTGTGTTTCCTACAACATAAATACAAACTTATGTGCACAATCCGCAAGACATCGTCAGTTTATTTGATGCCTTTCTTGACCGATTTAATAGCTATATACTGTCATATTCCTAAGATGGCAATTTGTTATAATGTAGAATTTACTTCAAGTCATTTTTAAACAAGACATCGAACATGAACGCCCCTGCTATTGGCTTTTCGAAACCTTTGTTTTAAGTCTAACCAGGGCCATGATCCATCAAAAAGTGGTGGAATGTAACCGAAATCGAACGTGACCTGATTTTATATCCTATGCTTATGTGCCCAATCTGAATTGAATCCATCAATCCTTTCAAGAGTTACAAATCATAAACTAATTTTTATAACAGATAGACATACAGACGGACATAGATACCCTTCATGCCCCTTTGCCATTCTTGGAAGAATGGCGGGGTGGCAGGGCATAATAAAACTGCATATTTCCAACAAAACTGAAATTCAAGACACCATCTAGAATCATAGTCTATCTTTTAAAGAAGCTTTAAAACTGTAAACTTTCCTAACTTGTACCTAATATTTTCTTTATTCATATCCAACAAAAACCCTTCAAATTAGAGAATGAAGTGGGTACAGCAGATAAACTGTCGAAATATTACTATATATCTACAAATATCACGAAAAAACTTATACCTGCTGATGACTGAGCATTTACATCTGCACCATGAGCAATAAGCAGCTTTACTATATCGACATATCCGCCACTTGCAGCTTCCATCAATGGTGTACAATCTCCCTTAATACCTCTGTCTTCTACATTAGCCTTCATTGCAAGAAGAACCTGAAATATCAACATAATAAAACTTGTAAAAGCTATAAGTTCATCAAGCACTATAAGAACTGCAAAACACATTAAGTTAAAACTCATTTCTTTGACAATGATCGTGAACCAAGTTATGACAACTTATATTCATCACCGACGATGAATGATTGCCAGGTTACTAACCAGTGCTTTATAATTCAGGGATTCACAGTTCAACTTCGCTTTGGTAGAATTCCAACACAAAGCCTTCGGATCACTACGACAACTATGTTTCCCTATTTTCGCATAAATTTGTTATTTGGCTAGACAATAAGACATATAAATTCTCTATCTATATTTAGACTGATTCTGCTAATAAAATCAAGCAAATACGCATGGACATACATTAAAACTCAATTATACCCATTTGACAGATGGAAACTTCATAAATGGGAGGTTACTCCTAACACCCTTGTACAATATTACCACAAAGCTGACAAAATCTGACAACTTCTTTCAGACATTTTTTTTGTTCAAAAAAAGAGCAACTCAGCAGACAATAGAAAGATTTTATAATATTAGAAGGTACCAACCTGTGCAAGTTCATAGTATCCAGCAGAACAAGCGAGAGAAAGTAGACTGTCGCCTTCCTCTGTTGTCTCATGTACACTACCACCCTCACGTAGTAACTTCTGCACTGTAGGTACATCACCATCACTACAAGCCTCAGCCAATGATCTATGGCTGTAAGTAACAAAAAAATGTTTTCAATTCTCCATGATAATTATCACTTGTTTTTGCTATTACTTTGATGCAAACCTATCATTAATAAATGCTGAATTTCCATTCTAAGTTCTTGCCAATTTTGGGGACTTCTCAGGTATAGTTTGTGAAAAAGTGGGTCCCTTTTCTGGACCCAACATTTTAAGGAAAAAGAAAATAAGCCCTGAAGCCACAGCTGATATTCCTTGAAACACAGAGAGTTTCAGCCGTCCATTAGATCATAAATTATTACATTCTAAAGAATGTAGTAGTCAAAATAATTGACCAACTGTTGTAGTTAAAATAATTGACCAACTGTACCCAACTACCAATGGACATGTATGCATAAAAGTAACTTACACCACAATGTAAGGAAATGGAACATACTGTTCTAAAAATAGAACTGAAAGGTCAAAAGGTTAACAACAATGTCATGATTTGTAACTCTAAAATAGGTTTTTGCTCTCACAATCACATTAGACCATGAATTCATTAGAACCGAGTGTTACCTGTTCCAAACATTATCTGTTTAATTATTAATCCAGATTTTGCAGATAGAGGAAACAAAGTTGATTGATGCATTAAAACTCTTCTTCATAGACAATTTCAATCAAACAGTAAAACCAATCAATTTTCATGATTTCCTTATCTTAAATAATGCGGTAGCTTTTACATCTTAAAATGAATTGGGGCGTGTACCTCATAAACCTGTGATTTTTTTAAAAATAATTTTACTGCCTGTGCCTTTTCAATTGGGAAAATTAGGCTCGATAAATCCCAAATTAGGAAAAATAAGGAAATGGTTGTTTTGCTTATAAAAAACTTTTTTCAGCTGTGGCTGGTGTTTAATATAATATGAGGTGATGTAAGAGCAAATATTCTATTATAAAAGGTTAATACACAAAACCTGACTCAATAAAAAGAAAATCAGTCAGAGGGGATAAATGAACAAAGAATTGGGGGAAAATGATGAGTTTTGGGGGGAAATGGACACTTGGATGAGGGGAAACAGCCTATATTCGTCAGTAAGAACTACCCAAGAAAATCACTGTAAACCACGAGACAAAATATAAACCATTATGATACACCAGTACAGTAACAGACAAATCCGGAGCATAAATAAATCACAGACAGATCATTCAGATTCTCAGGTCATGATCACACAATTTTTAGGGGTTTATCTCCCTACTTACCTATCAACAGTCCCTAACTGGCTCTGCTGCTCTGCACGCATCCTATGTAGTGCCTGTGCTGCCTCGTCTAATGCACAGCTCACTGAAGATGTCAGCTTCCGCAGAACCTCAGGGTCAGTTAGGGCCTTTCCATCCGCTGTGGACAATTTTCCAATACCTGAAGACAAACAAAGATATGAAATAAAAATTGAAAGGTATAGTGAATCATAAAATGTTTAAATATAGATCTTTAAAGCAAAAAAGATTTTTGCAAAACACATAGCCCCACCCCGTGAGAGCCTACTAGAAGTTGGAGGCATAGTGAAATAAATATACAAAAAAAGCACCGTTCATTTTTATGAACTATTTTTACATATTCTCAAAAGTTCAAATTTTTCAGGACATGACTGAAGATACCAGAAAACCAAGGCAAAACATTATCACATCAATTTGCCAAGGGAAATCAAGTTGTAACAGATGCATTTTTAATACATAACATGTTCAGTGTAAATTCTCTGATTTAAACCAAAGAGACACTTTAATTACCAAAGTATGCTTCAGGGCAAGTTTGGTGAAATTAGTTCACATTACGGTACATGTAACCACACAAAGATGTGAACATCATTCCAATAAATTTAGTGGAAAGCATTTGACCAGGGAATCTGCATGATGACTCAGTTTGGTATAATCTTTACAAGTTTAGTAGCCTAGAGAAACCTTAAAAATAATGATGAGAAAACGAAGTCTCATTTACAGACAGCTTACACCTTATCCTATAGTTTTGTTTTTTTTACTTTTTCAGGGTATGAGGTCAGTGACTCAAGCAGGGGTTCCACAAGGTGCTGAATTTTCAACTAGATTTTACCATTTATTACCCAAATTACCTATACTTTAAGAGTAAAATTGACCCATCCGTCAGAATCCCGAGGACCAAAATGTGGCTTTTTGGAAATTCCAGGGGTCAAATGGAACCCATCGGGTGTTCTCACTAGGAGTTCAAAAAGTAGGAGTCTCTCTTTGTTTTTTTAACAACAAAAATTAAAGAAGGGAGAGGACTGAGGAACTAAACTACCACAGATTGTGTGCATTGATCAATCATTTATACACAATAAAAGAGAGAGAATACACACAGACCTCCGGGCAAACAGCAATCCATAAAACATAAGGCACTTGAGGAGGTTAAAGGATACATACCGTTACGTAAGGGAACAAATGCACAAGGAATGGCCTGACCCGTCATAAGGAATAACTAGGAGAATCAAAGAGGACAAACAGGGGGGACTTAATGGATGGACAAGAACACAGGACAAGTCAAGACAGCTGGTAACAATAGACCAAAACTGGGCAGAAAATAACATGAACACTTTATAAAGTGAAAGAATTACACAGGGGAAAGGGAAATATAACATACATTTAAAACACAAAAAGAAATAATAACCATACAGCGAATTACAGCCTTGGAACTGTCAGTAAAAATACTGGTCAGTACATTATACATGTTCAATTTCCGAAAATTAAAATAAAATGGATACCAGTCGATCCTTTAAAAAAACACTAACACATGGAAAATATTTTTCTTTGCACTTAACCACAAGGGAAATATGATGCAGTAACTTTACATTACAAATCATCATGATAAAATATTTTGGTGATTTTCAATGTTACCTGCTGCCTCTAGTAATGCCTCAAGTCTTGCGTGAGTCTCAGGATCGACTGTTACAGTGTGAAGATTTGGTCCTTCCATGCTTTGTGGCAAAAGGAAGCTACCACTTGGCTCCATCGGTGGGTCAGGGTCATCGGCATCCAAGATGAACGAATCCACCTGAAAGTAATAGCAATGATATCAAACTGATAATGTGTTACACTAGCCCTTTAATCAGATTTTGGGGTAGTAGTACTAGTACGCTGGGCCTTTTGAAAGGGGAAATTTACGTCGTAAATTGTTAAATTTGAAAATTTACAGAACTTTTGGAACCAAGATAAATTAAGCAAAACTGGATACATTTCATGTTTTATAGATTGTTATGAATGTTTAAAACACAGTGTCAATATTTACATTTGGAAACAGAAATTATGAGTACTGCAGAAAAATAACAGGTAAAAAAATAATTTTACTGATCAATGGGGAAATTTTGGCAAAATCTGAGGAAAAATGTATACTTTATTATTTAAAAAAAATGGTTGGTTAAACAAGTGAAAGGTCTCAATAACATGTTTTGGTCATGTTTGTTTCAGCGTTCCACATACTTTTTCATAGATATACATTAAAAGTTTTATTGAATTAAAAAATTAACATGGAAAAATGCATTTCAAGAACATTTATCCATATAAAAAAGACTGTACAGTTGAAGTGGTCAAACTATCATGTAATATTGTGTCAACTTAAATAATAGCACAAGCATACGATGACTAGCATTTAACTGTACACACAAACTTTGCATCTCTGTAAGGTAAAATTAGCAACATATTCTACACAATGCCTGTCACCCAGTGTGTAAACTGTAATGACTAAAATTAATCAACACTGGACTTTTAAGTCTTAGTCATGCTTAGCACTGCCATGCCTTCCTGAATGTGTGAATAGCGTCCTTCTTGTTAAAGACAATTCTATGCAAAGTTTCACACCCAATACTGAATGTAAAATGATTTCAAGTTTAATATGTCCCTATTTTTGGCCATGTTGTTGAGGTGCATATATTGATAACATGCAAAGCTATGGTTTTCTATCCCTTTATGTTTGAGTAAGAAGAGTGGTCTTTCTGGTGAAATTCAATTATAAGCAAATATTACATGCTCAAAGTGACAAGTCAACTGCTTGGTTACAACTAACTAACTAGCTAGAGTCAAATTATACTTGTAATTAAAATAAATTATAATACAGGCAATTTGGGGAAGAGTAACTTTTCAAAAGCAGGAAGTGTTTATCTTATGGAAATCAGAACTTCAATAGTAATAGCTCCATTGCAAGGTGTAAGATATATGGCTGCCTTTTATAAACTGATTGAATATTAAAATCTAAAAGAAAATCAAAATTGACAAAACTGCAATGAAATATCTTCATCAGTTCCATAAGCACTAGCCTGCAGTATTAAGTCCAATCAGGAAACACTTATCTAGGCGACGTAAGCATAGAAGTCAAACAACAGTAATTTAGAAGATCTACTTTAACAAGAAACAAAATCAATGATGTATACACGGCATGTCCATATCTCCATAAAATCTGATATTGGTTCGTTCCCTGCCAATATTGAATTACCTTAATTAATTTCATAAAACAGTTGGTTAAGTTTAACTTTGATTTACTGTATAACAGTATTAGGCCTCAACAGTATACACTAGAGTTAAAGTTTGTTACAAGGAAATGTTTTGCCAATTTAAGAATGTCGCGAAAATTAACCATCTTATATTTCCTCATTCACAAAAGACAAGCAAACTTAAGATGATTATTCAATATATCAATGACTGTTACGCTGATTTGCAAAAATATCCACTCATACACCAGGGCTCTCACTAGGGGGCGACTTGAGCGAAGTGGTTGCCTAAAATGGTGAGACTTCGCCCATTCGCTAGATCAAAGCGAAATTTACTTCGCCAACAATTTTGTCGAAGTTACAGACGCTGTCAATCATCGAGTGGTAGGCGGAGCGTTCCCGCAGTCAAAACAATACAATTAGCCAGAAAAGTTCGTCTTCAAAACGTAAAATAAACCAACATGATTCGGAATATAAACAAACTTTACAAACCGCACTCCATTGAGGGATTTGATCAGTGCGATGTTCATCGCCAGCATAAATAAGTTGAATAACCAAAGGACTCGCTGAGAAAGTTCTGACAGAGGGGCACTCGACGCTGTTTCAAACATGGAATTTACCGTTTTCGATCCCTTAGAATCTGTCTCTCTTATTTTCACGCAGAAATATTTACTACTTGCGACATTTTTGTGATGGTGTCCATTCACGATAAACGTTTATAAAACGAAAGTCGGCGATCATCACATGTTATATATTAATAAACGATGAAATCCGAGAATACCCGAATGCATTGTGTTGATGTTTATTTCGCGACTCGCCGGTAATTATATGCGGCCCTGATAGAGATTTTTCGTAGGTACTTCTGATTTGGATTTTTTTTCTGATTGGGAAAAAAAGCTATATTTTGCTAGGGGAATGGGTCCGATAGTCGGATCCGTGGGACCTATTAGAAAACATTCATCTTTGTTGCAATCAGAAAGTGTATCCAAACAAACTGGTAACGATGCACATATTGACATTCCAAAAATGATCACTTCTACTTAAGTCTCCCCACTTCTCCCTAATTTGACTGGAGGGAGAAGTCACTTCTCCCTAATTTGACTGGAGGGAGAAGTCACTTCTCCCAAAAATTCCAGCCTAGTGAGAGCCCTGTACACTACAAAAAATTATAAGAATAACATGCTTTCACACATTAAAATGTACATGCTTTAATTTTGCCAGCCATGAAAATATAATTAAGCCAAACAAAGGATCCTACTAATCTAAATGGGGAAAGAATCTGGGATTACCATTAGCTTGGATCAGTGATGGACTAGTTCTGACTTTCATGTACCTAAACAGATTCGCATATTTTTCTGACGGGTCAGAAGAATTAGATTAGGATTGGTCTTATTGTTTAAGAAAACCCAGATTCAAATGGAGGTTACAATTGAATCATCGGGTTCTGTGGTAATAAGAAATTAACGGTGAATTAGAAACTCTTACGATTGAGAAAATCAGTAACAGTAGTGAGAATCACCACAACGTCTCTGAAATACTGCATTTTCCCTAAAAAAAACAATTAGCTTGTCCAGGTCTCACATGACAAATATGCGTCATATTTGTCTCCCTTGTTTTTATTTGTACATGGAAGAACCAGTTCATTTTGGTCATAACCTTTTGCGTCATATTTTGTCTCCCTTGTTTTTATTTGTACGTGGAAGAACCAGTTCATTTTGGTCATAACCTTTTATGGCATAGCATAAAGAAATGGAAGAAGGCCTAAAAAGTGGTGGAAGAAGGCCTAAAAGGTGGTGAGAAATCAATCACTTACATTATTTGATTGAACAAGTGGAACTTCATTGCATTAGGGAATGTGACACCTTTTAATATAGATTACCAGTTTTCTTATTTCTTACGTTTGCGAAACACTGTTAGCTTCATCATCCTATCGGAAAGCAAACATTTTGTTATTCAGTTTTCCTGCTTATGTTGTAACGTCGTAACTAAAATAATCCCGAAGACATTGAAAGTAGGTCCGGTATAATTATTTCTAAGGTACCACAACTTGAGTAATACTCTGTGGTAAAGGTTATTGAAAACAATGCATTATGATCTGTGAGGGTGGGAAGCAAACTATAATCATAAACATATTTCAATGTATAGTGGATTTTACTGTAACTTTCAACAATGTGGAAATTGATCAAATCTGGGGGGAAAAACAGAAAACATGGCATGACAGATTTCTGCAATAGAAAGCAACCAGTTTTATATACAGGACTGATCTTGGATTAGATGTACAGTTACACAGTTCACACATTTACATGTATACATCTTCTAGGAGTAACTTCTGTAAGACCTAAGGCAAGAGTTCTTTGGCTTGGTCATTTCTAAATCTGAAGCAGAATTGCATGGTACCGACAACCTAGTTTTAAGGCAGTCATTTCTCCATGCCATGCATAAAAATGTTGCCATACAATCAGTCAATCACCAGAATGTGACAGTGGAGAGCAAAATTGTTAGTCAGAACCCTCTTGGGCATTTTCAAATCTAGGTCAAATAGAGGAAAAATTATTGGTTACTTGCATCAAATAGTCAGATGTTTTCAGCAATAGTAAAAATATATGGGTCATTTTAGATCAAAATGTCATAAAAAATGCGGATGGCATTTAGCAATCATTACATAAATACGAGGTTGAAATTTGGTCACATGGTCGAAATATCGCGATCACAAAGGCGTGTCCCTAGGAACGGTTTGCAAGCTTGACAACCCTAAATCAACGATAAAAGTTATGCAAATATACCTCAGACACTTCATCCTCATCGCTGCATGAAACATCAAGACCAAATGTGGACTGGCTGGTAGAAACTTGAGGATTTCCAGGCATAAATTGGCCTGTCATGGCCGCTGTCTGGTTTTCTTGGTCGATTTCAACAGTTTTTATCTCCTTGATCGTTTCTGTATTTGTCTCAGCTTTGTCATTCTGCATTTTGTTTTACTTATTTCACTAATCTCTGAATCTGTTAATCGCTAAATCTATCATCAACTGATGGCAATTCCACACATTCATTGGAAAATTAATGAGTTGCCACCTTGACCGCCATTATAATCTGCTAATAACCCGGATGAAGGTTTGCAGGGTAGATAACTGCGTACAGGAAAAGTTGGTTATATGCTTGTAATAGTGATTGATTATATGAATTTCTTGACGCGCCTTTTTTTAAACAATTAATGCAATTTGTATTTTTTATTAATACATGAGTGTATTTTTTTTTATAAGCAGAATAATAGTATAATAGTCATATTATGATGAAATAACATCTACGAATATATATTTTTTTTACATCTAGATCTAAGAGTATTATAATAATTATTCTGGTATAAATTTCACAGTTGCAACTGTCCTAATTTGCGTTTCAAAATAAATTTATAGCCACAAAACGGGATAAACTATAATTTATATCTATACACTTTTTTGTAGCCTTAATTCAAACCATGACTGGCTTAATCTCTCTGGCCTGATACACGTTATGACGAGATATTGAACCAACACAAAACAGCAACAATATTAAATAGATAAACGGTTTATATGTCCGTGATGAAATAGATATATTATGATACTGACGCTTGAATCACGTGCTTGTCTTAACGACTGCGGGACAACTCGACCCCTGAACAATTCGACCCCCTACCAAATCGGCCCCTAAGTCAATTCGACCCACGTCAACTCGACCCCTAAGTCAACTCGACCCCTAATTTTGCTAAGTCAATTCGACCCCTCTGTATTGTTATCGGGTGTAGTGTAAAATATTATTTTCTCAAAATAAATTATAATTATTATTTTGTGTAGCAATGTTTTAATGGATAAATGTAACACATGTAATTGCCGTTGTCTGACCCGATTGGGTTTATGTTTGGTTGATTTATCCATTGTTCTTCATTCGAGGTATTAATTTCTTCTTTTATAAGTGTGTGTGTGTAATTGTCGAAACACTATAGTTATGCTTTGAAATTTTAGAACGTAACAAAAGTGTAGGGAGAGTAACAAGAACATTTGGATAAATTTCAAGTTTATGTCTGAGTTTCAGTCTTATATTCATTCAGAATATATTCTAAAAAGATAACAATCCGTTGGAAATGTGTATGAAATACCTCTCTCAAGGCATGCCACAGACCTGGAAGTAAAATAATTAAAATGTAAAATAAACTGTCGGTAACATCAAAAGCCCGTGTCCTTTGATTGCTGGATAAAGTTTTAACGCGTCACAATCAATTTCTTGATTTCATTAAGTGGGCCAGTTAATTAATAATTAACGTGTTTGAAGCAAACATTCTCATTACTTATATGTTTATGCATGCCGTACAATAGAGATGAAATAAAAGTCTAAATTTGTACAGTTATTACTTTAATTTATTTAATTTAAAACACCAAAATGCCTTATGAATACACAAAAACTAACACAAAAACTAAGTTTTAATACTTTTATTTCGATTTTATATTACAACATTAGTCATATTCGGCGTTTATAAATCTTTCTTTTTTTTTTAAATTTCATAATTGACGTACAATAATTAAAATATTTTCATATCATCTGAGGGGTCGAATTGACATGCCGAATAATCGGAAAGTAGGGGTCGAATTGTACAGGTGTCGAATTGACTTTGTTTATTTTCGGGGGTCGAATTGGTCAGGGGTCGAGTCATATTGATACCGTATTAACATGCTAATGGAAGATTGAGAATGTTAGAAGAGGAGAAATGATTAAAATTATTTGTCAAATCATGTTGATACTTCTAAGAAAAACCTTGGTTTGTTTGTTTTTATAAGACAGTCAAAAGCAAATTGCCTACATATGCTTATTTCCTTATTTCCGACCTTACAATGCCATTATTCATTTATGTATTATAGTACATAGATTATTTTGTCATGTCCACATTGTGAATTATTGACGAGCCTCAATTTTATAATATGTAACATTGTTCAATGTGTACCTTTAATATTAATGCATAAAAGAGTAAAATAATATAGATCAATTTTGACTTATAAACTGAAAAGTATCATTCTCCAAAATCGTTCGAAAATCCTCGCTTTCATTTTCAAAATACATTTTGTGGATGCCAGTCAGGATTTTTATATTTTGTGCTTCATTGATTATGTCCATCTTTGTATCAATAATATCTTCCATAGACTTTGTGACCAAGAAATATAGTAAGTCGTTATTTCTAAGTTCTAAATGTATGAGTACGAATGGGGACATACGACCTTCATTTCCCGGAAAAAGGAGGACGGAGATTCATTAGAACTACTATTTACGTGAAAATCACTTTTGTAAACACATTTGGAAGTCAAATGTCAAAGTAACGTGGTAACGTTAAAGTCAACGTGTTTAATTATCGTTTGAAAAGATAAATATTTAATAGGCGTTGCATGTTATTGCTCTGAAACTATTTGTAGAGGAATCGCATAGATAATAGATACTATAACTCAGTCACTGAGTCAAATGTACCCACTCAGTTTTAAACAGGTAGAGTAAGTCACCTCTGAAAGTTTCCTTATAAACCCCATCCAGAACATTGATGCTTTCAATGCCACCATGCGATATTAGACTTGTAAGCAATAGTGTTACTCTTAAATGTAGTTTATTTTCTTCATCACTCTTCTATCTTGATAGATCTTTGTGTGGCAGCGCTGCGCAACTCTTACTCTTAGTTTTTGTGTGATCTCAACAAAAATAGACATTGTAGGGTATAAAAAACACTTGCCACAGATGCCCATCCAGTTTCTACCCATTGGTTGGGATATCTGCAAAGAAATAAACATCAAAATGTCGCAAAGAATACAGTTTGTCAAATATTGAATCTATAATTTGTGTTTCTTATTCTTTCCACTAAGTATGTTGTATGTACCTATCGTCATAGTACAATAATTTTCTGTGACCCCCATTCCCCAAAGTAGGGTGAGGCCCCTGCTCTGCCACTACTTTGTAGATATTTCCTCGCGGTAACTGGTGCATTCATAAAAGTCTCACAAGGCTATGAGGCAAACAAAAATGAAACAATATGATTTATGGTAGATTATGTTTTATGCTTTTCTCTTCCAGAATGTTGATGAATAATTTACTTGTATAGAAAATGGCGTCTTTATAACAGTATCTGTAATGGTTGGCTATAATCCTGATCTTAAACTCAAAGAACATGACTACATCATAGCTGGAGCTGTCAGTACTGCTGTTGCTAGGGCAATCACACAGCCATTTGATGTTCTTAAGATTAGATTTCAGGTAAATCATTCTTTTGTTTAAATTTAATATTTACAGCGTTTTATGCCATTTTAAGAACGGAAAGTAGTGTATTGAGAGGAGAAGGGTGAACATATTTATTAACCATGAATTGGAAATTTCCTACCATGTCTATTTAGATTTCTAGTCCAGCAATGGACGGAAATGAACGGAGATTGCAGATTCTCGCATTCGATAAAGTGACAGATATTCATGATACTTACCGAGTGTGCACTGGGGATTGTGGGTAAATTATTTCTTGTTATCGTCAATGATATCAGATAGTTTCCAATTCATGGTTTATCGGTATATGACAGTGATACTACAAAGTTACCTTTTCTGTTTCCGAACCATATAATTGTTACTTTTCTGTGGTACAAACACAAAAATTACATAGCATTACATGAGATAGGCGATATTACTGGTCAGCGTTTCTGAATTTCTTATTGAAAATATTTACAATGCTGTTTGAGGGGAAGCCCGAAAAAACCAGTAATCAAATATATTTTCTTATCAGACTATCCTTAATATACTGTTTGTTCGTTTGTGTTACCTGGACCTACTTTATTTGATTTATTTATAAAAAAAAAATATTGTATACCCCAGTTATGAACTGGGCAAATGATTTGAAAAACATCAAACCATGAAAATTGAGTCTATACCAAATTCATTGGGTCGGTCAGGACTGGGGGATTTTTTTACATCTTTCCGGAAGAGGTCAAACTGGTGCAGATATACAATAATCCTATTACAATTGCACGCACTGGTAAACAAAACACAAAAATGTATCAGATATTACGTTTTGTTGTCAGAAAATTAAATTTTTCTAGATTAACTAGTATTTTTCCTGATTTTATATATTTTTGGCCCCAAGCGGGAAAATTGAATTTGAATGGCTGAAAAAGATATTATTTTGGTGGGGAATGGGGCCAATATTTGGCCCTTATAACACAGGATTGAGGGCCTTTTACCAAGTGATATCTGAATTACAGTTGCAAGAGGAACCAATCTCCAGGAATAGTTCAAGTTCAAAGTATCGGAGCATTTATCAAGCATTCAGATGTATAGTGAAGGAGGAGGGATATTTTGCTTTGTGGAAGGGACATATTCCAGCTCAAGTACTTTCTGTGGGCTATGGAGTTGTACAGGTATTTTCAAACCATGTTTTTAAGAATCTTTATATTTAATACAAATTCAATTTGTGATATATATCTCAACAAGATCTAAAATTAACACAACTTTAAATATGCAAATAAAACTGGTTATAAAAAGCTTTCCATGAAGTGGTCAATCAATTTGGTGCAGGAATGTTAAGACAGTTAGGTGGATCTTGAAAACACTGCTTTGTTGGTCAATGTGAACATGGTTGCAACAAATTATACTTAAGAGAAACCATTCCTAATTTAAGCATTCATATACCGGTAAATACATTTTATTTTTTAGTTTAAACTTGTTAATTTTGCATCAATTGTTGAGCAAGTTCTTACAACTTATATTGATCACTCTCACCAACAGCTTCGTGGGTTATTTACTCATACTTGAGCCGTGTTCAGGGGGTAGTGCATATTGATTAAGAGACACAGCCACGTTGGAATTTGAACCCATGCCCTCTGGTCCGGGAGTCTGGCACTCCACCTCCACACTTCTGTGACTCCTTTCTTTTTCTATATTCAGTTTACTGCTTTCGAGCAGATAACAAAACAAGCATGGCAAGTATTACCGGAGAAGTATGCGACAGATTATAAACCATTGACACATTTGGTATGTGGTGCCATGTCAGCATGTGTCGCTACAATATCTGTACAACCGGTAGACGTTCTCAGGACTAGATTTGTCGCTCAGGGTAACCCTAAGGTATCCAACTTTAATATACTCAGTACATTTAAAAAACGCACAGTTTTATACCTGTGATATGTCATTTAAGCATCATTTTATAAATTATAAAACTATGATTTTTATGTGAAAATACCCATTGATTAAAAGAAATTTAAGCATACATTTTGTGTAAAATGAAATAACAGCTTGTTTAAGTTCTTAGTTTGCATCCCTCGCTAAATTCATGAAATTTAAGAAAACTTTCAGTTTGCATTTTGAATTGCTCTGATTATATCCATACAAAACATATTGCCTTCACGAATGGTCATGTTCTGATGAATTGAATGCATCAGTGGTAAAGTTTGCATCATGGAACTGTTTACGAATTTCACAAATTCAACAATGTTGCGACAATGGCAGTCAGCATAATTTCCTTATTTATGGAAGTATATTTTTATATACTTTATTATGAAATTGATTACATTTACTTTAGAGATTCTAAAACATTGCTGCCTTATATAATTGACGAGGGGGTCTTAAATTGCTGAATTTGTTTAACATAATTCTAGATAATGATAGAAATGAGCTTTCTGCAAGTCAGTTTTGTATTTTTGTGCCCCCCCCCCCAATTGTGGGGGGGGGGCACTTAGATTTACATTTGTCCATCTGTCCGTTTGTCCAACAAACCTTGTGTCAATCATATCTCTAAAAGTATTTGACCTAGAGTAACAAAACTCCATATGAATATTATTCATCGCATGAAATTGTGCACCTGGGTTTTTCGATTGCATTTATTTAGTAATTACAGAGTTATGCCCCTTGATTGAGTCATGTGGAGGCACCTGTGTCTTATGGACATATCTTGTTTTTTGTAAATACAGTAAAACCTCACCTAAAGACCATCTCAATAATGAGACCAACATTAAGATCACAAATTTAAAGTCCATTTTACTGTTTTGCTCTTTATTCAACCTCAATATTAAGATCACCTCAATAATATGACCAGTTTTCAAGGGTCCCCAAGGGTGGTCTTATTATTGAGGCTTTACTGTATTATCTCAATTTTGAGTCATTGACCATGTCATTCAGATGTAGCTCTTTCAGTGCTGTAGTATGAAAGGTCAATCATAAATTTTAGATTAATCCAAAACTTATATGATCATTAGTATGACTGTCCAAATTATCATCTTGAAAGTTAGCTGCAAGATTATTGTTATACATGTATTTGTTTTTCTGATTTTCAGATATACTCCTCATTCTATCATGCTGCTCGTGCTATTGTACAAAATGAAGGGGTCAGAGGGTTTTACAAAGGGCTTACACCTTCCATATTAGGGGTTGCTCCACAGATGGGGTTACAGTTTGGCTTCTATGCATTATTCCAAAACATGTGGAATGACGCTTTTGACTTACCAAAGGGACACCACCCAGGTAAACATCCTGATTATGCTTACAACTAACACACCAATAAATCAGTATCGTTCATCGTAGGCGGTTCTTATGGACAAAAGTTCTAGCCAAGTCTGTTTCTCAGGTCTAACTATGCCTGTCAAAATCCTCCTGTAGTGATTCATTGCTACAGAACCAAAATAATAAGAGACATATTTTTGCTTGGCTGCTGTAGTATGAGAAAGCACTGCTAAATCGATAATAGTTTGATACGATGAAGTAATGTCAACTTGACTTTTGCCTATATCTCACTAAGACTTACAGGTTGATTTTATAACTTCTTTTTATAGATTGGAAGTTGTTGTATGCCATAGTTGTGTACATAATGAAAATTATGCAACTGTCAGGCTAGCCATTAATAGTTGGACCAATATGTAAATTGATGGTACACAGATGTATTTTGTAAAGTTAAGCATTCTGTAACTCTGAATGAACGATTTTGAAAATTCGAGTTCAAGTTAGATATCATTTGAGATCTGCGGGGAAATCAGGACCTAATCATTAATGATATACATGTATTTCAGGTCCCGCGGAGAGTTTTATTTGCGGGTCTGGTTCAGGTTTCCTTAGCAAACTTATAGTTTATCCAATGGACTTAGCAAAGAAACGTTTACAGATACAAGGATTTGAAGAAGCTAGACGACAGTTTGGAAGGGTATCAAAATATCACGGACTGGTTCATTGTTTAAGGAGCTTAGTTCAAGAGGAAGGCGTCCTTGGCTTATATAAAGGACTGTGTCCCAGTCTACTTAAAGCTGTGTTTGTTTCTGGGACCATATTTTTTGTTTATGATCAGGTCTGTGTTGTTCTTTCCATGCGACACAGTTGATAATACAATAATATGATTTATAACACCTCAGATAAACACTCAGTGTAAAATTTCCACTGCTCAACAGGTATTCATTTTGAATATTACATTTCAAACAATCTCCAGGTGTGATATTTTTTAATACCACCGGACTGGGCAATGTTCATTAAATCTATTGTATAGTTGATTGATAATAAGAAATTAAGTACAAGCTATTAATTTAGGGAACACATGGTATGGTTTTATTTAGCAACAAAATGCATGTAATGTTTATTAATGGCAATAGTAAATGTGAGAACTTATATTATACATGTTAATATTGCATTCATGTTTTATGTATGCTTTTGTTGTTTTATATACTGTCATCATCCTAGCAGTGATGCTAGTTGTACAGAAACTCAGAAGGAGAGGGTTGCCTATTGAACGTTGGCTCATGCTGTGTATATTTTAATGTCAGATAACTAACTGGTTAATATATGAAACACATGATTTCTAGTGTTGTGATATATTGACAAACTCATTCATCTTGATTTTTGCATTCGTTCTCACACTGAATGAAAGTCCCATTTTGTTATGCCCCCACTCTGAAAAGGGGGGGGGGGAAGCATATAGATTTGCCCTTGTCCGTCTGTCCATCCGTCCGTCCGTCACAAAATCTTGTGTCACTCATATCTCCAAAAGAATATGAGCCACAGTCATAAAACTTTACAGGACTGTTCACCAGTCTATGTAGTTTTGCACCTGGGGTTTCATGTTTGGTTGTGTCCAGTAAGTGCAGAGTTATGTCCCTTGACTTAGTTAAAATATAGCCTACAGAGTATGCAATCTTTTGTCACTCATGTCTCCAAAAGTATATGAGCCAGACACATAAAACTTTACAGGAAGGTTAACCAGCATGTGAAGTTTTGCACATGGACACATTCTAGTTTTTTTCTTATTCTACGTGAAACTGTATCCAAATTTTTTCAATAGGGAAATTTTAGCAAAACTCGCATCAGAAATTTTGCTGTTTGAATTCTTCCTTTTAAAGCTAGTTTCCTTGTTTCTGGTTAGCCACATGTTTTATCATATTTCATGTTATGTAGTTGCAATCAGTATTAACCTTTAGTTTGACACCTCATTTATATTACACACCATGCAACAGTTGTTCCTTCTATATTAATATCCAAATGACAATAATTGATCATTATGACTCCCTTACCTGTTTTAGGGCCTTGGACCCTAACTATTCAGATTTAAGTGGAAATATGGATAGTTTAGTGTCTGAGTTTGCCTAAGGATCAGTTTTTAAAGGGGTTGGATTTTAAGACTCAACCATTCAGCAATACAATTAACACATTGTCGCTGTTATTTGAGGTTTCCCTCAGATGCTTTTGCCAAAAAAATGAGGGGAAATTACTACTCAAATATTGCTTTTTACTCAAATATTTGAGATTGGTCAGTTTCAAACTTGATGTTTTAGAATGTGTCATGTATACAGATTTGAGTAAAAACTCATTTGAGTGAAAACACAGCTGATCTGATTTTGTGGGAAATACTCAATAAGATTTTGTGTGAATATGTAGCCTAGATATCTCGCTTTATGTTAAGTTTTATTGAAATTAACTACCATTTCATGTTATACTATTTATATGTTAAAAAATGTTTTAAGGGTATTTATTCACATGGCATATCTGTATTTTGAATTGATCTATACTTATGTTTTAAACATACTTGTATTTAGTTTTTTTTCTGCACTAGTATATAAGCGATGTATAATATTTTACAACATTGTATTAATTTATATTGTACATAGGCGTTACAGTGTTTTGTTTAGTAATAATATTTCACAAAAACATGTCTCAGTAGATTCTGCGTATGTAAGTTTTGTTATGAATTTTCACAGAAATCTGTAACTGAGTATATGAAGGCCAACAGTTTTTGAAAATGTTTTCCAGAATTTTTAATAAATTTCAGTATAATGCCTAGTCCAGATGCCTGTGTACTCTTTTAGGATTTATTCGTACATTTTAGATTTTTGTTGTCATCATTATTTACAAAAAAAATGTGACTGATCTGATTGCAAGATGTTAGCACTTATATGACATGTAAATTTTTATTTTTGTGATTTTACACAATTTCCATGCAGCTCATAAAACCTCTGACCACCTTTCCAATTATTCAATGTCTGCAGTTTTTAGGAACCTAGGGCATTATTCACAAACACTTTAATCCTGAAACTCAGACTTAGATTTTAAATTGCAGAGTATATATTTCCGTCATTTTGGTTTTATTGTATCTAAACAAATGAAATGTTGTCAGAACGATTGTTTTATCCTCTTAAAACTTTTGCCAAATTTTATTAAAATCTATATTGGTACAACATATGAGGAAAAAAACCGTTTTACATTTTAAAGTCTAAGTCGGAGTGTCAGTCTATGTTTATGAATAAGGCCCCTGAACTTCCTGAAGTGGTGGAGTATTGGCCTTAGGTGTGGGATGTCACAGGTTTTACATGGTTGGCACGGTGTCAGGTTAAGGTGACCAGGGTGTGGCATCATGCCATGTGTGTATGGCGCCATGTTAGTGTGGCAGAACGGTTGAACCGCAACACATACTCATGCACACACATGCATACTTGATGAAGCCTTTCCTATTGTTTACTGCACACATTTCTGAATAAACTTTTGGCATCAACATACAGTAAAACCTCAATTATAAGACCACCCTTGGGACTCTTAAAAACTGGTCTTCTTATTGAGGTGGTCTTAATATTGAGGTTGAATGAAGAGTCAACAGTGAAAATAATCTTGCAAATTGTTCTTAATTTTGAGGTGGTCATATTATTGAGGTGGTCTTTAAGTGAGGTTTTACTGTAATGTGTAGTATTTGTTATAACATTTAAGGAAGTCATACTGCTGCAAACATCTTTTCTATGAAATTTTAGTTGAGACAATCGTACATATTGTGATCTAGTAGTAATTAGTATAACTAACATAACTTGTCATACATAAAGGATTACTAACATTATTTCAGCTATGCAGAGCAACATAGAAGTATTTATCCCTCATTTGTCTGCAATTTATCTTTGATGACTTCAACTGCTGAGGTTAAGTGTATGTTATTTGTTGTTGTTGTTGCATTGTTTGTTTAGTTTGGTTACTATGGTAACATAAATCTTTGTGTCAATGCTTTTCATGGATGTAACCAAGGAGTTACACCATTTCTACATATTGATAGTTTGGTGCAAAATAGTTGTAACTTAATTTTGTAAGAGAAACGTTAACATTGTTTTGCACCAAATCCACAAGATGTAAGCGTGTTCTTGTTTTGATATTTTATGCCTCAAGAGAATCTCATGTGTATGTTTGAAATGAACTGTATTTTCCAAGATGGGACTCGTTTGTTATGAGACAATAAAGACTTTATAGCACATTGTTAGAAGCTTCTTTGTGAAGACAAAAACACTTGCATAGCTTGGAGATGAAACGTTGATTAAATATCACATAATGAACCATTTTCTCTGATCATTTATCCCCATAAATGTTTCTTTTTGATGAAGCTTATTTTTTATATTTCTACCTTTAGAAATCTCTATATCAGAGAAGCATTGTTTAGACATGGGTCATTTGCGAGAAAAGTTAGCTAAGGTTTAAAAGGCAGCTGTCTAAAAAGCACTTGAACGGTTTGCTAGCAACAAAATGGCGTCCATCAAAGCAGACAACATTGTTCTGAATGGACACCATTTTTGTTTAACAAAACTAGCACTGTCAGATTACGCTAGCTGTCTAAAGATAGCTATACCACAGCTGACCCTTCGAGATTGGCCCCAACTCAATAGTTTTGGCTCTACTATGTGGGTTTTTTTCCATGTCATTTTGCACACTGTGCATTCAGGAAAAGTTCTAAAAAATATAATCTACCTATCAATTAGCTCAACACCAAAAACTCTGGGTCGAATATTGCAAACGAACAATAAGAATAGCCTTACGTAAGCATAACGAAAGTCGTACGTACCAAATTGCAAACAATGACATTTGAAGTATGGAATTTCCAAAACTTGTCCCTTTTTGCAAAATATGGCTCAAATAAATTATATTGGAATTTTGGTGCTTAACTATAGTGACTGTGTCTGTTCTGTAACCTGGTAGTTTTGCACCAGACATTAAGATTATTGAATGGCAAACACGTTTTCCATGATGTTATATTGTTGTTTTAGCAAATAAGAATAAAACACTGAAATAAAGCTGATGTTTGTTGTGTTTGCCTAACAACAGCCCTGCGTTCAGTAAAGGTGTTAGCGGCTAACATTTCGTAACGTTTGTTATTTGTTTCCGTACGCAGTGAATGTGATACGGAGGGGTGAGGGATACAAAACAAAACGGTCTCAATTGTTAGCCGTAACTGAATGCAGGGCTGGTATGTATATTAAAAACTTATCATTACTGTATTATAATTACAGTGTTACCTATAATGTAATCTGATTGGTTTACAACTTCACAGCCAATCAAAGGTGGTTTAATAAAATAAACTTATACCACTTGTGAAATTGTAGAACTATTTGTCTTAACGAGATGACACAGTATAACATGAGATTATATTAGTCAGGAACACTTGTGTGGATTATTTAATGGTGCATTAGGCCAAAAACCTATGATTAGGCCATGCAGTTTTGTTAAGCATCCGTGTGCGCCTTGGTTTTGAGCTCATTGAGCCAAAAAAAAAATTTCGTAAGTTTAAAAAATTGCCATCGGAAGAAACCGCTGTGTCGTATTTAGATATTTTTTTGTAAATATTTTGTTAAATTGCATGTTTGAAAATGTTGAATGAAAATCAGTTTTTTATGTTAGACTTCTAATGGTTTATAAAGAAACAATTTGTTTAGTTATATTTTTATCATGTTTACCTCATTAAAACATGTGAAATGATACATCGTCTCTAATCTGACTTTTCGTTTTTTTCGAAACGACTTTGTGTTTTTTTGAATAGGTAGCTAGGTTTCGCAAACCAAGGTTGACGCTTAAAAAACAACAACAGTATGACCTTAGTGAAATGTACAATATAATGTCGCATTTATGTACCGTTTGAGTGGTCAATATTACAATTATCCACCGAGTCTTGTGACTATTGACCCAATGTAAAGCACTGAAAAGCATTTAGTTTTCTATTATTAATACTGGGACAAACAATTTACTGGACACATACAAAATATACAACCCTTGCTTGGACTCAAATTATCGGCTGTCAATATGACGACTGAAACTGGTTCCCACAAATCAACCAAGTTGAAATCAAGAAGAAACTCAACTTAGATATGCAGATAATTTACTATAGCAAATAATACATTTTTAGGGAAAGCAAATTCTGTAATAACTCTGTATTTATGTCGTCCATCACAACTGGATCAGGCCATCCTTAAAAAATTGTTTGTTAGCAGTTATTCGACCAACTCATGAAAAATGACGCGACTTAATTGATTTTTCAGATTCATCAATGATAATCATTTTTTTCGGTCTTTTAGCCATTACATTACTAAACTGAAAAAAACCTACCTTCCTGCCCACTTAAAATTCCGGGTCATGTAACCGCAAACAAACATTTATTTAAGGATGGCCTCTGTAGCGTAGTGGACAAGTGTTGTTATGAAAGGTTGTTGCTCATGAGACGGCCAGTTTTCACCCTCTGTGAGACAAATAGTATGTATACCTAGTTGCTTGTTGATCCATTCAAAACACCTCATTTCTCAGCCGTTATTTTTCATCTGGTCAAAAGATTACGATGGAACTTTACACAAATGTTAAACAAGACTAGAAGGTGTGTCATGCGCAAGAGCCTGTCTGTAACACCAGTGTCAAGGTCACATGCAAGGGACACTCTACGTCCGTGGTAGTCGTAACTTACTAGTTGTACCATGTTTTTGAACCATCATGGTCCTATATTAATACCATATTGTCAAAACAATATATATATATGGTACTATAGTAGACTGTATTACATATTCCCGAATACATCACACTTTAGATATAACTTTAAGTACGTATGCCAGATAACAGCTATACAAAATACTGTTACAACCCAACAATGCCAAGTTACACCAGAATCAATGCATTAACACAGCGCACCACAAGAGGCGCTAAGAAATGGACAATGACTTTTCATATAGATATTCAACAATATGCCAAGGTGACTGGGAAATGAAATATGTGTCCAGATTCAACACAAAGATGTCTAAAATAACATTAGCAATCAAACACCAGTATTTTATCATTGACATATCAATGACAAAACGCTACTTCGCATAATGTACAAGCACATTTTTGATTTGGTGTTTTCGTACAACCTGATCCACTGAAGTAAGAGCTTCGTCTTACAGAATGCACTGCGAAACAATAGGGGCAAAATATTTCAACTATCTATCACAGCACTATGCAAACATATGATCGTTTTGTCTCAACACATTCTGCTTTTGCTTTTGGTTTGGTTAGGTTTCGTGGGAGAGGGAACTTCATACGGCGATTTTCTTGTGCTTTGACTGTCGACTGTATTGGTGCTCGTATGGGGGAATGCTGCAATGAATCAAAACATCTTATCAGTTTTGACCGAAGCTGTTATATTAAAAGTGTTCTATCTCTTAAAGACAGACTTAAGCAATGGTATCAGAGAAAGACAATTTGTGTCATGTAAGACTTCAAGTTAAAATTTACAATTAGCGTATACATTGTATATAAAGATATGATAGAGCATATAATGTATTTGGTACTGCTTTTTGTGCTGTTTTTCAACAGTATTCCAGTTATGTAGGCCTACAGCTTTCAGCTGACCTGAGTAACGAGCTAGAAGTAACCTAGGTAGGTTCAAAATAATGTCAGTTCTGTACTCGGTTTAACCCTGCAGCTAATAAAAGAGAAATTATGTTGTTACAGAGAACGCCGCACACACACGACAATGCCTCCTCACACATACTACCGGGAAAACAACAGGCTACAAAACATAAGGCACCGATCGGTGCAACGGTAAACATGTATGGAAATAGGGGTGCAATGAATGGGCTGGCCGACCAAAAACACAACTAAGGAGAATTTAGATGGACAACAAGGGGAGACGTTTAATAGATGGAATACGAAACAAGTCAATAAAGTATGTAATATCCATAAATACGCCATCTGGCTGATCAAGAATACATTCCTCGTAAGTATAGTAATGGAAATTAACACTATAAGTTAGGTACTCATGAAACATATGAAAAGTTGTACAAGCAATATAATTATACCTGTATAATTTGAGGCACACTTGATACAGACGAATGTCTCCGTCGATGTGACGTAGAATAACACGTCACTGGGACTCTAGATCGGTGTACTTGTTTTGGTTTTATGGGCAATGTATGTCCCTCCTCGCTACTGAAATCTATAAATAAATAGACACATGAAAGGTTGTATCCAGACATGTCACTAGGGCTACACTCTAACAGCACTAGAGGGCGTTCGGGGATATTCTTGACTGAAAAATGATACTACGATTTCTTGGATTAGGCTATTTTCGGGACGTGAAGACATTTTGACATTTGTTCCAGTGTAACTCTAAGCCTGTTAATAGCATGAACCACTATGCTAGACACCGACATATATTCTGTAACATTGATTGTTTGTAACCTAAACCAAAGATGTAAAACGAGACCATTTTGTGTTAGAAAGTTATCATAGAAACTGCATGCAATTGTTAAATAATAAATTTATAGTGTAATTTGAAAACAAACGGACATGCCTCCATGATGGATGTGTTTTTTTCTGTTTCATTAAACTTGGGATTAAATGACTGCAAAACTTGAAAAAGCACTAGTATTATCTTATTGACTCATTTTATACAATCTAAACCAATCCGCATCTAGATTACAAATGCTGCGTGGTTGCATACATTGTATATGACATATAATTTGAGATTTGATTTGTTCGCGCATCTATGTCAATCAAACTGCAAAAAGTATCTTTAGTACATCTGCATCAAAGAGTAAATATACAAACCAGACAGATCAGCTTGGCTATCGTTAGAACGAGCAGTTGTCCCGCCCATAGAAAAACCCCGGATGGAAGATGCTGAATACGTCATTTCCGCTAGGTTGGCTTCCTTTAGTTTGGCGGGAGAATTATGGAGGCAGAGTATAGGGACGTTATTGTTGTTACCGAGCCGGACGCCGATCCTGTTTGCAGTCTCGGTCATGACAATGCCAAGGACTGGGTGGTGGGTATCAAACATAGTGATCTGTGTACCACGTCTATAGTTCCAAACTCTAATCGTGTTGTCAAGGCAACCTGTATCAACGACACTAATATTCTTCAAAGTTTGTCACGTACATAACTAGATCACAAACCATGCTTCATACATTCATTCTATCATACACTTTAGACTTAGTGGCATACCCGGATATGATTACTATTAGATTCTATGTTTTATATCGATACATATACAAATACACTCAGAGATGACTGTCATTTATAAATCTTTAAGTGTAAATGTTTGATTAAGTATTTAGATATGTCTAAACCAGCATCACAATAGAACGTGCAAATAAATAACAGATCGCTAAGCATTATTATACATTTCAAGACACATATTATTGATAAAATATATCATAAAAAGTGAGATCTCATTTTATTTTTTCAGACAATTCATGTAAATACAGTGTAATCACTCTACAGCAACATTCTCTTGAGCGACTCCCTCTCTTCAACAACAGTATCCTTTTTTTCCTGCAGTAAGAATTTACAATCAATTTAATCTTTCAAGAGCATCAATCTCTAATTAACGTCCAAAATTTGTGTCTCCCAATGGGTGTGGCTCTGGAGAGGTCGCACTGTATACATATTGCTTACCTGATACTAATATACTATCGTCTGCTGAGAGATTTAAACACGTAACTGTATACATATTGCTTACCTGATACTAATATACTATCGTCTGCTGAGAGATTTAAACACATACCTGTATACATATTGCTTACCTGATACTAATATACTATCGTCTGCTGAGAGATTTAAACACGTAACTGTATACATATTGCTTACCTGATACTATCGTCTGCTGAGAGATTTAAACACGTAACTGTATACATATTGCTTACCTGATCCTAATATACTATCGTCTGCTGAGAGATTTAAACACATAACTGTATACATATTGCTTACCTGATACTATCGTCTGCTGAGAGATTTAAACACGTAACTGTATACATATTGCTTACCTGATACTTTCGTCTGCTGAGAGATTTAAACACGTAACTGTATACATATTGCTTACCTGATACTATCGTCTGCTGAGAGATTTAAACACGTAACTGTATACATATTGCTTACCTGATACTAATATACTATCGTCTGCTGAGAGATTTAAACACGTAACTGTATACATATTGCTTACCTGCTACTAATATACTACGTCTGTTGAGAGATTCAAACACGTAACTGTATACATATTGCTTACCTGATACTAATATACTATCGTCTGCTGAGAGATTTAAACACGTAACTGTATCAAAATGACCATTCAGTTTCTTCTCAATGACACCCAAGTTGAGACTACAAACATGAATGATACCGTCTGTTCCAGCAGACAATATGGTCTCATTGTCCAAGGTTATCTCCAGAGAATTAACGGTGGAACTCTGATCAACTATAATCTGAAATATGATAACATTTTATAGAAATATCAGCAAATGTGTTACTTTTTTCTGTAACGATATAGTTACAGTAAACCTCAATGATACGACCACCATTGGGACCTTTAAAACGGGTCTTCTTATTGAAGTGGTCTTAATATTGAGGTTGAATACAAATCAAAACATTGAAAATGGACTTGTAAATTGTGTTCTTGATATTGAGGTGGTCTTATTTGTTAAATGGTCGGTAGGTGAGGTTTTACTGTCTAAACACCTTGCATCTCAGATTCAGGGAAATTTGGCTAGCATTGACATATAGATCGATGACATGGAAAGCAATAAGCTACTACTAATCTCTAATATCTCAAACAATTATTGAATAGTATTGAGATCAGACAGGTAGAACATAGATGAAACGTATACACATTGTACTATCACCTAATATATATCACAAGAGAACAGGACAATGAAGTGTGAGTCCAAACTGATCGTCAAAACACTTTAAGTGCAACCAATAATCACCATAATACATGTACACAATTATATATAAATAAAGTACAGACGCAAATTTCGAGCACCAATCTACTTCAAAGTTTCAAAATTCAATTTGTTCTTTCTTTCAAAACATAAATTATTACCCGTGTCATTGTAATTCAAATTGAATGTGCTTGCATTATGAAATAGCCAAGGGAGGCAATTGCCACCATCAAACAGTCATCAACTTCCGAAAATAGGGAGAAAAAATCGCAACATCATATATTTATTTCCGTCTAGAATGCATCGAAACATCCTTTGTTTTGTTTGATCATACTTATAGCCACATGTCTTATAATGCAGTGCAATCTCTTCAGGGCAACACCCATTAGTAGATGCAAAGTTTTGGCTGTTGATAAAAGGGCTTAAATTGTTAGTTAATTCTTACAACAGTACAACACGATACATGTCCTGTCATTGAAGAGAGGTGGTTGCTAAAGAGAGGGCCACTTTGGAGAGGATACACTGTATGTGGCATTTATCTACTCACTTGCACAATTTTACCAGTGTCTATCTCCCAAACCTTCACCGATTTATCCTGGGAACCAGTGACTAGGTACTGACTATCACGTGAACATTTTAGACATGTGATTCTTTCACTGTGCGTCACTTCTTTCAATACCGATCCGTCCGCCAACTTCCATATTTGCAACCTTGACAACAAAAAAGAAAACATCACATTGTAACATTTTCAAAGTTTGTAACATTTATGGACAAATGAACAAAAACCAAATATTGCAATACGCAAACCTCATAGCGACTCTTCACACATTCGTAAGTTTTAGATGTTAAAAAAAATGTTTTCAAAAGTTATAAATGTTAGAAACAATTGATCCAATTTATATTGTTACACAGTTAGATAGTAAAACAACAACAGACAAGACTCAAAACATATTTTAACGGGCCCGTTTGACTAAGCTTCCCTATTCAAGTCAACCAGCACAAATAATTTGGATGTGTGTTGTTCCATGCATTAACAACTAAGAAGATGCTAGGTTTTATGTACAAATTTGTATTGTTTTTATAAGATAAATAGATATGTCACAAATTTATTAACATGAATGTGTGATTTCACAACTGATACGATCAGTACTGATGTACTATGTTGAAACATACCGACCATCTTTATTCAAGATATTTCTTCCTCATCTTTCTTATGTCATGACGTTATCGCTGGTAACAAGACATGTATAAATACCGTTAGTTATATAAGGGTGTGAACAGGATTGCTCTAATACATAGCTACGTATCATTTGCGTAATATGCCCCGGGGGTACTAATTTTTACTAGGGGAGGAAAAAATACAAACTTATATATGATAATTTTGCTTGTAACCATTTAATTTCATGGCCAGTTGTCACGAAACTTGGAAAATATGTTGTTAAATGAACGCGTAAGCTTTCTGTCAAAATACATCGTAAACAGTTCTAAACTGAAATTTCTGAACATAAAACTCAATGATTAATTGGCAAATCAAAGTCGTTCACAAGTTATTTAGCAGTTGTATATAAGGTGTCAGTTTATATTTCATTAAATGACTGTATAGTCCAGCGTAGAGCGCATTCAGCTTAGCACTTGGCTTGGTCGACGGTTGTTTCCCTATACCCCTTCTTCCCTCCTAGATAAGAAGGGGTAGCCGTTGACCTTGTCAGGGTTTTGTTGTGTTGTCTTTATGCATTATTTATGTTTGTCTCGTGTTAGAGACGAACAAACTGCATGATGCGTGTATGTGGTCGCACGGTCATGATACGCTCCTTGTCTGTTTTCCCCAAGTATTGTAGCATTAATGAAATCTTATATAATATTTTATATACAATTATTGTTGATTTAAACAATATAAGTAATAGTTAGTAGATTTTAAGTAAAATCTTATTGATTAAGAAGGGGCGTAGCGAGCGAGCCCTCTTCTTAACCAATAAGATTTTACTTAAAATCTACTAACTGACTTAGAATGTAACCTACATTTTGATTGACCGATACGCATTAATTTTCCAAATATGGTAACGCTCACACACATATTCGCAGTAGGCGGAGCTTAAAAAGCCCGCGAAAAGTCGAAATTCATAATGAATAAGCGTAGTACTTAACGGGAGCCGTTCTGTCATTTCATTGGCTGAAAATGTAGGTTGTATTCTAACTTAAATTTCTCCACGACTCTTAAGTTTTGAACTCTAGATAGGTTCCTGAAAATCCATTTTTATTTCTATGAAGTAAGTTTTATATAAAGACGAAATCAGTCAGGGAGCGTGTCATGATTTGCATTCCATTTAGTATCATACTGTTATCAGAATAAAAAAGTTATTTCCGACAATCAGGACGGAAATATTCCAATTTAATAAACACCCAGACTGCACCAGTTTGTTGAATTACCTCCCTTTAATATATGCAAATTTTAAAAAACCTGTTTAAATTAATTAAGGAAATTTATATATTAAGTGCTTCCAGGGGAGGTGGTGGGTAAATGTTAACGTATACTAATATTTTTAAAAGGAAATGCTGTTTGTTCACTATTTGTATACGGAAATTGCCGGAAACGCACGAAGGCTAACCCGAACAATGTCGGAAGTGCCCGAATGCGATATCTACGGATTGATCCTCCACCAAAGATAGTATAGAATCAAAGTACTGGGAGTGCTTACATAGATTGTGTAGAATCAAAGTGATACATTGACATTATTAGGAAGAACTGTTTGGTATTCGAATTGATCTTCCCATGAAGAGTAATGACATTTACTTATACACTGTGTTGACTTTGTAGAAACACATTGCTAAGCAGTTGTTTGATGGTTAATGGGATAATATAGCTACTGCAATTACAATCACTAAACAGAAATGAACAGTGTATATGTAAGATAATCTCCGCTGTTCAACTCCCCAACATAAGGGGACCACTATCATTCTGTATATCAACTAATTCAACTACATGTATAGTTGTATTCGTAACACAGATTTCGTTAACAAGTAAACAAAAAATGAGCTTTGACAATTTTTTGTCTTGGTTTGTTTCGTTTTCATTTATGTTGCACAACAAATCTTAACCTCCAGATTGCAACAATTTGCTTCAATCAGATTGCACCAACCATCTTTTTTGAAAGATATTACTTGTGTATGTTGTTCAAAGTTAACGTCAACTTTGATCCAGACCGATACATTTAATGTTCGAACTTAAATCAGGGGAAATCAATGAACTAACCTGTTATCACCTGCACCTGAGATACAGTGTTGACTATTCGGTGCTATTGTATGTAGCTGGGTTGGTCCAGCGTACAATCTCATTGTCTGTCCGTCCTCTGCTCGCCACATGTGTATTTTCTGCGATATATCCAGAGAGAGCACTAAATGGTTGTCTGATAGCACATGTACACCACTAACCACTTGGTCATGCCCCTGCAATTCAATTACTCATTGATGATTCACCACAATTTCATTAACATAGCATCATACAATTTGGAAATATAAACAAATTACGACAGAATGTTCATGTTCAGTGTTGAGTCCGAATTTCTATGAAACGATGCATTCAAAATGACACTAAAACCTTACAGTGGGTGATAACATGAACAAAGTTACCCTACAGAGGCTGACAACATGAACAAAGTTACCCTATAGAGGGTGATAACATGAACAAAGTTACCTTACAGAGGCTGACAACATGAACAAAGTTACCCTATAGAGGGTGATAACATGAACAAAGTTACCTTACAGAGGCTGATAACATGAACAAAGTTACCCTATAGAGGGTGATAACATGAACAAAGTTACCCTACAGAGGCTGACAACATCAACAAAGTTACCCTATAGAGGGTGATAACATGAACAAAGTTACCTTACAGTGGGTGATAACATGAACAAAGTTACCTTACAGTGGGTGATAACATGAACAAAGTTACCCTACAGAGGCTGACAACATGAACAAAGTTACCCTACAGTGGGTGATAACATGAACAAAGTTACCCTACAGAGGCTGATAACATGAACAAAGTTACCCTACAGAGGCTGACAACATGAACAAAGTTACCCTAAAGAGGGTGATAACATGAACAAAGTTACCCTAAAGAGGGTGATAACATGAACAAAGTTACCCTATAGAGGGTGACAACATGAACAAAGTTACCCTACAGAGGCTGATAACATGAACAAAGTTACCCTACAGAGGCTGACAACATGAACAAAGTTACCCTACCGTGGGTGATAACATGAACAAAGTTACCCTACAGAGGCTGACAACATGAACAAAGTTACCCTACAGTGGGTGATAACATGAACAAAGTTACCCTACAGAGGCTGACAACATGAACAAAGTTACCCTACAGTGGGTGATAACATGAACAAAGTTACCCTACAGAGGCTGACAACATGAACAAAGTTACCCTATAGAGGCTGATAACATGAACAAAGTTACCCTACAGAGGCTGACAACATGAACAAAGTTACCCTACAGTGGGTGATAACATGAACAAAGTTACCCTACAGAGGCTGACAACATGAACAAAGTTACCCTATAGAGGGTGACAACATGAACAAAGTTACCCTACAGAGGCTGATAACATGAACAAAGTTACCCTACAGAGGCTGACAACATGAACAAAGTTACCCTACAGTGGGTGATAACATGAACAAAGTTACCCTACAGAGGCTGACAACATGAACAAAGTTACCCTATAGAGGGTGATAACATGAACAAAGTTACCCTATAGAGGGTGATAACATGAACAAAGTTACCCTATAGAGGGTGATAACATGAACAAAGTTACCCTATAGAGGGTGATAACATGAACAAAGTTACCCTATAGAGGGTGATAACATGAACAAAGCTACCCTACAGAGGGTGATAACATGAACAAAGTTACCCTACAGAGGCTGACAACATGAACAAAGTTACCCTATAGAGGGTGATAACATGAACAAAGTTACCCTACAGAGGCTGACAACATGAACAAAGTTACCCTATAGAGGGTGATAACATGAACAAAGTTACCCTATAGAGGGTGATAACATGAACAAAGTTACCTTATAGAGGGTGATAACATGAACAAAGTTACCCTATAGAGGGTGATAACATGAACAAAGTTACCCTATAGAGGGTGATAACATGAACAAAGTTACCCTATAGAGGGTGATAACATGAACAAAGTTACCCTATAGAGGGTGATAACATGAACAAAGTTACCCTATAGAGGGTGATAACATGAACAAAGTTACCCTATAGAGGGTGATAACATGAACAAAGTTACCCTATAGAGGGTGATAACATGAACAAAGTTACCCTATAGAGGGTGATAACATGAACAAAGTTACCATATAGTAGGTGATAACATGAACAAAGATACCCTATAGAGGGTGATAACATGAACAAAGTTACCATATAGTGGGTGATAACATGAACAAAGTTACCCTATAGAGGGTGATAACACGAACAAAGTTACACTATAGAGGGTGATAATATGAACAAAGTTACCCTATAGAGGGTGATAACATGAACAAAGTTACCCTAATGAAGGTGATAACATGAACAAAGTTACCCTATAGAGGCTGATAACATGAACAAAGTTACCCTATAGTAGGTGATAACATGAACAAAGATACCCTATAGAGGGTGATAACATGAACAAAGTTACCCTATAGTGGGCGATGACATGAATAAAGTTACCCTATAGAGGGTGATAACATGAACAAAGTTACCCTATATAGGGTGATAACATGAACAAAGTTACCCTATATAGGGTGATAACATGAATAAAGTTACCCTATAGAGGGTGATAACATGAACAAAGTTACCCTATAGAGGGTGATAACATGTATAAAGTTACCCTATAGTTGGTGATAACATGAATAAACTTACCCTATAGAGGGTGATAACATGAACAAAGTTACCCTATAGAGGGTGATAACATGAATAAAGTTACCCTATAGAGGGTGATTACATGTATAAACTTACCCTATAGTGGGTGATAACAGAAGCAATAGTGATGCTCCATACTTTCAATGTGCAGTCAGCAGAACCAGAAACTACAAATGAATTGTCATTGGCTGAATCAAGACACGTGACCGCTCCTTTATGTCCAACGAAATTCTCGCCGAAATCGCTTATGTCCAGATTCCAAGTTTTTAACAACCCATCATGGCTGCCTGTAATTATAATCAATAAAATATTGCTTTGGTGTAAAGATGGTTTCATTATAACTGATAATTAAAACTTTCAAAAAGGCTTTGATCAGGGACTTAATGATAGGAATTACAATTTATTCTCTGAAAGAATGGTAAGCTTGAAGTTCAGACAGGACGTTAATGGTTAAAAAAACATCTTCTGTTAAACTTAAAACATTTGATATATTTGCTATGATCGGGTGATGACTGTTTAAAGGTACATGTAGTATTAAACACAATACCAGACACTAGTTTCTTCGAGTCTGGTGTGAGAGCTAGACAGTTGACTGGTCCACTATGTGTAACCTGATACTGTGATTCCCCGCTGAACTTTTTCATCATACTCCACACACATATCTCGTGCTGAAACACAGTAAACAGTTTTTAACCAGACTTCTAATTAGACGAACGTTACACTTTTGATATTTATTGAATATTGTATAAAAGTAAAAGTAAAGTGTTTATTTATTATAGTGTCATCCCTACTTTAAAGGGCAGACATTTCTGACTTATGAGACGCCTACTGTCTGAGCAAATTTACTTCCCGATTCCTATCCTTTAATGTCAGGCATCAGGCGGATAGACACATGATAACCATTATTTAACTAGTTTAACGTGGAAGAGTTTACTAAATTCAAGAAAATATCAAAAAATTAAGCCAACGTATCATTCCTCGTTCACAGAAGTAATTTCTTGTATACTTTGCTATCCAATTTAACAATATGGATTTCGCCGTTTCGCAACAATTTCTGCTCGCTAAACATCTGAACTCGCCGATTCGCAGTATGTTTGACAGTTGAAACATTAGCTTTCAGTTTCGATATAAAGGGCAATTTTATGGCTTTACATACCTTTGATGCAGTAACCGCCATTTGTTCGTTGGATGGTAACATAGTGCAAAGTACTTCTGAACTGTGACCTTTGAAGATTTCTAGAACTTCGGTTGCTCGGAAATTATAGAGATAGACTTCACCACTAGACGACGCGGCAATGCAATGATGACAGTCACTACATATTGAAACGCAGTTTATCTAAAACCAAGAATAAGTAAATATTCAGCATGACTGTAATCTCATCGCTACAATCAATTCCAAGTTATCTGTTGGTGACCAACATGCTCTCGTAGCTTGTTCTGTAATGTATTCCCACCATTCCAACCATTCTCCCCCAACCGTGTTGTCTCCTCCTATTCTCCTTGGTTGTTTTGGAAATCTGCCAGACAATTCCTTATTACCCCATTCCCATGTATATATTACCGCCTCCATAACTCCTAATGTTTCGTATGCCGATGTTTCCTTGAGATTTGTATTGGGAGGCATTGTCTTGTTAATGTGCTTTTCATTGAAACAACTTAGTTCTTCCTTGACAAAAACCCACAAACATAGTTCCGAAACATAAGGCTTGCTTTGCTTAAAATTTAAAACATTGGTCCGTTTATTGTAATGTTAATTCTTCCCTGCAGAGCAATATAACATTTCGACGTTTTTGTCAGACGACTTTGAAAGAATCAAGTATATAACCATTTTGTCTACAACATAAACGTCTTAAAAAACATACAGTCACACACTTTTACGATGTTTAAACAATAATAAGTAAGTAACGTTTTAAGCTATGCGTGAATATAAACATATAACCAGACGACCTTGGCCATGATTCCATAAGAAGCAGATATTTATGTACCGAATAGAATAATCTGGTATAACGTACATAAAGTTATATACGTAACGATCTTTAATAAAACGATGCTCACCTACGCAATTAGTTCATTTATAATGTTCACACTTATTCTACTCACGTTCCCTTTATGTCCTTGTATCGTCTGCGCAATTGTCCCCGTTGCCATGGCAATTACGTGCATATAACTATTATCACAGCCTGGAATGCATTTGAAATGATCACATTAATTTTGCCATACATTTGTACTTCCAAATTGGCCTTTAATGTTTGTTTACTCTTCATTTCTAGGTTGCAATGATGAGAAAATGAACATTCAACACAAATGACGTATAACTTGCAATCATCTGTCCATAAGGCTACACATTAGTTATTAAGAGTGAATTGCGACATGATGATTCTTTGCGCATGCGTAATGATACATGCTGGCATAGTCTCGGTTGGTTTGCGCATGCGTAATGATACATGCAGCATAATCTCGGTTGGTTTGCATCATAATGTGGATTCTCACTTTGCTAATTATTGTATCAATAAATGATGTCGTAAATTAGTAATAATACCCATAAAATAGTTGTTTTCCGATTGGTCCTTAGTGATGTAAATGACATAATAAATCCAATCAAAGTAGCGTCAAACTTTGCGTTACAGTGAAGGGTGCTGCTTTTATCTTTTATCGGCAACAAAGTTAATTTTTACTGATGTGTATTTTTAGGTGAGGTTTTACTGAACTTTTGATTCTGAATTCATATAAGTACATTGTACTTGTTAACGTTCTTTTTTCTGAAGTTACCCGTAAATAACCTTACGGTTGACTGTTTTAGTACCATCCAGGTGATAATTAAAATAGGAAAAGGTGGGGAAAAGTCACGTTATATAGACAGACGTGTTTACCTGCCACAAGAAAGGTGCTATCTGCTGACACATCGATACATAGTATTGGACTGAGTGACTCCACATCTATGATACTCATGTGCGACCAATCCTTAGTATACCACAGAATTATCTTACAATCCAACGAGCCTGAAATGTTAGGTCAAAATCCATTTAAACTAAATGATGGTATATTTTGGCAATTCATTTTATTAACATAATATACAGTCGGACCTCGTTCATTCGAAGTCATCGTGTCCGAAATTTATTTCGAATAATACATGGTTTCGAATAGTCCAGTTTGTTTCGACGTGAAAAGAATATACATCGGCGCCTGCAATTTATTTCGGATGTTGACAAGTATTCGGATAGACGGTTGTCGAATAAACGGGGTCCGACTGTATTCTCAATTGCATAAATTACTTCGTCTTTTTGAATTGTAGCATTTGTTTCAAAACATTTTAAATCGATAAATCTGAAAATAAAGATTACTGGAGGTACAGCGGCCAAGCGTCTGTGTCCTCACAAACGCGAGTTCGAGACCCAATCGATGTTAAATAAACGGTTGGCCATTCCAAGTCACGAACTGACGCAGCTCATCACAAATTCGTTCAAAATATGACGTTCATCAAATCGAAAAAAATACATGTACATGTATTTAATTGGAAAAAAGATATAAATCAGTCCTTAAAAATTCAGAAAAAGAGTAAATGGTAATGGTAAACATAATGATAGAATGCCCTTACTGGTCAATAATATTGAATTCGATTTGCATAAACGCAGAGAAGTTACTCGTTTTTTATGCATTGAGAGTGTCTTTATATCATCTCCATCTTCTAGTTCCCTGACAACAATAGAGCCATCGTTTGTTCCACACACAACATACTCTTGTTGCAAACATACGATACACGTGACAAACGCCTTAAACTCTCTGAAAAAGTGGCAAAAGTACGATACACGTGACAAACGCCTTAAACTCCCTGAAAAAGTGGCAAACATACGATGTACGTGACAAACGCCTTAAACTCTCTGAAAAAGTGGCAAAAATACGATACACGTGACATAGGCCTTAAACTCTCTGAAAAGTGGCAAAAAAACGATACACGTGACAAACGCCTTAAACTCCCTGAAAAAGTGGCAAACATACGATGTACGTGACAAAAGCATAAAACTCTCGGAAAAGGTGAACAATTTTGTTTATTTATCAAGTAACTTCAGATTCGACATTGCCATCACGTCCTCTTTCATTAAAAAGTATCGTCACTATTACGAGACATTTGCTTCTGCCAAAATGATGTAAACAATATCACACTTTGTCCATTTTTAATTTATTTATACAAATGAGCGCCTGCACGATTTCCAACCTCTTCTTCAAGTAAACGTAATTTCCAGAGAAACGTCACATGTGACGTCACCATGTAGGCCACTGACAGTAGGCAATATTTGCCCCATATGGCAATTTGAAAACGAAGTGACCATATGAAGTAAATATAGTTTCCTGCTTGCAAATAGTGACATCACATGTTGCGTTTTCTTGAAATGACGTCACTTGCGGAAGACGTTTGAAATCGTACAGTGGCGCTCAAATGGAAGTTTTACACAAGGACACACGTAGTGTATAAAACTGCCCGGGTACGTTCCCAGGTATTAAACATAGCTCGAATTTTTCGTGCACCATCCAAATTTATAAAACATATCACGTAGAAAATTGCTAATGAAAGGAACATACTTGAGTACATTTATGCAGTCCTCGGAATCCAGAGCCCAGACACGAACTGTCTTGTCCTTAGCCCCTGATATCATAATGCGAGATTTCGTCTCTAGAAAAATGCAAGTCACTTGTCCAACGTGACCTGAAAACAATTACTGAATGTTTTTTTTTTGTTTTTTTTGAGACGGAGATAAATTATGTTTCTCGTCTATAGGTGCGAGTGGGTCTAATGTTACTGAATGTTTGAGAGATTATTTTGGTCGGGAATTCGGTTCATCAAAATTGAAGGTATTTTGCATATATTTTTCCGAGACGTTGTTAACAATTGCGAGCGTACAATGTTGTTAGGTACTCTGAAGTATTGGGTAAAAGACATAACGTGAAATTGAAACGTTTGTGTAAAAACTTCATATTATTCAGAACTTGTATTATCAAATCTCCCTAAGATTTATGACGTAAAACATATACATATAAATGCTTTTTTTATAAAACCCAACTTTATATCAACTTCAACCAACTGAACACGACATTTGAGTTTGACAATCATATTTTTTTTTGTATATTTCAACAAACCATACTATACATTTATGCGCATGTCCATACTTTGTCCCAACCGGAAAGGGGGCTGCGAAATATAGGGGTCTTTAAACAGAGGATGAATCCCGAAATGTGTGATTTTTGACTGACCTAGTGAGATCGCCATTCAGGAAATAAAATTGAGCGGAATTTTCTGCAGGATACAGTAAAATATCACTCAAAGATCACCTCAAAATTAAGAACACAATTTTCAAGTCCATTTTCACTGTTTTGCTCATTATTCAACCTCAATATTATGGCCACCTCAATAAAAAACCAGTTCTGTTTTCAAGGGCCCCAAAGGTGGTCTTATCATGGAGGGTTTACTGTATTTTGATGTACAGAACCAATCGTAACTACTCGGCGGTATCCGGCAGAGCTCGGAATACATACCTCGTAAGTAAGTGGATGGATACACCCAATGTGATGTGTCCCCGGCGAATAACGCCGAGTAGATAATCACGAGATTACCTTCTGAATGCATAAAAAAAAATATTTTTCGCCAACAATTCCTACAAATTGATGTTATTTCATTATCAGGGATATATTTATTTGTCGTTCCAAATTTATTTGATGTTGGTTTCCCAGAAATATCGTATATGTCTCGATTCCATAATAGACAGGTACAACATATCTCGGAGGCGGCCATCTTGCGGACTACTTTCTAACCATAATATCTCCGAGGTTATTTATATCTATGAGGTGTTCCGATTGGTACAGAACACCGAAATGAGGCTTGACAAAACTTCCTGCTCAATGGGTGGAATTTAGACAAACAAGTTTGCAGTTTGTAATAAGTAGTTCCCTCGGTGTGCCCGCCACTCCCATTGGATGGGAAACAACCTAGATAGGTGCATTACCTTTGAATGATTTGACCTGGCGTCTTGTTGCTATGTGAAACATAAAAATAGCATTTTCGGAAGCCACTAGCACATGTTGAGTGTTTGGCATTACGGCTGCACACGTGATTGGCTGATCATATCTCATGGTTGTCACGGAGGGGGTGTGTACATTATCTAACCACGTGGTCAAGGGAACCAACAGCGGAAGAGTATAATTATCACACCACTCCATGCACTGAGTCACAAACGATTCGATATACCGAGGAAAATAATCTACAAAGAAAATGCCATAATCATGTTATCATCATTTCAACTTTATTGTAACTTATTTGTTTAGTGATCCAATCGATGTACACGACGCCATTTTGTTTTTTGTGAACTTACTTTAAGGATACAAATATGGCTGAAAATGGATGAGGAATGAGTTTGATGAATGCATCACTGTGGAAACAAATACAATGGGCAATACAGAATTAAGATTTGATTAGTTACTGAACTCTTGATTTCAAAACAAATTATATAAACAGAAACATTCAATCACCGTCAAATGTTTTCTTGTTATAAATAGATAGTTCATACATCTACAATATTTACCTCCCTTGTTCTGAATAGTCGGCCATATTGATAGGCAATTTTCCTTAAAAAGTATAGGGAATATAATTTAAACGATAGTAAAATAGAATCAGGTATATAAAATGACTTTTTCATCATGCTCATGTTGGCAGATGTCTCAGAAATTTGAAGAAAATGTGGTTGTCACATGCAAGTTCTCCGAAGTTGGTATTTTCTCGATTATCTTATATTTGGTAATTAATTTGGTAAGTGCTTATCAGTTTTGCCTATCAAAATGGCTGATGACAAAGAACATGGGAGGTAAATATTGTAGATTTGTGTATGGTGGCATATTACTGCCACCAGCTAGCATGATAGCGTTCGCGAATTAATTCGTTTTAACCATCTTAATTATTACGATAATTATCTAGTTATCTAGTTAATATTCGTGATAAATTTTCGGTAAGATAAATATCATACAACTAGAAACAGGCTTGAAAGTGCCCAGAACTGCCACCTCTTACCTTTTTATGATGTATTACACTAGATTTAACCCTTCGTGGCTGTAGTCCTTTTAATTGGTTTGTACAAACGTACCTTTGAGTTGACGCAATCTTCCGATCAGTTCATTAGCAAGCTGTAGTGGAGATGTGTGAAGTGCAACACCCGCTGACCTAAAGGTAAGGTCAAGGACGTGCATATCTTCATCAACGAGGAATGATTTCACAAGGTCAAGGTTATACATGACCTTTTGCACGTGATCAGCGTCCGCCATTGCCAAGAGGTATTCAAAGTTGCAAAAAGTATGCTCTTTGAAACGTTCAATATCCCCTGAAAAATCATTCAGGAACTGTTTAATTTTTAGAATTATGAGTAACAATCTCGGTGTTCACAAAGGATCCACTGATCTGGATCAATTTGATCCTGAAATATATTTTCCCTTTTCTGGAAGCACTTTTCATATACTAACACAAAAATACCTAATATCTTCTAATAAACATTGTGAAAACCCTTAAAACTTGTTGAGAAAATAATAAATTATACTTATCACTGAATTTGATACAGGTCAAATCAGGATCAATTTTCAAGAATCAGTCTTAACTTACCAATCATAACTCTTTTCTAAATAAACAAGAAAACTAACTTTAATGTCTTAAAAGTTGTTCAAAACATTCATATATCCATTTGTATCACATTCTATCAAAACATTTAGTTTTTCCTACAACATTTTTCAAAATTTGCAAAAAAGTATATCTAATCTTGATCCTGATCCTAAAAACTAATTATTTGTGAACATGGGGCCAGGCCCAAACAGATGATTAGGGAGATCAAATTTGGTATATACGATATGACGTGTTTCTTTAAAAACAAACCGGCGTTGTGTTTTCAATAGTTTTCCTGTAAACCATTAATATGATATACATGTATTATGTATAAATTAATCAATAACGACAAGAATGTCTAGCTCAGTATCGTGTGATTGTCACTGAATAACAAAGAAATCGTTGAAGTATTGAGGGAAATCGGATTTTCAGCCTTTGTAAGTTAATTAGCGTAAAACGTTGCCAGGGGAACGTACTTTATACCATATGTACACATAATAATTTAAGAGGATTTTGTATTAAGAAAATAAGCATCACCGGTCATAAAATCTCTATTAGCAAATTAATATATCCATGTAAATAATTTTACAGTAAGCATTTAAGAAGATACCAGACATAAAGTAACACATATTTGTACTTTTCATTAGAATGGAGTGATCATTTCATTACTTTCTTAATCATGATGTTCATAACGATAACGAAATCAAAGCACTGTTTGTAAGGATATTTCGAAAATGACGTAATCGGAAGGCTATTCCAGGATATCAAAGAATTGACTATTGTTCATATAAACTGAAACCAAAAACATAACATAAAAAAACGAACATAATTTATTATCGTATTGCAAAAATAATTTTATAAAAGTAAATATTTTGGTATTCCGAGCAATGCCGTCTTCCGACGAAAATTTCGGAACAATTCACGAAATGTATCGAAATATGACGAAATCGTCCGGCAACACTCGAATCCGTTTAAGTGAATTAGAAATACTATTTATGAAAGAAGTACCGATGAATGGAGTAGTTTGGGGAGTTCAGGTTCATCAACATTTGTTTACAAATAAGACGACCTGTAATACAAATAGTAGTCGTCTTTCCACGGAATATATAGAATAAGAAGGTTTACTGTAGCGTGAAGCAAAACGCACAACTTTAGATGTTTATTTTTTAACAAACGGAATATTTCATGCCCATGTAAACAAAGAAAGAATATTTGAATTAGTTCAATATTGAACGATCCGTACATCTTTTAAGATGAATTATTCTTTAGAATTGTTTTCCCTTAGATGGTATATTAGAAATATATTCTAAAATTACGGTTTAAAATAATTATTAGAAATATATTCTGAAATTACGGTTTAAAATAATTATGCGGATTTTGTTGGGATGCCAGTCTATTATTTTTAAGCTCATATTCCTTAAACGGGAATAGTACAATCACCCAAGATGTGCATATATAGGTCGGATTATGAAGGTGATTGAATAAGTACAAATATAGATTACAGTCCTGCTCTGTAATTGTGGGTTTCTATGCTCATCCCATTCTCAGTAATATTGTTTTAAGAACTCCAAGACGTCTTTAAATGCACACCTTGTTAGTTTTCTTTTGTAACGTGCAAAAACAATTACAGCAAATATAGTTCTGAAGGAAGTAGGTGTGATTCATGCAAACTTGCTATGATTGCACATGTGATCAACTCATCGCGGTTTTTATGGACGTCAGCATCGTTTGGTCATTGCATATGCTTAATTTTCGAACAGATAGACGGATAATGCCACATGTGCTTGTTTAATTCAGGCGGTCTTCATCATGAAAGAAGCGATAACAAGAAATATCTTGAAAAAATGTGGTCGGCGTAATTTAAGCTGGTTAAGATTTGTTGTGCAACATAAACATTTGCCGTGATGTTACGATTGCTGGTTACTTCAGATCCAAAATGGATTTAGGTAAATTCACCGAAATTCAGTGGATTTCGGTAAGGTAACGTACCCCTAATCGAAAGGTTAACCAATCCGCGTCTATGTTACAAACGTTCGGTTAAAGAGAAGATGGTTTAGTGTTTAGCGTAAGATTTGATTGATTTCCACAACACGGATATGCAAACAGCAAAGCCAGGTTAGTACGGCTGCGCCGAAAACAGAACTAAGACTACGCACCTGACTTCAGCAGATGGAACCAAAGCTCGTGCAGTTTCCTTAAATTATACATGACGTCATTATAAACCAATGGTTGAGGGCTGAGCAGTCTATCAGCATCTTCGGTCACCATGGTGAGGTCGTCGTAATCCACAAATGGGTTGCGTACATTCCACTGTTCAAGAAACAGATTGGCCAAGTCTCGATGACAGTTTGTCGCTTTTTCTGGGAAATTTAAATATCTTTGTCGAATCACTGCCGTAATGCGTTTGTTTCTCCACATCAGTAACGTCTTGTTGCCAATATAACGCCTGCTGAGTAGGGTACCTAAGAATTAATCATATCTACTGTACACATTCTGTTATTTAATCAACCTTTCTTTAACTGTATTCAAAAAAATATTCAAAAGCTAAATTCAAGTCAAATATCGAAGGAAAATAATTCTCAGTGATATGTTTATAAAATATTTCTAAACTAGACAAAATACCAGCAGGTTCTACATTGTTATTTAAACGATTATTTCGTTTGTACTTAGCAAAAGTACGGTTGTTTTGTGCAAAAACATGAAATTGTGGCAACCGGTTTGTTTTAGTGATGTTTCATACGAGTCTGCAGAATGAAACAATTAATTATATTTATAAAAATAATCGCATATTATGTTCTTAACGAGCCAATATCATTCACCTAACGATACACATTATCCATTATATATATTGCAATAGATTCGTGTTTAACACTGTATTGCTGGTACGACATCATGTAGGCTATATCATAATTGACATAGTTATTGATTTTTTGTCATCATGTCCATAGGTTACATGCTCATAATAAGCTGTTATATGATTGGAGTTGTTAATAACTATATTATTTTATAAATGAAACACGATACATCCAACATCATTATGTTTTAAATAAACATTGACCTATAAAAAACTTATTTGAACGGCGTAATTCATAAATCAAAGTGTTAATGCACTACATACCGAGCTCGTGTTTGATTGCAGCCCACTTGTAATGTGGAAAGCGAAGAACTGAAGGTTCATGATGCTGATAAGCTTCTAGCAGAACCGGATCATTGGCTGACATCACATCTAGTACCTCCACTTCAGAGAGGCCATACCGACTGAGAGCTATGTAGGAACATAATGCACTGATAGTCTCTTGTCCAAACGACTTTTCAAGATGTATTAATTTCACGTCAACTATGGTTTCAATTGTGGAAGGTATTGCATCACATTGTTCCGTGTTTGTATCAATAATTGTCCAAGAATTCCACGTGGTAGCAGTGTTTGAAAGTTGTTTTACAATAAAGGGGTTTCTGTCTTTGGACATAGCGGTCATCACAGCGTTTGACTGATTGTCGGTAAGTTTTCGCCGGGCTTTAACTAAAATCTGATTCAATACTGTTTGGCTTTCATCTTCAGACATATTGCTGACGTATACAATGACGTCATGTTGAAGTAATTTACTTTTTATCCTCTTCACAATTACTGAATTTTCAGTCGATGAACACGTGATCGTCACGTGAAATTTTGGCGGAAGTCGTGTTGCTAACCAGTCTATAGAATCGAACACGTGTTCTCCATTTTGGTCCTGAATAATCTGCATCTTTTCTATTCCATCAATGAATATTAACAATTGTCTTGTGCTCTTTGAAACCCTGTTCATAAGACCATGAAAATAGTTAGTCAATTTTTTCAGAGAATAAGTCTCAATATTAAACTCCTGTTTAAGAAGCATATTTATTTGATAACATATGTTTCTAAATATATCTTCCGCAGACGAGGATTTGGCGGTCAAGCCCACAAACACAGGTATTATTATAGCGTCCTTTCCGAATAGTTCCCGCGCCCTGTAGCACATTTTGGCCATAATACTACTTTTCCCTGACCCCTCAGAACCCTTTATAATACTTAACTGGTGATCAGAGCGAGATCCGTTTATCAACAATGCTTGTAACTTAGCCAAATACTTAGCGACCCCGGTCACAGTGTTGTCTCTGTATAAATCAGCACACCTATGTAGATGCACCAAAGTTTCATGAAAATCGAACGAATTTCGTCCTGAATCCACGGATTTAATTGGCATGGTTATGTTCTTTTCAATCAGAGATGCCACTTTTCTAGTTACCAAAGTGATCAAGTTTTCAACATAGTCATCGAGCATTTTCTTATTATTTTCTAACTCACCATTTTTACATGGAATCATTATATGTATTATGTTGCTGTCAGAAACTTTCTCCGATATGCCAAGTTTAAGTCTTGCTAGTTTATCAACGGGTTTAGCCAATGATAATTTTCGACCATTCTTTTTAGGACTGTTCGATTTTAATGATGTATGTAATTCTAAACCGCTTGTGTTCTCTATGCCTGAAAAATAGAATGAAAAGTTACAAATTCATCAAGGTTCTACGGTCGAGAAGTCGCTCATTCAACTGATACAGAAGCGTGTGTTATGATTGAAGATATTGCTGATGAAATGCTTCAAAGATCATTGACAACACAGGGGTTGAGGGGGTAGGGCGCATGTCTCCTGATACGAAGGTGGTGGCTCCGATTCCCACATTGGTCGAGGTTGTACCAGGGCTCTTGAAGTCTAATTGCCAATTCGGTCTTCCAACAGTTGAGTTGGACTTAGTCCGGGACAAGTATGTCATGCGTGCCTGCTTGATCAATACCCTATTCTATGTTCGTAAATTAGCGTCTTATGTCGGACATGTCAAAATTAACATGTACACTAGTCTGAGACAACTGTATTAAAAGAAAATTTCTAGAGCCCTGGGTTGACCAGCGAACCTCAAAATTGCTGAATAATGCGCATGTATTAGTTCGTAATCCAGGAAGGAGTCATCGCGAGGGATTAATAACTATTAAGCTTGTTACACAATCAAGCATTTATAATACAAAATTCAAAACTACGAGCCAGGTTAGATGACTGTCGATTTTATCTGAAATATTGTTCAACGCGGCGTTTAATATTAGCAAAAATATCAAATGTCAATATTATTACAAACTACATAGAATACGTGCTATATATGGACTTTAAATGAAACTGAAGAGAAACATCGTATCTTATTTCGTGTCTTTACTAGGAAATATTGATATGATAATTAATTAGAAGCTATTTCTGAGCACGAAATTTGTTTTGAAAGCCTATTATTGATATCCATAGTAACTGGAAATATGTTTTTATCTTTCTATTGTATTTGCAGTATTTATATAGCACGAGGGAGTGTCTTGAAGGTCATTCTATTAAATGCACTGACTGGGTAATAAACAAATCATTATCAAGCAATTCCAAGATAACATCCAGTAGCCGGTAAAATGTATGAAAATGGTAAAATAATCCACTTAAAACGTCACCATTTTTGGGGGGAATGTGGAACACAGATTTTCCTTTTAGTCTGTTGACACGTCTTTAAAGGCACGTGAACTTATACTTTTGACAAAATACACTCAGTCATAAATATGAGATGCTCGGTGGTTATTTCCTTCATACAGATGTAACCTTTATCACGACATTGTCACTTTCCTGACATGTTTCTAAACCCACAGATACAAGTATCCGGTGCCACATATTTAGCGTAACTGCAAAACAACTCAGTATATAATCGAAAGGTCGATTAGTCTCGATTTTTGTCAGAATAACCTAAGTCTAAAATATGGGAAAATCGGTGGGAAATGCCTTCAAATAGATGTTCTCTACAACATTGCATGGCCACTTTTCTATCAAGTGTCCCAAAACTACAAATATATTCTATCCTGTTCTACGCACCGATTGAGTGCTAACACAGGAAATACATGTACAAATGTATCAGACTTGTGGTTTACGGTGCCAGGAAACGTTTAGGGAAAGTTATAATGCAGAGTTTTAGATTATGAATTAATGTATCAACATCATAATCAGGTAGAAAATAAGGCAATGCACTTTTAATGAATTCATTCGACAGTGAAAGCTAAGATTTGCGACTATATAACATTATTTTAAGTCTTTGTACACATGTAATAACATGACTGTAATGAACTACAAGTTGACAAGATACCGACGTCACGTTAATGAGACCATAAGGTTCGCTGGTGGAATACGATATACAAGTTAACTACTATTTTGATAAACGACCTCCTGTTTCTGTCTATGTTTCGAGATAGAAATCGGCTTATAAAGCAAATTATAAGAGGTGACTTACCTCTTATAATTTGCTTTATAAGTCGATTTCTATCTATATATGATGGATTGTGAACATAACAACTCGTTCAGTCTCCATTCGTGTATAATTAGTGTAAATTTGATATCTTACAGAAAAATCTATACGCTCTCCGAATGTAAAGTCAAATGATTTGATGTACATTGCGTGCAGTGCTCTAGAAATCCACTAGCCCAATGTCCTGGACTAGTCTAATATTGAATCGGGTTAGCAACAGTTGAGCTGATGTTAGTCTCGGACAAGTCTGTTTTAAAGCTAACCAACATCAGCAATAGTTCAGTTAAAAGTCAAACCTTAGAATCCCACAAACACATACATGCGATCATTAATTGTGTGGAGCTATCATTGTGTATGTTTATTTGTTACTAAATTTACCGATATTCGCGGACAACTAACTTCCTATGTCGGACAAGTCAAAATTACATTTTCAATAGTCCGTGACAAGCGTCTTTGAAATGAATGATCTACAACCCTGGCGTTATATACGAGCTGTTTCTGTTTAGCATGCTATATTTCACCTTGCAATAAACTGTCTTGTTCCATCTTTGCGTGTCACTACCCTCACTCACAGCGCTTTGATTCCACTGCCGTTACATTCGTGTTTATGAATGTTTCGGAATAAGCGCCCGATGCTAAAGGAGAGTAGCGTGTCACGTGCCTGATATTTCTTAATAAACATATAATTTTCTAAAATCACAAGTCTGAATATTTTATATTCAATTACTGGCTTCCTAAAACATCATTACTGTCCAATGTAAATGAATTCGTGATTCATTTGTTAGCTGTTATGTTAACAAAGTCGTCGCAAGTAAATAACGCCCAGATCCATTTATCAATCAGACATTCGGTCATGCGCAGTCATGTGATATTTGCAATCACGTGACCACTCAACATCACAAGACAGACGCTACTAATTCAATCAACATAGTCAATAAGATGTTATCCTTACAGTATATAAAATGCAAAAGTAAGGATGTAGAAGCTCATATTGATGTCTTGACACAACACGATATTCATTCAAACAGAAAACAATAATGAATAATTACCCTGAAAGCTTCTGAAAAGAAATAGACTGTCTTGTGATGAGAGCCAAAGTGCTTGCTTGATTTGTCGCTCTAGTCCTGAAAAAAAGAACCAGTCTTAATATGGCTTCCTGTAAAAATTGTAACTTTTCTCAGTAATTTCTCAGTAAATTTAACAATATGTTACAATTGTATTCATGTATATTTGATTCAAACAATTAATTTTATACTAAAAGAAGAAGTCTGAATTTGAACTACTAGTAATGCAATAAAAGGCTGTAGACATCTTCCCGTTTAAAGTTGTCTTAACCATTAGTAAATGTACAGTAAAACATCACTTAAATATCACCTCAAATTTAAGAGCACCTCACTAATAAGAACGTACATGTATTTTCATATACCAAGCACAGTTTCGTTCGTTCATACTTTAAATCGATAATCTGACCACCTTATAATGAAGACCGACTTTCTCCAGAACTAATGTGGGTCTTATTACGGAGGTTTCACTTATCTGAGTAAAAGAGTGTTCCTTACCCGAAACAAAATATCTCTCCAGCCCCTGTGTGAGTTTAGATTGACTGTCACACAGTATAGCTGACGCCTGGATAATTGTTAGAAGCTCATTATAACGCGTGGCCCGGTCAAGTTCAGTGTCTCTGAAATTGTAAAAGTGTCGTCCGTTGTCAAAGCAACCGTCATCTTTTGTTTTAACAACAACTGTAACCTCAATATAAATATAACGAATAAAGTGATGGATGTTACACAAGAGTATAAAACATATTATGAACGCATTTGCTTGATTTGTGGCGTTAGTACTCAGTTACAAACACTGATAGCAATGGTAACATGTGTTCGATGCGCGGCTTGGTTCCAACGAATGTAGCAATAGCAGACCAAACGATGGTCACATGTGTTCGATGCGCGGCTTGGTTCCAACAAATGTAGCAATAGCAGACCAAGCCTGATATAATCCAAGCATCGTATATTGCGTGTTGGCACATGTATTGCTATTTGTTATACAACAGTTTCAGAAGCCAAGCAGCTGCTGCATTCGTTAAAAACTTATTTATTTTATATCGATCGTAAAGCAATTACTACAACTTATACACGTAAGATGACTGTTTCCTGGGTCACTGATGAGTAATCGGGCCCATATCAGGGATTACAAAGATCGTAGATCGTATAAAATTATCACATTCTCTTCTTTTTGCTTACCTTTCTAATACAACGAATGTAAAATGTTTGTGTAGATGCAATAAGTTTATGTAATGTGAATGAAATGTTGAACTTGTTCATATTCCGTTTATGTATTGTAAGTTCATGAGTGAAATATAGAAATTGACTGAAATTTGTTTATGTACCGTTTTATGTAATGTGGAGAAGTATTGATTTGGTTTATATACTGTTTATAAGATGTGATTGAAGTATAGAAATTAAGTGAAATTGTTTATATAGCGTTTATGTAACGTGAGTGAAATGTTGAAATTGTTGATGTACCGTTTATGTAATGTAAGTCTATATACTGTTTATGTAATGTAAGTATATACACTGTTTATGTAATGTAGGTCTATATACTGTTTATGTAATATAAGTCTATATACTGTTTATGTAATGTTAGTCTATATATTGTTTATGTAATGTAAGTCTATATACTGTTATGTAATGTAAGTCTATATACTGTTTATGTAATGTAAGTCTATATACTGTTATGTAATGTAAGTCTAGACACTGTTTATGTAATGTAAGTCTGTATACTGTTTATATAGTGTAAGTCTGTATACTGTTTATGTTATGTGAGTCTATATTCTGTTTATGTAATGTAAGTCTATATACTGTTTATGTAATGTAAGTCTATATGATGTTTATGTAATGTAAGTCTATATACTGTTTATGTTATGTAAGTCTATCTACTGTTTATGTAATGTAAGTCTATATACTGTTATGTAATGTAAGTCTATATACTGTTTATGTAATATAAGTCTATATACTGTTATGTAATGTAAGTCTAGACACTGTTTATGTAATGTAAGTCTGTATACTGTTTATATAGTGTAAGTCTGTATACTGTTTATATAGTGTAAGTGTATATACTGTTTATATAGTGTAAGTCTATATACTGTTATGTAATGTAAGTCTAGACACTGTTTATGTAATGTAAGTCTAGACACTGTTTATGTAATGTAAGTATGTATACTGTTTATGTTATGTGAGTCTATATTCTGTTTATGTAATGTAAGTCTATATACTGTTTATGTAATGTAAGTCTATGTGATGTTTATGTAATGTAAGTCTGTATACTGTTTATGTTATGTGAGTCTATATTCTGTTTATGTAATGTAAGTCTATATACTGTTTATGTAATGTAAGTCTATATGATGTTTATGTAATGTAAGTCTATATACTGTTTATGTAATGTAAGTCTATATACTGTTTATGTAATGTATGTGAAATGTAAAATTGAGTAAAATTGTTTATAAAAGAAGTTCAAAGTTCAACCTCCACAAAGGCGGGTTACGAATCCACGACCATCGGTCTGAGAGTCAGGCGCTCTATTCATCGATCACTATGTCTTCCTTGTAGCATTCGTACCAACATAGAAAAAACCGAAGCTACATTTATCCTCACTCTAGTATACAAATGACATTTTGCAACTGCTACAGTCGTCAAGGAAGTTGTTAGTGTTAATGACTAGTTTTTAAGACAGCTTGAAATCTTTCTTCCGCATAACATCATAAATTTGCTAAGCTGGTTAAATTACGTCTGGGCAGCTAATCCGACGGCTGGAAAATCTTATTGCTAATTTGCATATAGAATGTCAAACACATTTACCCGTCTGCGTGAAGATCACGTCGCAGAATATAAGATGGTGGAATGGAGTTCTCGTCCAGACGGTATGAAGATGATAGCAGGTCGAATTCTACAGAAACAGGAAAACATGAAAGCAATAAGAACATAACTGTTTTCCGAATTTGTTCAATAAATTGATGAAAATTCATAATGTAATATTAGTACTAGAGATGTCAACGAATATTCGGATATTCAAATATTCGTTTGTACGTCCGAATATTCGAATACTGATTCGGCAATCGAATATTCGATAAAATATAAAAGCTGAATGCAAGCGTATAAAATTTCAAAGATGGGCATTATCGCATTGAATAACATTTTACCCGTGAAAATAATTGATACAAGTGTTTATTGACGTGTTATGTTGTATATTTGGGGGCAAGTGAGATATAGCACTCTGGTGATGACAGTTTGGCCCTCACATTATTAGTAATCGCGTGGATTGATCAGTTTAAAAAATAAAATTGATAAGCATAAACTAAAAGTTAAACTTCGAATTACAAGAAAATGTTGCTGAAGAGAGGTTGTTGCTCGAGTGAGGAGCGCTCTAGAGAGGATGGACTCAGACAGTTGTACAATTTATTTGGACAGAACTACTTTAAGTATTCATACACTTCTGGTACAATCTTAATTTTACTCAATGCAAAGTTCATGTTGATGTTGAATAATAAAAAGTAAATTTGTTTAAACCAATATAACTGACTATTTGATTATAAAGACGGGAAGTCTCTCAATGCAATGATACAAGCGATAGTTTTAGTCTAAGTTGTACACTATTATGGCTTACGTTTTCCTTGTTTTTTGCCCGCTTCTAATAGAAGAGTAAATTCCTGCTCACTGATTGACATAGGGAGTGGCACATCGCCATATTTGTCTCCTAGAAATCCCTGCAAAATATATATTTGATATTATAAGCCTATTTTAACACTAGACACATCGAAAGTCACTTTACCTCGTCTTTATTTATATCTCTTTTCCTAAAGGTTACTTTAAGTTTTCGTCACAAAAAAGGTATCAAATAAACAAACTGTTTTGGTTTATGACCGAGGTTGATTTTTTATTTAACAATGTCTTTTTATTCTATGGCATCGTATTGCATGTACCTTTCTTAGAGAAAAAATCTTACTTTTCCCTCGTAAAAGTAATTAAAAATTGAAATTGATGTTGCCATTGACAAAACGTGCTTGTTGTTCAATGATTGCAAATATCGTATATTCATAGATTAGTCTAATGTATTGCCGCATCTAGACTATAGAACATCGCTATGTACATGCCTTACGTTAGTATTCAATCATTGTGTTCTGCTTTCAAAGAATGCTTTACATTCTGTTTTGATTCTACATTTCTTTTGATTTGTAATATTTCCTGCATTCGAGTGGTCAATATTAAGATCTAGTTGACAACCACTGAATAAACCCTAAAGTCAAATAAAGCATGAAGGAAGGCTCAACGACCCAGAGTTACAAACCTCTACTTAAAATCATGGTTTAGATACTGGTCATAAGAGCTTAACCCACCAGTTGTATTCCACATAAATTTTTTTAAAGAGGTACTGGACATACATTTTGCTGATTACGACTGCGATAAGCTAAATCATTCATGATTCAAATGATTTGAACTACAGACAAATTCGATGTCAATGTGTCAATATCACGTTCGTCCTTTCAGATCACTTTGTTACGGTTTAGTGAATACATGTCTCAAAATACAATATGGCGGGTTAGCTCTCTTGACTTGTGGTTGACATTAAGGCGCCGCACACATGGTTACGCATTTTATGGTACAGTCGGAACCGGCTGATAGTAGTGAGTCATGAAGTGGTGTAAACAGTTTTTATTTCGATTTTTGGCCCATATTGTTATTCTGGTGTCCGTGTGGGGTTAGTTCAATTAAATGAACGCACTTACCAAAAAGAAAGGCCCAATAGAATCAATATTGCATTCGTCAATCTCCTTTATACTCCTCTCCAGATCCTCCGAACAACGCATACAATTTTCACTGTTACCTAGCAACATGTCCACAAATAGAACATTAACACCATATTGTAGACAATGATGTTGAAGATCCGGTAAAACTTCGTGCCAAATATATTTCCTCTCCATGTCGAACTCTGAAATATATTTGAAAATACTTAACGCCATAAATATTCAAAGTGAAGGAGCGATTTTGAACATTATCCATCATGCAACAAAGTTTGTTGCGGGGTATGCTTTTGTTGAGTTTCGCTCGTTTATTCTATAGGACAGTTACATATACGGCGCAACATCTTCAGAGCAACACCCTCTGGGAGGCGCCAAATGTGCCTGTTGTGAGGGGTTGTTGCACTGTATATATAAAAGGGATGGTACATTTTGACTACATGATAAAATGATACAGTTGTTGACGATATGTTGTTGCTCAAGGCAGGGCTGCTTTGGAGATGTTTGCACTGTTTTATGAAAGTGGTCTGAATCGAGCACTGTATTAAGAAAATGGTCAGACTCGAGCATTGTAGTTTGAAAATGGTCTGAATCGTGCACTGTATTATGAAAATGGTCAGACTCGAGCACTGTATTATAAAATGGTCTGAATCGAGCACTGTATTTTGAAAATGGTCTGTATCGTGCACTGTATTATGAAAATGGTCAGACTCGAGCACTGTATTATAAAATGGACTGAATCGAGCACTGTTTTATGAAAATGGTCTGTATCGTGCACTGTATTATGAAAATGGTCAGACTCGAGCACTGTATTATAAAATGGACTGAATCGAGCACTGTATTATAAAATGGACTGAATCGAGCACTGTATTATAAAATGGACTGAATCGAGCACTGTATTATAAAATGGTCTGTATCGAGCACTGTATTATGAAATGGACTGAATCGACCACTGTATTATGAAAATGGTCAGACTCGAGCACTGTATTATAAAATGGTCTGAATCGAGCACTGTATTTTGAAAATGGTCTGTATCGTGCACTGTATTATGAAAATGGTCAGACTCGATCACTGTATTATGAAATGGACTGAATCGACCACTGTATTATGAAATGGACTGAATCGAGCACTGTATTATGAAATGGTCTGAATCGAGCACTGTATTATGAAATGGTCTGAATCGAGCACTGTATTATGAAATGGTCTGAATCGTGCACTGTATTATGAAATGGTCTGAATCGAGCACTGTATTATGAAATGGTCTGAATCGAGCACTGTATTATGAAATGGACTGAATCGTGCACTGTATTATGAAATGGACTGAATCGTGCACTGTATTATGAAATGGACTGAATCGTGCACCGTATTAAGAAATGGTCTGAACCCCGCACTGTATTACAAATGTATAAAAAAATGTCGTAAAGCTAAAAAAGAACTAACAAAAATTTCAATCGAAAACTACAATAAAGCGACCACAAATACACCAAGAAGACACGGGACACTGCTGTGGTTAGAAGTACAAGGTGTCTACATCAGAGGTTTCCTCTTCTGAATCATAAATTGTATTGTATACTAGTCTACGATGCAACACAAACACAGCAGCAACGCGTCTTCCATATCATTGCCAAGTTTGTATGTATAGTCAGTTTAAAATGTCTAAGCATACATCTATCACACCCAAAATAGCCACGGTGGACTTTAATTTGTTTCACAAAGGCACTTTCAGGAGTATCGCATATTACACATGAAATAGATACTTTCAATTCCCTGTGTACCTCGCCTATGGCAAAAACCTCTCACAAACGAACAACATTTACGTTTCCCAAAGGGGGTTGTTCTTGCGAGGTTGCCACGTGGGTTGCAAGCTACACTTATGTAACATGTACAATGACGCCTGCAGCCGTTGAAATATTTCCTTTTATGATCATTAATGACTGCGATGCACAACGTTCATTTATCGGTTTTAGACCATAAATAATGCTGTGTGATACTTGAGACGCCATTATCATAATTATAGCTTCTGCATGTAAAGTCTCATCAGTGACACAGTATATCAGAGGACAATACTAAATGTGGACTGGTAACACTACAATTATATTGCCTGAGAATCTTTACGAGTTTATCCAATGCCTCGTCTGGCACATTTCTAACTTATTGACATGTTTGCTATATCGATACTTTGACTTAACATGGTTATTATATTAGATTTTGTTCACGTTTATGCTTACTACCTGGTCTGCAGTTGGAGTCACAACCTAACGGGGTCAAACGGGGTTCGGCAAGAAATATCGCCGGAAGAAGTAAATGTATCTCCGTTTTCGTGCTTAACATTTGGAACCAGGAAGCATTTTGGCTGAATCAAGCTCCCCGTTGCTTCAGTTTATCTACGGGTTTCGTCTATGAAACAAGATAAGAACTAAGAACCGATACTTAATGCCAACGGCCAAGCCACAAAGCCTGGTGTTGGACAAAATGTGTTTTTATAATTTCAAAAATACCGCTTAATTATATGCGGCTATTTTCCTCTACATGCTTACATGTTATGAAAGTCTATTGTCGTCATACGTTGTTATATAAAACGTATACACAAATGTCATAGCATTAAATGTAATGACTAAAATCACATAAACAAGTTATATAAATATGAGTAATATTATAGGTTTGACATTCGTGTACTTGAAACCGGTATTATTTATGTACATTATGCACAAAACAAGTAAACAACAGGAGGAATAAAGGTTAGCCATTCTGAAAAGCTGTTTTTTGCTCGGAAATATTTGCCCCAAAATGATAACTAAAGAAAGGCATATAAATAGTAAATGACTTTAAAAGCGATTTTGCTTGATAGTCCTCGTCTTTACAAATACGCGACCTTACCAAATTCTTGCGCGAGCAGTAGTACGTTCAAATCTTTCATTTGACCAGTGTACCTTAAATACTAATATTTACATGAGACGTATTGTTTTATGGCTAGGTCACATGATGTTCCCGGGAAGTTTACGGTCCCCGTAAGGGCCAAAACCCTTAGTGCCCGAGTGTAATCGCACTGTAAACCGCGCGAGTCCGCACGAACTTTTTTCCGCACATGATTTTTGGACCCTAGGGGCGTCGTATAGCAGAAAGTTGAGTATGTACATCTTTCATGCTTCGGTCAGATGAGACCCTACGGGTGGCCCCGGGATTTAAGGAACCTTCCGGGTCCGCACGCGTTATGTGACCGAGGCATACGTCGGTACATCTATTTATAACAATATTTGTCTGGGGAATAGGATTATCTATATTAAATTATATCTAAAAAAATGTTATACTATTGTGTCAAGGAAATAACAATATATCCACGTATTATGTGGGCGTCGAAACTTGACTTGTGCTAATGAGGTAGCCTGTAGCGTCCATTAGCAAAATAAAAATAATCTACTCACCCCCAGGATTGGCACATATAAATATCTTGACGACATTTGGAGGTAATTTAGGTATACACCCAAGCTGCCCGGTTAGTATGTTTTGAAAGTCGCCTGGATCAATCATTTCGAACAACTGCAAGCGTTGTCGTGGCAACGGATTGACACCAATATCAATTCTGTAATAACAAAAATGCAATTGTTCAACAAATCTTTTTTTCTATCGATCATAAAGGGTTCGGAGATCACAGTGTAAGAAACGTACTTGTTATTCTATTACTATCGTTTCGTAAACGATAATCATATTCGATGTTATTATTTGAAACATTTCACCTACATTCTTACATAGAATTACTTCATGGTACGAAATATCATATTTCTAAAAATTGTTAAAATTATTATATGTTGTTGATATGACTAAATATTCTGTATTGTACATTAGATTTTATTGAAATAAACGATTCAAATTTTAAAAAAAAACGAAAAAAACAGACATTCTTGTTAATTTCATTAAAAATATTAATTCTGAGTTTTTTTCAAGTATCATAAAAAATACACGAATTTGAAAATTTCCTAAAATTAACAAAAAATACCTTTGTAACATGTATGGTTAATACGAGCAAAGAAGAATATGTCACTTACCTCCAGAATCTTGCTATCAATAGATATTTGTTTGGCAATTTTATGCGTAAACTGGATGTGTCCACGAGGACACGGATGCCCCCGTTATGGACTTTTCAAGTGTTATAAATCAAGATTTAAGTCGCGAAAGGGCTCCAACTACCACAAACTTGGTAGAAAGTAACCGAAATGGAACTTAACCTATACTTTTTTATCCAATGCGCCCAATATGAATTTTGAGTCCATCCTTTCAACAAGTTATTGATCGGAAAACATTTTTTGCTGGAATGGACGGACAGCGGTAACACCCTAAGTCCAAATGGCAGCTGCTTAAAACACGAGAAATATCCAATCCTGACACGAAATGAACACACATACTCAACAATCCATTGTGACATGTACAATGCACACATAGTAAGTGTTAATTTTCTATAAATATGATCGATAAGTGTTTACAATTCCTATACTTATTCATTAACATCTACAGATTTAACATCATCGCACATAAAAAGTGATGACTCTGCTATAACAAGTCTGAGAATTACTACGTCAATCGCACATCCGAGGTCTCACCTTATCACTCTGTCTGACCTCAAATGAAGAGTGTGGCCTGTCCTGTGGTTATAGGCTTTTTGGTAGAACATATAAAGAATGAAAGAAAGAAAAAAAGAAAGAAAAAAAGAAAGAAAAAAAGAAAGAAAGAAAAAAGACTGAAATAAAGAAAGGGAAAGAGAAAGAAATCAAAAATAGAAAAAAGAAAGAAATAAAGAAATAAAGAAAGGAAAAAATACCATCATTTTTCATAGAAATACTCAGATTTCTCTGACTATTTAAACGAACATTTTATGTATTTTCCAAAAAATCTTGACAACGAAATAAATGAACCCGAAAACATATAAAAATAAGTACAAATCATAAAATGTAACACACGTGTCTTTTTCAATGGCTACTAACAATGGCTATAAAACGTTAAACGTATATTAGTAAATTTCCTTGATGGTCGTTATAAAGTATGTATACCGACATGTACGTAACAATCTATAGTAAACATGGTTGCATGTCATGATCACAACGATTCATAAATCATTCGCCAGTGACAGCGTCATCTGAAGATGACAATTTCTCTTGTAAACATATGCCTATCATGCTCACTGTTTCAGACGCAATTTTTATCATTAATACATTAACACGTCATTAACACGGGTGTTTAATAATAGCTTTTTAGTGACGGAACAACAGTGAACTCAGGAAACGAAGCAAATGATTCCGTACAAAAATAATTTTTTCGCAAAATCTCCCATTGCCAATTATTTATCTCCATTATTAGAAAGTTATGTAAAATCGTATCGTTTCCGACACAAAATGTGGCGATGTATCTCAAATATCACTTACCATGGCTCTGTTTGAAGTCTGATGTTGCCGTTAGCAGATCCGTTTTCTGTCGTCTGCCCACTAAAAATCCGAATTCGAATACATTCCGTCATGAAAAAATATCTCACACCAATCTGATTAGTTCACTACTGGAAAGCAAATATATTTATTCTCTCGCTTTTATCCCTATATGTGAATGATTTCTCGCGTTATAATAGACTGTGGTGGAGTATTGAAGTTGCCATGGTAACCTAGGAACAGGTAGGATGTTCATTTAGTCTCTTGACTGATTCCAAAACGAATGAACGTTGCAGGAAATGGCAGATTAGTGAAGGCCAGAATAGAACCAATGATGTAACAAGTATTGATCTGTTCGTAAGTTTATAAATCGTCACACTAACACCTCATAATTGAATCGTGAAATTATATAATTGTTTAATAAAATGCAGATATTTTGACAGTTTTGTCAAAATGGATGTTTGTTTTTCGATATACCCAATACCGCGTGAATACGAACAAAGTATTATTTATCATAAATCATAAATCCAGTTCTGTTTAGTATTGACCTTATCATAAAGTAATTGATGACGTTTGTTATTCAATACATTAGACTTGTCTATGAATATACACTATTAGCAAATATTTGCAATCATTGAACAACCAACACGTTTGGTCAATGGCAACATTAATTTCAGTTTTTAAAAATATTTTTTACATCCAATTATGAGGAAAATTAAAAAAAAGTGACATTTTTTTCTCTCAGAAATGTAGAGAAGCGACATGTACTACGAATAGTATAAGAGACATCGTTGAACTAAAACGTAACCTATGTCATATACCAAAATAACTTGGTTATTTGATACCATTTTTACAAACTAATACGCTCAGTCACTGTAGACTCGGAGAGCACTCGAACGGCCTTTTTACGTCAACAACTTATTTGCCTTTTTAGAAGTAGATATAAAAAGAAGTATCTTGAAAAAATATGGTCGGCGCAATTTGAAGGGTTAAGATATGTTGAGCAACATAAAAATGCTGAGATGTTACGATTGCTGGTCACTCCAGATTCAAAACGGATTTCGGTCATTTCACCGAAATTCAGTGCATTTCGGTAAGGTAACGTTCCCCACATCGCAAGGTTAACCAATCCGCGATAAGGTTACTTGTAAACGTTGTTCGGTATAACAGAAGTTGTTTTAGTGGTGGACGTAACCTTTGATTGGTTTACACAACACTAATATGCAAATAGCAAAGCCATTGTTAGAGCGACTGCGCCGAAAAAAATGAAGAGTGCAAAACAAAACTTAAAGCATGGGTTGGGGGGGGGGGGGAACAGACCGGCACAACAATTAAACACGAAGACCAGAATTGCAGAATTAGAATAACAGTGAAACAAGACGGTCACATGACATTGTTCATTCTTATAATTAATACTACCGGTGAGAGATGTAGGTATGTGCAGTTCTTAGTTGCAAGTTTGCTTTTCTTAGAGAAATAAATATGTCCTCACCACTTACTGACCATCGTGAACGATACATGACCACCGAATTATGTTATAATCGGTCACAGTACAAAACTATCACACACAATACTCCAGGTATTGGAACTACACCTTCACACATATTTATGTCAGAGGTGCGTTTTTAGATGAAAGAAAATCAGACAGGGAGCGTATCATGATATCATGTATTCCATTTCGTATCATGTCACCATTATTTTATAATTATTATCTATTTACGTAGAGACACTTCGAATACCAACTATGGTAGTCCAGCCACGGACGTCACATCTCTATACTGTCGCTGTACACGAAGACGCGTGTAAGAGTCGGAGTACAGAGACACGTATGCGGGGCTACAAATATGGTGACTATGGTGACTACGGTTGATTATGAAGCAGTTCGATCAGCAACTATAGTGACTATGGTGACTATGGTTGGATGATAAAACTCAGTCTAGTTTATCTATGGTCTAGTTACTCTTGATTGACTATTGTTTTAATAGTATGTAAACTCATTATATTATATTAAAAAATCGTTATTATGATGTATTTATTTAGAAACAATTCGAATTTCATGCTTCCAATCTAATTTAACATTTACTTATGTATGAAAACATGCTGTATTGGCTATTTTGAAAGATTTTTAATCATCTTTAAAATCATTTCACAATATTTTGAAGTAAACATGAGACTTTGGAGGATATAAATACGTTTAAATAAGAGATATGTATTAGATCTTCAGGGTTCCCGATGCTTTTGAAAACAAGACATACTTCAACGTCATCTTGAACTAGGAATGACCGTGTGTAACCATGCTTCGAAAAACTGTACAATTATACAGTTCAAAGGCTCCTGGATGTTAACTTATACAAATAATTATCACACAAGGATTGGAATAAAACCCTGCCATCAAATGTTTCTGGTTGAGCAAACTTTGCACATTGTAAAATCAGAAATTATTCCCAGGAACAAATTTGACTTTCTTAAACAATTGACAAACGAAAATTTCAGATCATCTTAACTTTTGTAGTTTTTAATAGTCTCATTTACATCCTGGTGCAAATACATAATGTACTTGTACACTTTATTGTGTGTGCGTGTGTGAATGCTTGCGTGTTTGTGCGTGTCACAATGAACTCTTATTTGTTAGTGCGTGTTTATCTTGTTAATATTGAAAAAAGATGTACAATTTATTGTTAACCTTAATTAATATGTTACCTTCTGAAAATAAAGAATTTATTATTAGTAATATTATCATTATTATTTCAAAGCACATTTAAGAATATTCTCATTCTACTTTCAATACCTAAACCTGACTTAAATTCTAAATTGTGATATATAACAGAAACATTATTTCATTAATTAAGTTTGCTGGCTAAATACCAAATGCTGAGGGAATTAATTAGTTAATGTGAGATATATAATCGGATTCTAAATTGCGTGTCGCATTAGGTAAACATGCGTAAAATATTGATCGAGAATTAATGCGAGACCGAATAAGTGTATGTTTCATACACCAATCAGCACAACAAAGGTTGCGTTATGAGTTTATATCAATAGATTCATTAATATTACACTGATAACTCATCTCTGTTTTGATTGTTGGGTCGGATTTAGACGCCGTTTGTGTCAACAGTATTCCAGTAATGCGCGGCGGTTAGTTGACCTAACCAGTGCTTCTCGGTTACCAACCAGTACCACCATGCTCTACTTCAGGCAGCCGTGCGTTCGGTTTTTGGCAATGCGTGCACAGTTTCTTAACTCGTGCGAGTGTTAGCCTTAACCGAACGCACGGCAGGTGACAAACTTCCCTACATGGATCAGAGGTGAAGGACGATGATGACTTTGGATGTACTATCCTAAGTCAAATTATCACGACAAACATATGCCCTAACATATTAAAATTGCAATTACTCATGGACCAATGCCGTTTAATAACATAATAAAAACTAGGAAACTGTGTGTGGTCATTAAAGAAATTATTTGTTAATTGAAATAACTGCCAGACTTAAAAAATCCGAAAATAACATATTTTCTTGTATACATATTTTAAACAAAATTAGAATAAAAATACCTTCTCCCGGAATATTTATCATGCAATATTCAATTGTATTGCTTGTACATAATGCATTCATTTTTTTATTGTAACTTCCTCTTTACCATTGTATTAGTATTTTGTATATTATGTACTCATGTTGTCATGTTTTACATGAACTGAGAAATGAAAATAAACTGTTCCTAATCTGTTTTGGATTATTAAAAGTTCTGGCTTCATTTAGGTATATTTTCATTTAAGGTAATGAAAATCGTTTACGAGTCAAACAATGATTGATTAATTGATTGTTGAACCTAATCTATGAATACATCACAAATCATTTCATCGGCGTATTTGAAACTATTTTCTCTCCAAAATAGAAAATAAGTTTAGGAGTAATGTCTCAATATAATTATGTAAGTTAAGAAATTACAAAAAAGAACTGACTAGTACGAAAGCCTGGTGGTGACATTTCGGCTTCATGAATTCTCAAATTCAACTTCATGAATTCACGATTTCAACTTTACGAATTCACGATTGTAACCTCTCCAAAGCGGCCCTCTCTTAAGCAACAGCCTCTCGTCAACAATTGTGTCAATTTTCCTGCAGTAAGAATCCGTTTAACCTCTTTATAGCAACAACCTCTAAACAAATGTTGCGTCTTTCAAAGTGTGTTGCTCTGGAGAGGTTGTTTTGATAGTCAATTCTTATTTCAAGAAAACAAATCTATTTCATTATCCTTACTGTCATTTAGCGTGGTGTTATACGAGTCCTGTGGGATTAGACTGCATACTAAATTTGCTTTAAAATAAATAGATGAATAAATTTAAAGCAGATTATGGAATACAAATATAATTATCTCCGACCTATAGAACCATTGTCGCGGTCGTGGTCCAGTGGTTAGTGCGCTGGACTTGTAACCCGGCGATCCGGGTTCCATTCCCGGTCGCGTCAGGTCATACCCTTCCATGAAAATTTGACAAAAAAATGTCGATTTTCCTCCTCATGTGGAGAAGTTGCCGGCTCCTTGTGGAAGGGTAAGTTAGTACTGGTTAGATTTCAGTCCAGGAAAAACTGGTAAGGTGAACCGGCCGCCGTATATAACTGAAATATCGTTGAGAAACGGCGTTAAACCCGATGAAACAACAAACATATAGAATCTTTGGATTGTGTAAAGCTCGCATGTTGTAGATGTGTAGGCAAAACAAAACCAGATACATCGCATGTCGGCACAATCGATTTCATGTAATTTATGACGTCATAGAGAAGAGCAATGACTTTTCTGTTGATATTTCAGAATGAACTGATAATTTGCATTACATGATTCTGATAGTCACGCGAATGTCATTACATGTAGTCGTGTACAAGCAAATGAGGTTCATATCGGAGGTTTTTTTTCGTATACCGTACGCTAAAATTGTTATAACAAGTAAGCTGCCAATACCCTATGTTAGCTTGGAAGCAACCGGAGCGCATGAGATAGTTCTCACATTTATTTGAGTGAAGTTGGCGCGGCAATCGTTCACCGTACATCAACATTGAATACCGACCCAGATTGAATACAGAGCCAGCACTGACATGGTTATTCGACTTATATTATATTTTTCAATACATATCTTAAAGCCGAACTCAGAGCTAGCACTGACATCAACATTCGAAATGGGTCCGCGGCGAAGACATATATTATCTGGAGACGAATAACGAGCCAGCTCGTACATCGTTAATCGAGTTTTCTACATATTTGAATACAGATCTAGTAGCGAATCCAGAGCTAGCACTGACATCAACATTCGAATTTGGCCGCGACGAATACATATAAATAGCGAGCCAGCTCGTACATCGTACTTAGAGTTTCCTAAATATTTGAATACATACCTATTGGCGAACCCAGAGCTAGTACCGACATCAACATTCGAACTTGACGGCGGCGAATACATATCTGGAGTTGTATAACGAGCCAGCACGTACATCGTTAATCGAGTTTTCTACATACATTGTATTTGAATACATACCTAGTAGCGAATCCAGAGCTAGCACTGACATCAAAATTCGAACTTGACCGCGGTGAATACATATCTGGAGATGAATAACGAGCTAGCTCGTACATCGTTATTCGAATTTTCTAAAACTTTGAAAATACCTTGTAGCGAACCCAGAGCTAGCATTGACTTTAGTTTTGAAGTAGACCACGATGCATTGTATCTATATATCTGTTTGTACGGCCTGACTTCCCTTTCGGATGTTTTATAGCAGGTGCGTGTCATTGCAAGATAAAAGTATAAAATTATGACATAATGACGTCAACTTGACGTAAACAATGCAGTATAAAATTGTAACATCAAGCATAAAATCTGGATAAAACAGGTTATGATCATCTAGTGAGTGTAGTATACGTTATAAGCCTGTTTGAAAAAACTTTCAAGATACCATGGGTGGGAGTCTATAGGGAAGGAAGATTTGAAAGCATTGACGCTCGTATGTTTGTATGCATTTGTCTAAGGGACTGGTCGTATTCGTCTCAGTGATTGAACTAAGATGTATATGATAGACTGTTGGTCTTAAATCCAATTAAATATGCTAATTGGGTCATAAAAGACTAAAAAGACTAAAACACACAGTTGATGTAGGCAATGAATGTTTACAGTGTCGCCCCAGACTTCTGCATATTAATTAGATGTACACTATTAAGCAACATAGCTTGCCAAAACTGGTTGAAAAAAATGTTTCAGATCATGACGCATTATAAAAACATGATGTTAATCTTTTTTTGTTCATCTTTTGTTTTTTGATATTGGCTTTAGAAAAATGCCCATTAAATTTGGGGAGAATATTTGCAATGGGAAAATATGCCAGAATAACGATTGTGTAACAAACAGCTTGAAAACAATTGGACTGTACTGAAATATATTTCCATTACGTTTATGTTACGTGTATTGTTATAGGAGAGAGAAAGGTTTTGTGTAGTTTGCGTATGCCCCCGGGGCACACACATTAAATGTAGAGACGTAAAATCCTGAACTTAGATGCAATGTATTATACTTTTGCTAATATCTATTTCATTAAGCTGTAGATTTTAACGCAATATAAAAAACCAAGTTGTTTAATTCAAACGACAACTTTTCTCAGACACGCTATTGCTTTTAATGCTTATTTAAATTTATAGACATAGAAATGCACGTCAGATCTATTTCTGTGAAAGCCATTATATAGTTATTAAGCAATCGTATATGTGTGTTAGGGTATTTGTTCACGTATCAATGAAGCGTATTGCTCATTTCTGCTTCGCGCGGATCTTGCTCCGTTTGTTTCCTTATATTAATTGTATAAGGAGCACCCGTCGAGCTTATCAGTGCCTTTGTAGACTTATTTCTTTTCGTTTCTTATAGAGACGAATACCGCATGATACGTGTATATGGTTGCACGGTCATGATACGTCCGTCATGATACGCCGAGTCTGAAATCTCCGTTAAATTCCGGCAATTATAAGTTATATCCGGTATTTTCCGGTATTTTTCATTACATTCCTGCGATATTCGGTTATCTCCGTTTTTATAGTGTCCTCCCCTGATTATAAAGGGACGTCACTCTGTCTGCTTAAATTTAAGTTTTTCAGAGTGTCCTCCCCTGATTATAAAGGGACGTCACTCTTCCGACTTAAATTTAAGTTTTCAGAGTTTCCTCCCCTGATTATAAAGGGACGTCACTCTTCCGGCTTAAATTTAAGTTTTCAGAGTTTCCTCCCCTGATATTAAAGGGACGTCACTCTTCCTGCTTAAATTAAAGTTTTTCAGAGTGTCCTCCCCTGATTATAAAGGGACGTCACTCTTCCGACTTAAATTTACGTTTTTCAGAGTTTCCTCCCCTGATTATAAAGGAACGTCACTCTTCCGACTTAAATTTAAGTTTTTCAGAGTGTCCTCCCCTGATTATAAAGGGACGTCACTCTGTCTGCTTAAATTAAAGTTTTCTGAGTGTCCTCCCCTGATTTTAAAGGGACGTCACTCTTCCGACTTAAATTTAAGTTTTTCAGAGTTTCCTCCCCTGATTATAAAGGGACGTCACTCTTCCTGCTTAAATTCAAGTTGTTCAGAGTGTCCTCCCCTGATTATAAAGGGACGTCACTCTGTCTGCTTAAATTTAAGTTTTTCAGAGTGTCCTCCCCTGATTATAAAGGGACGTCACTCTGTCTGCTTAAATTTAAGTTTTTCAGAGTGTCCTCCCCTGATTATAAAGGGACGTCACTCTTCCTGCATAAATTTAAGTTTTTCAGAGTGTCCTCCCCTGATCATAAAGGGACGTCACTCTGTCTGCTTAAATTAAAGTTTTCCGAGTGTCCTCCCCTGATTTTAAAGGGACGTCACTCTTCCGACTTAATTTAAGTTTTTCAGAGTTTCCTCCCCTGATTTTAAAGGGACGTCACTCTTCCGACTTAAATTTAAGATTTTCAGAGTTTCCTCCCCTGACTACAAAGGGACGTCACTCTTCCGACTTAAATTTAAGTTTTTAGAGTTTCCTCCCCTGATTATAAAGGGACGTCACTCTTCCTGCATAAATTTAAGTTTTTCAGAGTGTCCTCCCCTGATTATAAAGGGACGTCACTCTGTCTGCTTATATTAAAGTTTTCTGAGTGTCCTCCCCTGATTTTAAAGGGACGTCACTCTTCCGACTTAAATTTAAGTTTTTCAGAGTTTCCTCCCCTGATTTTAAAGGGACGTCACTCTTCCGACTTAAATTTAAGTTTTTCAGAGTTTCCTCCCCTGATTATAAAGGGACGTCACTCTGTCTGCTTAAATTTAAGTTTTTCAGAGTGTCCTCCCCTGATTATAAAGGGACGTCACTCTGTCTGCTTAAATTTAAGTTTTTCAGAGTGTCCTCCCCTGATTATAAAGGGACGTCACTCTTCCGACTTAAATTTAAGTTTTCAGAGTTTCCTCCCCTGATTATAAAGGGACGTCACTCTTCCGGCTTAAATTTAAGTTTTCAGAGTTTCCTCCCCTGATATTAAAGGGACGTCACTCTTCCTGCTTAAATTAAAGTTTTTCAGAGTGTCCTCCCCTGATTATAAAGGGACGTCACTCTTCCGACTTAAATTTACGTTTTTCAGAGTTTCCTCCCCTGATTATAAAGGGACGTCACTCTTCCGACTTAAATTTAAGTTTTTCAGAGTGTCCTCCCCTGATTATAAAGGGACGTCACTCTGTCTGCTTAAATTAAAGTTTTCTGAGTGTCCTCCCCTGATTTTAAAGGGACGTCACTCTTCCGACTTAAATTTAAGTTTTTCAGAGTTTCCTCCCCTGATTATAAAGGGACGTCACTCTTCCTGCTTAAATTCAAGTTGTTCAGAGTGTCCTCCCCTGATTATAAAGGGACGTCACTCTGTCTGCTTAAATTTAAGTTTTTCAGAGTGTCCTCCCCTGATTATAAAGGGACGTCACTCTGTCTGCTTAAATTTAAGTTTTTCAGAGTGTCCTCCCCTGATTATAAAGGGACGTCACTCTTCCTGCATAAATTTAAGTTTTTCAGAGTGTCCTCCCCTGATTATAAAGGGACGTCACTCTGTCTGCTTAAATTAAAGTTTTCCGAGTGTCCTCCCCTGATTTTAAAGGGACGTCACTCTTCCGACTTAAATTTAAGTTTTTCAGAGTTTCCTCCCCTGATTATAAAGGGACGTCACTCTTCCTGCTTAAATTCAAGTTGTTCAGAGTGTCCTCCCCTGATTATAAAGGGACGTCACTCTGTCTGCTTAAATTTAAGTTTTTCAGAGTGTCCTCCCCTGATTATAAAGGGACGTCACTCTGTCTGCTTAAATTTAAGTTTTTCAGAGTGTCCTCCCCTGATTATAAAGGGACGTCACTCTTCCTGCATAAATTTAAGTTTTTCAGAGTGTCCTCCCCTGATTATAAAGGGACGTCACTCTGTCTGCTTAAATTAAAGTTTTCCGAGTGTCCTCCCCTGATTTTAAAGGGACGTCACTCTTCCGACTTAATTTAAGTTTTTCAGAGTTTCCTCCCCTGATTTTAAAGGGACGTCACTCTTCCGACTTAAATTTAAGATTTTCAGAGTTTCCTCCCCTGACTACAAAGGGACGTCACTCTTCCGACTTAAATTTAAGTTTTCAGAGTTTCCTCCCCTGATTATAAAGGGACGTCACTCTTCCTGCATAAATTTAAGTTTTTCAGAGTGTCCTCCCCTGATTATAAAGGGACGTCACTCTGTCTGCTTAAATTAAAGTTTTCTGAGTGTCCTCCCCTGATTTTAAAGGGACGTCACTCTTCCGACTTAAATTTAAGTTTTTCAGAGTTTCCTCCCCTGATTTTAAAGGGACGTCACTCTTCCGACTTAAATTTAAGTTTTCAGAGTTTCCTCCCCTGATATTAAAGGGACGTCACTCTTCCTGCTTAAATTAAAGTTTTTCAGAGTGTCCTCCCCTGATTATAAAGGGACGTCACTCTTCCGACTTAAATTTACGTTTTTCAGAGTTTCCTCCCCTTATTATAAAGGGACGTCAATCTTCCTGCATAAATTTAAGTTTTTCAGAGTGTCCTCCCCTGATTATAAAGGGACGTCACTCTGTCTGCTTAAATTAAAGTTTTCTGAGTGTCCTCCCCTGATTTTAAAGGGACGTCACTCTTCCGACTTAAATTTAAGTTTTTCAGAGTTTCCTCCCCTGATTATAAAGGGACGTCACTCTTCCGACTTAAATTTAAGTTTTTCAGAGTTTCTCCCCCTGATTATAAAGGGACGTCACTCTTCCTGCTTAAATTCAAGTTGTTCAGAGTGTCCTCCCCTGATTATAAAGGGACGTCACTCTGTCTGCTTAAATTTAAGTTTTTCAGAGTGTCCTCCCCTGATTATAAAGGGACGTCACTCTTCCGACTTAAATTTAAGTTTTTCAGAGTTTCTCCCCCTGATTATAAAGGGACGTCACTCTTCCTGCTTAAATTCAAGTTGTTCAGAGTGTCCTCCCCTGATTATAAAGGGACGTCACTCTGTCTGCTTAAATTTAAGTTTTTCAGAGTTTCCTCCCCTGATTATAAAGGGACGTCACTCTGTCTGCTTAAATTTAAGTTTTTCAGAGTGTCCTCCCCTGATTATAAAGGGACGTCACTCTTCCTGCATAAATTTAAGTTTTTCAGAGTGTCCTCCCCTGATTATAAAGGGACGTCACTCTGTCTGCTTAAATTAAAGTTTTCCGAGTGTCCTCCCCTGATTTTAAAGGGACGTCACTCTTCCGACTTAAATTTAAGTTTTTCAGAGTTTCCTCCCCTGATTATAAAGGGACGTCACTCTTCCTGCTTAAATTCAAGTTGTTCAGAGTGTCCTCCCCTGATTATAAAGGGACGTCACTCTGTCTGCTTAAATTTAAGTTTTTCAGAGTGTCCTCCCCTGATTATAAAGGGACGTCACTCTGTCTGCTTAAATTTAAGTTTTTCAGAGTGTCCTCCCCTGATTATAAAGGGACGTCACTCTTCCTGCATAAATTTAAGTTTTTCAGAGTGTCCTCCCCTGATTATAAAGGGACGTCACTCTGTCTGCTTAAATTAAAGTTTTCCGAGTGTCCTCCCCTGATTTTAAAGGGACGTCACTCTTCCGACTTTATTTAAGTTTTTCAGAGTTTCCTCCCCTGATTTTAAAGGGACGTCACTCTTCCGACTTAAATTTAAGATTTTCAGAGTTTCCTCCCCTGACTACAAAGGGACGTCACTCTTCCGACTTAAATTTAAGTTTTCAGAGTTTCCTCCCCTGATTATAAAGGGACGTCACTCTTCCTGCATAAATTTAAGTTTTTCAGAGTGTCCTCCCCTGATTATAAAGGGACGTCACTCTGTCTGCTTAAATTAAAGTTTTCTGAGTGTCCTCCCCTGATTTTAAAGGGACGTCACTCTTCCGACTTAAATTTAAGTTTTTCAGAGTTTCCTCCCCTGATTTTAAAGGGACGTCACTCTTCCGACTTAAATTTAAGTTTTCAGAGTTTCCTCCCCTGATATTAAAGGGACGTCACTCTTCCTGCTTAAATTAAAGTTTTTCAGAGTGTCCTCCCCTGATTATAAAGGGACGTCACTCTTCCGACTTAAATTTACGTTTTTCAGAGTTTCCTCCCCTTATTATAAAGGGACGTCAATCTTCCTGCATAAATTTAAGTTTTTCAGAGTGTCCTCCCCTGATTATAAAGGGACGTCACTCTGTCTGCTTAAATTAAAGTTTTCTGAGTGTCCTCCCCTGATTTTAAAGGGACGTCACTCTTCCGACTTAAATTTAAGTTTTTCAGAGTTTCCTCCCCTGATTATAAAGGGACGTCACTCTTCCGACTTAAATTTAAGTTTTTCAGAGTTTCTCCCCCTGATTATAAAGGGACGTCACTCTTCCTGCTTAAATTCAAGTTGTTCAGAGTGTCCTCCCCTGATTATAAAGGGACGTCACTCTGTCTGCTTAAATTTAAGTTTTTCAGAGTGTCCTCCCCTGATTATAAAGGGACGTCACTCTTCCGACTTAAATTTAAGTTTTTCAGAGTTTCTCCCCCTGATTATAAAGGGACGTCACTCTTCCTGCTTAAATTCAAGTTGTTCAGAGTGTCCTCCCCTGATTATAAAGGGACGTCACTCTGTCTGCTTAAATTTAAGTTTTTCAGAGTTTCCTCCCCTGATTATAAAGGGACGTCACTCTTCCGACTTAAATTTAAGTTTTTCAGAGTTTCTCCCCCTGATTATAAAGGGACGTCACTCTTCCTGCTTAAATTCAAGTTGTTCAGAGTGTCCTCCCCTGATTATAAAGGGACGTCACTCTGTCTGCTTAAATTTAAGTTTTTCAGAGTTTCCTCCCCTGATTATAAAGGGACGTCACTCTTCCGACTTAAATTTAAGTTTTTCAGAGTTTCTCCCCCTGATTATAAAGGGACGTCACTCTTCCTGCTTAAATTCAAGTTGTTCAGAGTGTCCTCCCCTGATTATAAAGGGACGTCACTCTGTCTGCTTAAATTTAAGTTTTTCAGAGTGTCCTCCCCTGATTATAAAGGGACGTCACTCTTCCTGCATAAATTTAAGTTTTTCAGAGTGTCCTCCCCTGATTATAAAGGGACGTCACTCTGTCTGCTTAAATTAAAGTTTTCCGAGTGTCCTCCCCTGATTTTAAAGGGACGTCACTCTTCCGACTTAAATTTAAGTTTTTCAGAGTTTCCTCCCCTGATTATAAAGGGACGTCACTCTTCCGACTTAAATTTAAGTTTTTCAGAGTTTCTCCCCCTGATTATAAAGGGACGTCACTCTTCCTGCTTAAATTCAAGTTGTTCAGAGTGTCCTCCCCTGATTATAAAGGGACGTCACTCTGTCTGCTTAAATTTAAGTTTTTCAGAGTGTCCTCCCCTGATTATAAAGGGACGTGACTCTTCCGACTTAAATTTAAGTTTTCAGAGTTTCCTCCCCTGATTATAAAGGGACGTCACTCTTCCTGCATAAATTTAAGTTTTTCAGAGTGTCCTCCCCTGATTATAAAGGGACGTCACTCTGTCTGCTTAAATTAAAGTTTTCCGAGTGTCCTCCCCTGATTTTAAAGGGACGTCACTCTTCCGACTTAAATTTAAGTTTTTCAGAGTTTCCTCCCCTGTTTATAAAGGGACGTCACTCTTCCGACTTAAATTTAAGTTTTTCAGAGTTTCCTCCCCTGATTATAAAGGGACGTCACTCTTCCGACTTAAATTTAAGTTTTTCAGAGTTTCCTCCCCTGATTATAAAGGGACGTCACTCTTCCGACTTAAATTTAAGTTTTTCAGAGTTTCCTCCCCTGTTTATAAAGGGACGTCACTCTTCCGACTTAAATTTAAGTTTTCAGAGTTTCCTCCCCTGATTATAAAGGGACGTCACTCTTTCTGCTTAAATTCAAGTTTTTCAGAGTGTCCTCCCCTGATTATAAAGGGACGTCACTCTGTCTGCTTAAATTTAAGTTTTTCAGAGTGTCCTCCCCTGATTATAAAGGGACGTGACTCTTCCGACTTAAATTTAAGTTGTTCAGAGTTTCCTCCCCTGATTATAAAGGGACGTCACTCTGTCTGCTTAAATTTAAGTTTTTCAGAGTGTCCTCCCCTGATTATAAAGGGACGTGACTCTTCCGACTTAAATTTAAGTTTTCAGAGTTTCCTCCCCTGATTATAAAGGGACGTCACTCTTCCTGCATAAATTTAAGTTTTTCAGAGTGTCCTCCCCTGATTATAAAGGGACGTCACTCTGTCTGCTTAAATTAAAGTTTTCCGAGTGTCCTCCCCTGATTTTAAAGGGACGTCACTCTTCCGACTTAAATTTAAGTTTTTCAGAGTTTCCTCCCCTGATTTTAAAGGGACGTCACTCTTCCGACTTAAATTTAAGTTTTTCAGAGTTTCCTCCCCTGATTATAAAGGGACGTCACTCTTCCGACTTAAATTTAAGTTTTTCAGAGTTTCCTCCCCTGATTATAAAGGGACGTCACTCTTCCGACTTAAATTTAAGTTTTTCAGAGTTTCCTCCCCTGTTTATAAAGGGACGTCACTCTTCCGACTTAAATTTAAGTTTTCAGAGTTTCCTCCCCTGATTATAAAGGGACGTCACTCTTTCTGCTTAAATTCAAGTTTTTCAGAGTGTCCTCCCCTGATTATAAAGGGACGTCACTCTGTCTGCTTAAATTTAAGTTTTTCAGAGTGTCCTCCCCTGATTATAAAGGGACGTGACTCTTCCGACTTAAATTTAAGTTTTCAGAGTTTCCTCCCCTGATTATAAAGGGACGTCACTCTTCCTGCATAAATTTAAGTTTTTCAGAGTGTCCTCCCCTGATTATAAAGGGACGTCACTCTGTCTGCTTAAATTAAAGTTTTCCGAGTGTCCTCCCCTGATTTTAAAGGGACGTCACTCTTCCGACTTAAATTTAAGTTTTTCAGAGTTTCCTCCCCTGATTATAAAGGGACGTCACTCTTCCGACTTAAATTTAAGTTTTTCAGAGTTTCCTCCCCTGATTTTAAAGGGACGTCACTCTTCCGACTTAAATTTAAGTTTTTCAGAGTTTCCTCCCCTGATTATAAAGGGACGTCACTCTGTCTGCTTAAATTTAAGTTTTTCAGAGTGTCCTCCCCTGATTATAAAGGGACGTCACTCTTCCGACTTAAATTTAAGTTTTTCAGAGTTTCCTCCCCTGATTATAAAGGGACGTCACTCTTCCGACTTAAATTTAAGTTTTTCACTCGAATAACTATGTACGAGCTGGCTCGTTATTCGACTTCAGATATGCATTCGCCACGGAAGTGTTCTAATATTGATGTCAGTGCTAGCTCTGGGTTCGCTACTAGGTATGTATTCAAATATTTAGAAAACTCGAATAATGATGTACGAGCTGGCTCGCTATTCATCTCTAGATATGTATTCGCCGCGGTCAAGTTCGAATGTTGATGTCAGAGCTAGCTCTGGATTCGCTTCTTCACGGCTACATAACGCCAGCTCCATCACTTATCGGTGGTGCAAAGAAAATGAGCTGTCGACACTTCCGTGGTTACATTGTTATGCTTGTTATGCCCACCTGTTGCGGAAACAATACTCTACGCGAACTACCTTAACCAAAGTGAAAACTATTCCGAAAACAGTAGGCTTGGTGCCGTTAATTTTACCATAAAACTACCTCTTTCATAACCTAAGTCATCGAAGCAACGTTTGATGTGTCGGAATGTTTGGGGTAGGGGCGCAATACAAAGTTAACTTTGCATACCCTTTCAGTACTATATTGATAATTACTTCGGGCGCAAAACATACTCGACAGCGCCACCACTACTCGACAGCGCCATCACTAGAGCAACAGCGCCACCACTTTTATAAATATGTGCATATTTCCTTTTGAAGAAGTGTTTATAAGTTCTGTTGTGTTCCGGCGTAACTACTATAAATAACAGTTATATTTGCATGCGCCAGAATGTTCTTACGGTGTGTGTAAGCAACGAAGTGTACTTGAAATGCTAGCAGATCTAAAAATATGCACAAGTCCGATTCGGGAGAAAAGCTCCTGGCACCACAGTTCGCACAATATTGAAACGAAATCGAAGCCAACCTGCTGTAAAAGTGTTCTTACACGGTACCACATTCTCCGATTTTCGAAATACATGTATGTCCGTTTAATAAAATTATCAAATAAAATATAAATCATACTCACGTGTGTAGAAGGCACAGCTGCACCACGGAAGTGTCGACAGCTCATTTTCTTTGCACCACCGATAAGTGGTGGAGCTGGCGTTATGTAGCCGTGTACTAGGTCTGTATTCAATTATTTAGAAAAGTCGAATAACGATGTACGAGCTGGCTCGTTATTCGACTCCAGATATGTATTCGCTGCGGACCCGTTTCGAATGTTGATGTCAGTGCTAGCTCTGTGTTAGATCTATATGTTGTCAAAAATATAAGTCGAATAACGATGTCACTGCTGGCTCTGTATTCAATCTGGGTCGATATTCAATGTTGTTGTACGATGTATGCTTGCCGTGCCAACTCCACTCAACTCTCACATTTACAATATTTACCTCCCTTGTTCTGAATAGTCAGCCATATTGATAGGCAACTTTCTTTAAAGTTTATAGGGAATATTATGTAAACGATGATAAACTAATCGGAAAAAAATCAGATTTGCCTATCAAAATGGCCGATGAATTTAGAACAAGGGAGGTAAATCTTGTAGATGTGGGAACTATCTATACGACGTCCATATACGGTTCATGGTTGCAACAAAATCAGTATACTCAAGCACGCAGCACTCTAATACATTTGTAAATAGATCGTATTAACCATCTAAAAATATAAGTGTAAAGTAGTGCACAATAAATTTACACACTACTTGCGAAATTTCAAGATTATAAGAAACATATTCCCTCTACAATATCTATTTCCAAGAAGACGAAAACATTACCAGTAATATATTGTGTAGACGTATAATTTATTCAGTTGCAAAACAATTGTATTAAGAATCATGTTTGCTAGAGTTATGGAGCTCTGTCCATTTTGTTGCTACCAACACACACAGTCATGCTGGTAGTTAAATCTAGGGAAGCAATACCCGACAAGCAACCTCCCACCTCAGTAGGCGCGACCTTAAGTAAAGGGAGACAACTAGCAGCTCTTGAACTGGAAATGCTATGTCGTGATTACCTCCCTTGCAAAAATGTTGTTTGTTGTCTCGGCTAAATATATATCACAAAGGTCTTCTATGGTTGCCAGTTATGACCATCATAAAAGTAAAATAGACACTCGACACTGTCTTGTTTGAACACAAAAATTACTTCATACCGGTATGGAATCTGATTATATTATATCCATATTATACAGTCAGACCTCGCTTATTCGACAACCTTCTATCCGAATACTTGGTATCATCCGAAATAAATACCAGGTCCCGATGTATCTTCTAACGCAGGTCGAATTGAAGTAGGATATTCGAAACCATGTATTATTCGAAATACAATTTGAATGAATTCGAGTGAACGTGGTCCGACTGTATTTTATTTTTATTCCACAGTGACGCTGAATGACTCGCAATGAATAAGGAAGTGGCGTAAGTCAACGCAACGTAACATCCGTAACATATAAATTATAGTTTATTCCTATCAATATATTTGTATAAAATGCATAACACAGTAATTTGATAAACATACAAACATAACAGTCAACAAGAAACAGCATCAGAACAACATGAGACTAACTAATGTAAGCTTTATATGTACATTGTACCTAGAAAACATGACAAAACTACCGATGTAAGAATTATCATATTCACAACGCATATGTAAAATATATGGGCAAAATACACGGATAATACATTTATAGCAATATCACACAAGCTTCTTTCTCTCTGAACGTTATCAAAATATCTTGATTGCGTCGCCTAATTTCCAGAACCCCGTAACTCAATTTTTGGCGGTTTTGAGTATTTGGTATCGTTGAAACCGTCTTTCCAAGCTGTTTCTATCTGTACTACTTATATTTGCTATAAACATTGTAATATGTTTTATGCAATAAATGATATTGTATTGTATTGTATTGTATATTGTTCTGGAATGCACATAAATTTAATAAAATGCAATGCCATAACCACGTATGTAACACTTATATCTCAAGAGGGTAAAACTTTAAAGTTGTTTTTCTCAAAATGTCGAAAAACAAGTTATGGGGTTCTGGAAATAATGCGATAAATTATGTCAAAGCAACCATGTGTTAAATCATGGCTGCGACCAATATATGTATAATATAGATTATGGTAATGGAATTTCGCATAGTCAATATCGGGGAATGAAAGCGAAGCTAAACAAACAAGGAAGCTTATAGAACTGTTTCGCTTTCACCTCTTGATGTACAGTTGGACCTCATTTATTCGAACACTTGGTATTATCCGAAATAAATACCAGGTCCCGATGTATCTTCTTCTTCTATAAGCACGTCGAAATGAAATGGGTTATTCGAAATCACGTACAATTTGAAATGAAATTTCGGACGCGATGAGTTATGAAGTTATGCAATCGAAGATTATAATTATTATTTCATTAGTCCGCCTAGTTATAATCCTTTCCAATCCGTAGCGGTTATATCCGTTTTCAACTAATGGAAAAGACTTTAAACTTCGCCACGCGTCGTTAATTTCACTGACTGCTTGACGGAAATTCCCGAGGTATTCCGAATTATTCATTGAATGACTGAATTATGCACACAACCTAATTAGAATAGAACTATTATGATTAAGGACGTTGAGAGAATGGCTACTTGTTTTTGATGTGTTAAGCATTATTTTCACACAATATCATAAATCAAAGTTTTAACGAATGTGAATGGCATTATGTAGAAAGCCATTTAGCATTTCATTCATTTTTTTTCAGATATGAACACAAATGCATTTTAAATATGATAAGTTTCTGAGTTGTTTTTCATCGACAAGTAGAAACACAATACCTCTGCCATGCTTTGTATCATTGATGTTTATATTTCTCACTTACTGAATAATTTAAAATTGAGAAAGGTATGTTTTTATAAATAATTAGAAAATATCGATATTCCAGCTTAGAAGCTTTTAAGTTAAAGTGACATGGAAGATAATGTTCAAAAGAGAGCTTTTCATACATATGTAAAAGTTAGAAATGCATAAAATCATTTATTGTATAAGTGTTGTGTATATATGCAACAGAGTTATTTGTATAATTATTTTAGCATCCCCAACATTCCGATGCGTATCTCCCTTGTCAAGTCTATATTTAGACATAATGATTGATTTGGAGTTTATTGAGAATTAGGTATAATATCAATTATGTAACAAAAATATGTAAAATAGATAAAAAAGTGACATTTTAAAAACTAGTTGTTATTTTGCCAACAGATTTCAGAGATGATATAATGACATAACATGCCCATAAACACAACAGAATTATTGCCGACAGCCACTTTCCGACGATTTTCCCACCAAGTTCAGCACCGCCAAAGAATGAATGAATCCGACGCCGAGCAAACAATACTATTATTGTTAATATAGCAGTCGACAGGTAAAGCACAACGCTAAATACTAGATTATCACTTGGGTAATTAAATTTAGTTCCCTGAAAAAGAAAAAAGAAAAAAGTATCATAATAAATGTCAAGTAAACTGGACGAATTCCTCCACTGATATCAAATTAAAATTGAAATTTGCTTTTTTTTATTTAGTCTTTTAATATTGTTATGGACGTTAAATCAAATTTCTAATAATTGATTAATTAGATAACCATAAGCCATTAATTCAAATTTCTAACAATTTATTTATTAGATAACCATAATTCATTATTTCAAATTACTAATAATTTATTAATTAGATAACCATAAGTCATTACTTCAAATTTCTAATAATTTATTAATTAGATAACCATAAGTCTTATTTTAAAGGATTAACCGATGTCCACTGAGTGGACGCTCAGAAAGACGGAAAATAAAAATCTCAAACGGAGACTTCCATTACAGGAAGACTACTGGAAGTTATTGGCAACAACACAATGAATGATAAAACATTACCTGTGACTCCCAATATATGGAAGCAATGAGCCATGGTAACCCAAGACCGAGGAACACGTTCACTGCGTTACTTCCATTTATGTTACCGATAGAACTGTCCGCAGTTTTTTCCTGAAATGCTGCTTGTCGACTAGCGAACGTGTCCGGCATACTGGTTCCTAAGGCAACGAATGTAATAGCAGTGATAAGGTCATTGAGTCCAATCAAACAACCGAATATTGAAGCCATATCTCCAACAATACAGGTTAGAATTCCAATCCACATCAGAGAGAATGAAAATGTCAGCCAACCACTACAGTAACTGGGAGGAGGTATAAATGCAAACATTACCTGAAAATTACAAGAAGCATATTAGTAATAATTTGGGGACGGATGTCATTGGTGATGTAGTCGTCAGATAAAATAGCAATAAGCGGAAAGAGTCTCTTTAATACAAATCATATGTTAAGTACGAGGACTGTCCAAAAATAGTAAACTTGTTCGGCATGTGTTGTTGTTGTTGTTGTTCAGTCTCAAGCTGTTCCCTCTCTCTCTCGGTTTTGTTATATACTGTCTCTACATAATTCAGTTTACAGTACAACCTCACATAAAGTTCACCTCAATGACCACCTCACATAAAGTCCACCTCAATAACAGGACTACCTCACATAAAGTCCACCTCAATGACCACCTCACATAAAGTCCACCTCAATAACAGGACTACCTCACATAAAGTCCACCTCAATAGCAGGACCACCTCACATAAAGTCCACCTCAATAACAGGACCACCTCACATAAATTCCACCTCAATAGCAGGACCACCTCACATAAAGTCCACCTCAATAGCAGGACCACCTCACAAAGTCTACCTCAATAACAGGACCACCTCACATAAAGTCTACCTCAATAACAGGACCACCTCAAAATTAAGAACACAATTTTTAAATCCATTTTCAATGTTTTACTCTTTATTCAACCCCACTATTAAGACCACGTCAATAAGAAGTTTCAAGGGTCCCAAGGATGATCTTATAATTGAGGTTTTACTGTATTTGCTCCTTAGGGAGATGTTTGGTTTTCTACAAGCATCCTTCCTTGAGCTGCACTTTCTCATTTTTTATTAAACACACTGGTTATTGCACAATACCTTACATTGACGTTCACGACTACGAATTCTGTACGACCATTGATTTATGAGAATACTCTCTCGTGTGCCACGGTGATATAATCTAGAAATTTGATGTATATATACGGTGCGAACTTGAAATAAGGACATATTTGGTCATTTACTGAAAGGCGATGGCGTATTTTATTCGCTGCCTGTAACAATTTATGGAACAAAACAGCAGGCTGTATATTTTAAGTATATTTAGTTACATACTTTCCAAAAGAATGATAGAAAATGCAAGACATAATCGAGTGTTGAGGCACTTTCCACATCTCCACCATTGACGTTCATTGCATTGTGAAATTGTTCCTTCCATGTTGAAGATTCTAATTTTAGCGAGTCCAAATTCTGTTTTGTCTGGGCAGCAATTCGACTCACCATATCTTGAAATTCTGTCGTAAAAAATAAACAATTATAATCGCAATAAAGTCAAAGTAACCATGGTTAGAAATATCGTCAGAGGTTCGATGGAGTCCAAACCTTTTTTGTTCACGTCACGTAATACACGAGCATTGATTAGGTCACCGAACGCTCCTGGTAAAACGTTTATAAAAATATATTTGTTCAACCCAAATGCTACGATCACAAAAACGCGATAATTACGATCATGCTTCAAAGAATTTGTTTTAACATTTCGTTAATGGCTGCCACCCAAATGATTGACATTTAACCGAACAAGATGAGCTCAGTCGTGACGTCATCTAAGTTTAGGCACCATCATGGCTAACATTATGAATAAAAATATTGCGAAGTGCTGATTTTGTCGTGAAAATGAGTTTACGCTCGGAGTAAGTGAGTACATTACACAGGAAAATAATTCATTTTCGAAGTAAGTGAGTTGTTTACTATCATTTGGTCGTTTTACTAGACTGATAGAGTTTATACCATTGTTCCGTTGATGTTTGCACCACCCGGCATAAATCATTTTACGAGAGAGTGTAGAGATGTTGAGTGTCCTTAAATGTTCTATCCCCTGTGTTAAGAATCCGTTTGGACATAAACACGGTTAACTCGAAACATAATAGAACATCATGGGTGATCAACTATAAAATGATATTATCGAGTTCAAGATGGAGAGGAGCTGGCTCCCAGTTTTAAAGGTTCCATTTCTTCTGGTAATGGTTATTTGCCAATGTAATGTATATAGTAATCAAGGCAGATTATTATTTCATAATATTAATGATATGATAAGTACATCGTTCAACAGCTTCTGAAATAACTGAAAACAACAGCGACACAGAAGGATACAGACGCTTGTCCGTTTGGCAACCACATTATTTGGGCCAAACCTTTTTCAGAAAGAGAGCGAAACACAATGTTTAATGTTTTGTGGACTCATACGCGGACGAAGATGACGATCAAATCCGACGACTAAAAACCCAACTACACAGAGAATATCAAAAACCAAAGTCATTCTCGCAGACCAGAGGTCCAGCCATTCCATTAAATAAACCTTTCAATCAGGATTTGTGTTAGACAAATATGTCACGACGACAGACGATGGATGAATATACTTACCATCATCATTAACTAAGGTGACAATAGTTTTGCTGATTTTTCCAATTTTTGCTCCCGGTGTTGATGTGTTGAGTTCTGCCATAAAACTGCAATCCCGCTCTTCATCCTGAAATTGACAAAGACAATTTTTCAGAATTTAAAAATCACGAGAAGAGTAGAGTAATTTACAATTAGTGAAATTTCTTTATTGTAAAACATATTCATAAATATTTCTTGTGCAGACTCAAATGAGCGAGACAATTTACGCAACATTCCGCCTCAAATAACATACACACGATGAATTAAACCCGTTTACTTGTTTGAGTAACATAGATATACAAGAAAATCATTGATGCAAAGCATCAAAGGTCGCCGCTAAAGAATTGAACAAGAGCAAAGCAAATGTAGAATTTTATTTTGTTATTTACATTCTTTTGTACAAAAAACATGTAACTAAAGCATTACACTCCATTTTAGTAGTATCAAACACGTAAACAAAAAATATTAATCTGTTTACAGACCCAGTTCCAACTTCTCTGTATATAGCAAGGTCTTTGTTCACAAAAATAATAATATTTAAAATTACATTCTTTGATTTTTTTACATAAATTCTCATTAAGTTTCTAAATAATTATCTCAGACTATCATGACACTCAAAATTTATCACAGGAACACATTTTCGTTTCTGATCCATACGTACGTAAAAAATAAGCTTAGAATAAGCACTACTTTTATCTAAATATTTATTTCATACAGTTAACGCATCACTTCTATTTGTTATACTTTGTCATGTAAAAGATTCAAAGAATGCAATTTTAAATATTAATATTTTGCTTTATACAGAGAAGTTGGAACTGGGTCTTTAAACAGATTAACTACTGTAATTGAATTTTACTTGATTGGTCCACTAAAGTGTCATGGTCACTAAAATGCAACCTAGTCGATAATCAAATAACAACCTCTAATTATAGGTACATGGTGACTAGAGTTCAACTGTTTATGTGTGTTCATTTAGTAATGTTAATATCGCTAGTTCTGTCATGTGACTGAAGAAATCAAACGATTTCCGCGGGATTTTATTGTTTACATCACGTGAGAACTATTTTAAACTTTCTAAAAATAAACTTTCCGTAGACTGGTTTCAAATATTTTATCAGTCAAAACAGACCTTGACGATTTGAAATCGTGCACCACATGAGGGAATAAATTCTAAAAATAAACTTTCCGTAGACTGGTTTCAAATATATTATCAGTCAAAATAGACCTTGATCATTTGAAATCGTGCACCACATGATGGAATAAATTAAAAGATTTAAAAAATAAATAAAATAAAAAAATAAAAAAATATTACAAATACTTTTTCTGTAAAACTTTATTGTCAGTGGGTACAATTATCTTGAATCGAATAATCTTGGCAAAAAAATTAAGTCACGTGCCCCTCCACGTACAAAAAAAAATTAAGTCACGTGCCCCTCCACGTACAAAAAAAACCATTCCAGACAGTACACCGCACTTCAGTGCGGCGACAAAAATATATTTTTCTGTAAACTATTTGAAAATGTTGATAACATTTTCCCCTGTCCATTGACAGTAAAGAAAAAGTAGGGGGATACTTACATCTGTGTTCAATATTGTGATTTCAACAGTTTTCTGGGTCTCTCCATGTCCAAACTCAAGCGTCTCCTCACCCGAGATATAATCTTTTCCCGACGACGCCGACATGTCTTTGGTCTGATAGTTCAATTTCACGATACCGTCGGCACCGTTCACCCTGTTTATAATCAGCTGTGCCTTACCAGTACCTTCACGCACGACATAACTTGGTTTTGAAAACGAAAATGTCCCTGGTTCTGTAGCGGAAATGGAAGGTGAATTATGGTTATTTTCCGATAAAGGAATTTGATTATTTTTTCAAAAGATGCTGATTTTATAGGAAGGGAATATTTTTGTCACAGAAAACAATTTTCATTTAATTTAAACATATTTAAATATAAAACGGGATGATTAAGATCAGACGACAAAGGTGTTACGGAATTCTTCTTCTCATACGACAGATTTGAGCATATATGTTGATATTTAAGTAGTAATGAGATTTTTGATTACATAAACAAGTTATGAGGTTTAGAGTCACTTCCAATGCGCTGTGGTTTTCACAAACCATGAATGATTCCATGACGGAAGTTCAATGTTTGGACTGCACAAAGTAACATAAACTTAGCTTTTAAACTTCTGAATTAATCTGAAAAATAGTACTTAAGACCACTTACCGTCATCATTTATGATGGTGATCTGATTGATAGAGGCGCTTCCCAGAACGACTTCCCGCGATTTGTCATCATCATGGTCAACGAAAAGCTTGGCGAAGAAAAACTCGTCAGGTTCCCATATATCGTCATCAACAATTTCTATGTTGATTTCTCTCAGAGTTTCATTCGGAGAGAATTCAACTTTCGTCTTTAAAGGAACATAGTCATTAACGGCTTCGGCTGTTCCATCGATTGTCTCCAGTCTGAAATACAGTAGATGAACTTTATAAGAAAAAGTGAAATATATTCCCGGTTGCAAATTGCAAATCTGAACATCATATGGTTTGTTAACAATATAACTATGTTCAGAGCGATATATTGTACATGTATTTTGTTCTTCAGTATTCTTATTAAACTTGACGTCCACGTCCATTGTGGTGACCAAATACAAGCTTTGAATTCATCGTGTTTGAACATTCGTATGACGAAACATTTCGAAGTGAGAATGTTATCGATTCGTTTGTGTTTTCGACATCATTTCAGTATCTACATTTGTATTACTAAACAGAGTTCCATTTGTGACATTAAATTCTGCTTTTATATAAGATTCTATTGAATACATTGTTCTGTCATTCATCACCAGATTTAAATCCTGAATTCATAAGCATAGATACGGTTGAGCGAAAATACCGTATGACGTTCCATACTCAGTACATTTAAACTTGCACATTTTTGTACCTGTGATATGTCTTTTAAATGTCATTTTAGTGTGTTTTAAAACTCATTTTGATATAAAAATACCCGTCGAATGAAAGAAAATCTAGTGTTCATTATTGTGTAAACTGAAATAGTATCATGCTCTTATCTTGCATCGCTGAGTAAGTTCATAGAATTTGAGAAATCTTACATTTTGCGTATTTATATATAATTAGTATAGTTCTATACATTATCTTTTCAAACATAGGAATGCATGTGATGAATATTTAATCTGCTCGAAATAGTCGACCACGCCTTCATTATGCTTACTAAGTGATAAAATTCTCAATTGCATATCACTTACAATCTTTAAAGTCTACTGGCATGCAAATTAGATATTGTCATACTGGAAGCAATGAAAGGAATTATTTAAGGATAGCTATCCATCATTGGCATAATGTCTGCGGTAAATGAAACTTATTTCTTTCAAAAAATTTTATTGATGGCAAATTAAGTTCATTGTAGTTGTAAAACATAAGAAAATTGACAAATTTGTCGCTAAATTATGTCACTTCCAAGACTTAAACTAGCATTTAAAAAAATATTTTGAAGCATTTTAGTGAATTACCTCCCTTTATCAATTAATACATACTTTTAATAGTTATTGCAAAAAAACACCTTAAACATATATAGTGAATGACTGCCTAGAATATTATAAAACTTGCACCAGCTGTGAAATTAAATTATATCATATACAATTTAGAAATTTATTTTGTGTTTAGTTACCATATTTATTGAAGGGAAATTAGCCAAATTACCCAACATTGTGGATGGAATACCTTAACCAAAGACCGACTTGGTATAAACACAGAACTGAGTGAATGGAAAGGACAAACATGAGAGTCCACGTGTACCAGAAAATCAAAATCAAATCATCTCCTACGTTATTTCCTTTTTGGGGGAATTTGTACCAGCATGAATCGAAATTATTCCAATCACATGGTGTTCACCAAGAACAATAATTAACTCAAAGAAACCCAATTTTAGCGATTTTCCACGTAGACGTTTAAATACTATGTGGCAAATACACACGGCCATCGGACTTATAAGCTTAATTTAATATATTTAGGAACATGTTTGTTCAATCACTAACAATGCTGGTTGTTAGATACAGTACACATTAAGAACACAAAGTTACTAGAAGTAATTTGAAATATTTCTGAATGTCAAGGTTCAGTTTTAATTACTATATGTACCATTATGTAGGTCGATAAAAAAGAATGGGATTCGGTTGTCATGGAAACGTCTATCTGCCAATGACGCACATATCTTAATATGATTACAAATCTGGCGTGGAGATCTAATCTTATTAAGGGCATTATGCAACTAGTACTGTATTATCTTCAGAACATCTGTATGTCTTTATTAAAAAAATATCTCTTATACAGAATAATTATAGGATATTTAATTGAATGTGTCTTGTTGATTATTTGAATTTTACGGACTAGGTAAAGTATAATGATTCGTTAACTCAATGTGGTATGATACAATAGTAATGTGCTACTTTTTTCTTTAATCAAATACAAAAAGTACAGCAGTCTTCTTCCTTTATTATATTTTTTACCTTGTGTTGAATTTCCGTTGTTTTGTCTTAAATGATTTAAGTTTTCAGGCTACATTATGTGGAAAGATCTCGCTAGTCGATCAGACAGTTCAGTGGTCATTGTTAGCTATATACCATCAGATTCACATTATCTCGAAACATTCAGAGTTTAACAGAACAGACGCGTAGGTCCCAAAAGATAACTTTGTTCTTTAACAAGAAATAAACGTAATGGTATTGTTTGTAAATAATTTAGTGCTTCATCAAACTGGTGTTAAATAAAGATTAAGTATGCTGTAAAGACCCATGCTACATTCATTGGCTCTATTAATCGAAGATTGAATGAATACTATAGTCCGATTTTAAATTTCAAACAATTATAGTAAAATAAACTTATCAAAATTTAATTTCAATTTTCGACGATTTTGTGTACTGATGTCATGTTTACCTCACGGTACAAGGGACGTCCAATTTGCCATATCTGCGGATTCCAAGTCGAACCTTTCCTTCATTTTCCATAACAGCACATGACGATGCCGTGAACTCGACCACAGCTTTACTACCGTTTTCACTGAGATCAACCCCTGACAGACTTGTTGTGTCTTTCTCTGGGGAACCAAATGTCTTTTGTGACATCACATTTAAATATAACTGAAAAAGAAAGTAGCAATTCATTTATAAGAAATCTGAAATGTTCCATACCGTGAAGCAGCAACATGCACGCGGCTTTACGAGCTCATGTTAGTGTTTCAATAGTTCACGCCTTGTCCATTTGCTAACAGAGTTACTGAGCACACAATTTAGCATCAAAAGGCAGCTTTAAACCTGGTTAGCTTAGTCGGTAGAGCACTCAAGAATGTCGATTTGGAGGTAGTAGAATTGAAGCTCGGTGGACCGTGTGTTCTGTGAGACTATTCAACTGAAGATGAAACACCCACTATCATTTGTCCTACACCTCTTCTATAGTTGGGGAAGTTGTCAGTCGCTCGCGTAAGGATATATTAGTACTGGATGGCAACCAAACTATGGACTACACTTCAGAATTGTACAGTAAAACCTCACCTAAAGACCACCTCAATAATGAGACCACTTCAAAATTAAGAACACAATTTTCAAGTCCATTTTCACTGTTTTGCTCTTTCTTTAACCGCAAAGTACCAATCCCGTTCCTGTTACTGGTAAAAACAACAAATGCATGTTTATCTATAACTTGTGTATTTCCAATTTATGGAATACATGTAAATATAATAATATTTTATTCGTGTTGATGAATTTCTGAGTTAATCAAGCTCGTTTTCATAAACAGGTAAAACAACTAAAAAACGCTCGTTATTTACTTTTTAGAAACTTTGTTTCTGTACTCATGCAATAACCGCCATATCGAGGTGTTGGTGCCAGAACCAACTATCTCCATAGAAATTAATGTATTAATGAGATGGAATATTCTGGCTCTAACCCTCGATATATGTTTATTACATACATACAGAGCGTATTATGTTCATGGCGTCTTTGGACACGACGTTAAAATACTTTACGACCGCCTATGACGTTGCTTAGTAATGTCAATGAGTTATGTGTTGGGTTTTTTGCACCGAAATGGATCGCAATAAAAAAGGAATTTAATGTATACGTCGCGTGACGTTTTAACCACTAATTCCAATAGGAGGAAAATGAATGTCACTGTGTTTAGCTGTCTCATACCTGGTAGAAGATTAAAAAAAGCCAGATGTTGACAAAGATATCGCAACGCAGGGACATAGCGAGGACTAATCACACAATGTTATCACATTTCCAGAACGTTGCTAATGAAATATTCCTCAAAAAGCCGATCAGGAATCGCTATATTCCCCGTGCGACGATAAAAAACGAGTAAATATCGATGCTTTCCAATTTAAGCTTATAAAAATGTCAATTCATCAAGGAAAATGGTTGCATTTTTCCAAACTGTTCTAATTCGATTCAAGATTACGTAAATAGCATTGCAGACAAAGCCTGTAATTGACTTAATTAAATTTAAAAAAAACCAGCATTGTGCAGTGTGATAAAATCATTGATTCGGGAAAGTTATAATTGAACTAACGTATTTAACTAGCAACTAAAGTACAACAGTGTAAAATAACAATAACCTTAAAGGCAAAGTTTTAGTTTCTGTATCCATCTGATAAAATTACAAAATATGAAGTTATATTATGATTCAAATTACGAATTTTAAAACACTGCTGTAGTTGTTAATTTAAAAAAAAATCTGCATCCGCGTTAAACAAATGCATTGGAAAGCAATTCGATAAGTAGAGCGGAAAATCTCTGTTCTGAATTAACAAAATAAAATGTGGCATATTTCAGGGGCAAATATTGGGTATATTTATGTATTTTAAAGGACAGACCAGCCACTGAATATTTTATCAGCTTCATGTACATTCTTCTCTCAGTGGATCCAATGAAATAGTCAGGAATATTACTTTTATCTTTTATTCAACTCGATTTTTAAAAAAATAATATAAATAGCGATTTTTGAACACGGGTATATCGATATTAAAACTCGGCATACAATTGATTTATAATGTTAATGCTAATTTTAATCACTTCACGATTCTTTTGTTTCATTTTTTGTAACAGCTGCAAGAAAAACGCATCATAATTCACAGTTAATTAAGTGCTTACCCTTCTTACAAGCTAATCGGCACTTCTGCGCATGCGTACCAACTTAATAAAATAAAGAAAACGTGACATCCAATTTGCTATTACAAATTACAATAAAGTAAAATGAACGCCAATTCATCGCTTCAATGTTTGAGATGCCGACAGATTCAGTCAATATTATAAAACAATGTCAACAAAACATGTCTATTACTATTTGCCTGGATTGCTGTTGAAGAATTATATAAACAAATGGCAATATGAAATGCAAATAGCATGTAACACCATCAATAAATACGAACAGTGTTCGTGTCTCTTGAGTAACATTCATTTGTTTTCAAGTGTTATATTATGAAGTTAACTAGTTTTTAAATCTTCGACGTGGAGTTGTTGCAATTAAGAGTTAATAAAAGGTTATTGATAAGTAACCTGTAATTATTGACACAGTAACAAAGGATTGTGGCAGCAACCGGGTATCACTCAGCAGCTATCATATTGAAACATGCAATTTCATCACAGTCAAAAACATTAAGTCCGAAATCCCATTCCAATGAGAACTGTGTTGCATTGTTTGCATGTCGATAGGGTTACAGTGTTCAAGGTTGCAAGGTTATTAACACGATAAAGGGCATGCAGACTAAAGCTCAAATGAATGTGTTCATACGCAATGTCGGTAAATCTGTAATTATACACATGTTCGTTGTAGATGAACTGGCTAAAACTACGCCAAGATGTGAAGTAATGTATGTAAGAGAACTGCATCCCAGTCAGATTGATAATATACTCAACGATGAGCATGAAACTATTAGAAACGTATGAAGAAGTCGAGCAGAACATGTCATACGAAGTGCAAATGCACCCCCAAAAGCACGAGGTGACATATCGTCTTCTTCAACAATTTCCCTGTCAGCAAGTTTACGCAATCTGAGTACATTTTATATATTACTGGGTAAATTATTGATATAACGGTAGACTACAAGAAAGAAATGGAATCGTACAGCGATCGATGTGTTCTATAGTTCATCAAAACAAGTTCCATAACTAAGAGAACGGCTGAGTCAGAACAAACAAATCAGCATTTGATTCCATTTCAAGCCAATTGATATTCTAAAGTTAATACTTTTTTTAATTAAAGGGTGGTGACGCAACATTGGAAAAGTATTATTCTTGTCGTAAGAGGTTGCAGGATGGTGTTTTTGGTTTACTTTCAGCATTTCATTTTAAATTGACGTAAATGATAGGTATACTTGTGCTATTGACGTATCTAATTCTAATCTCGATCATGACTCAGGGAAAAATGTAACGATTACATGCATTTTTAATGACTGGCGGCATGGTGTTGAGGTTTAAAGAGCCGTGGCCAATATTTTATATCCAAATTAGGTTAAAACGTGGCCAATATCAGAAATAGACCAATCAATTAACGAGAATGAGACTGTGTTTAAGAAGTTAGCACCAGTTATTGAACTGTAATGCAAAATGATTGTGCTGATGAATGAAAGTGAAAAAATGTGGATACAGAGAGGGACACAAACAAGGACCAGGGGACACATACAGGGGGTAGGGGGCCAACACACAAAGTACGATATGATAAGGATAAGAAAACCGAACAACACATCATCAACGAACTAAAAACGTGGAAATGGAACAACCCAGGACTACACGACAGAGCAACAAGAGAGTTAAGTCTGAAGCCTACTCAGGACTACACGACAGAGCAACAAGAGAGTTAAGTCTGAAGCCTACTCAGGACTACACGACAGAGCAACAAGAGAGTTAAGTCTGAAGCCTACTCAGGACTACACGACAGAGCAACAAGAGAGTTAAGTCTGAAGCCTACTCAGGACTACACGACAGAGCAACAAGAGAGTTAAGTCTGAAGCTATCCTAGTGTTCTTGCTTGATATATTAAAACATAAACCTGGTTTTATATTTGTAAGGTCTTTCCGCAACCATTCATCGATTTCAAACATAATCTCGCACTTTTATGTAAATATCACGTAGAATTATCCATGAGTTATTCATTGGATTTAAGTTCTAGCTTTGATCAATTCCTAGTCTACAAAGGATTAGAGGGCGTTTCCTATTCTCGGAAGTAAAAACAACTACAGCAACCGAACTAACGTGTCTGAAGTCCTACAAAGAGAGGTGAATAAGGACAAAAAAACTATAAATGTTTCCCATACATGTTGTATATGCTTTTATTTATCGTCGCCACCGGTTTCCCATATGGGCGACGCCTCCGGAAGAATGTTAGTCATATTAGATTTGGAGGATAGTGCATGATACAGAAGATGCCCCAGTTCCAGAAGCACCCCTGGTTCTTTTACGTGCTCGATGTAAAGCATCATACACGGGACCTCGGTTTTTAAAGTCTCGTCCGAAAGACTGTTAGTACGGTCAGTGATGGAGCGGGGAATCGAACCAGCGATCCCTGGATTACAAGTCCAGCGTTTTACCACTGGACCACGGATCCGCTACTTATCCCATACAAACGGTACTGTGTGTTTTTATACAATATTAGTAAGAGGACATTGTATGGGTTGTATTTGTTTGATTTGTTTGTTTGTTTTCATCAAGTTTCACGCCGTTGTCAAACAATTTTTCAGCAATAAGTTGACCAAACCAGTTTTCCGGAAATTAATTATAAACCAGTACTAACTTGCTCTTCCGCAATTAAATAACAACTTCGCAACTCGTGGAGGACATGACCGTAGCCAATGTCAAGGAAGAACATAAAGTGCAAAAGCCGGAAAATGAACCTGTATCTGCCGGGTGTCAGGCTGGCGCTCTACCACCTGAGCTAGCCGGTCGGGCTGCGTATGAGTTGTAATAATTGAATATAGCATACAGGCATATCAATGAACACATTTAAGTACATACTGCTTTGAACGTGAGTTCTACCACAATGTAAAAAAGACTAATGGTTGCTATCGGGTAATATACTGAACAAAAACATATAATTTAACCCCGGATTTACTCTGTTACCTAGCAACCTAATAAAATATAAATAATGAACTATTTTTTGGATAGAATTAGAATTTCTAAATATCATCAGTTAAGCGCATGAGAAAAATTGGGAACGCTATGGTAGATCAACTCATTTCCCATTTTGATGTGTACATGTATAGTGAAATATGAAGAGAAAAAGAAATGCAGGGGAACAAAATATATAATATTTAGCTACCAGACTAATGAAATTTGGCGACTATATTAGTCAATATGCACACTATCAAGGGTCAAAAATCGCTCAACTGTGTAGAATACGTCCCGCTTTTATCCCTTTAGTATATTTTCAGTTTATGTACTTACATCTTTGAATGTCCTATTCACTGTTGGCACCAGTTTATGCCCTCCAGTAAGTTTTCGAGTAGCCTGTATTCTGTACCATCCGGAGTTATGGGACCTGTTTTGTGAAAGTTTGACTGCAGCAATCTTTGCAGCTTCTTCCTCCGGTATTTTGTACTTGCCAAGTTCTCTCGCAAGATGTATGATGTCAATGTCTTCATCTTTTGCTCCATCCGCCTTTCCTACGTTGTTGTCTATGTCTGAAATAAGATTCATAAATTCAACAATCTAACCGAATGTGTCCTATTTTGTTTGTAGGGTTGTCATTGGAATATTGAAATTCATTTTCATTTTCTGTCCAGAAGAATCAATGATTATACTCTGTTATTTTCATAAATTTATGATTGTTTGATCCGATTAATCGCCCTTAAACTGAACCTGTCAATAATATTCGAAACCGAACAACGTTTGTCTTTTTGTGTCCAACAGGTCATGGCTTACATTAATGAGTTCTTGCGTATTTCAAATACAGAAACACAGAATTAACAAAGTCAATCCTTTTTATTTCGTTACAAAGAATCATTACGTCGATTTAAATTTCAGTTAAACTTGGCATCATTCTTAAATAGCTTATCTCAGCTTGTTCAGTAGTGAAAGTTAACTATATGATGCATTCGCACTAAGATATTAGACTCATTCATATCAAAACATGATCAAATTGCGATCAAGTCATGATGTGTAGTCATTAACCGATGTCAATTAGGGTCGTGATAGTACTTATATTTAACGAGAGACACAAGGTATGTTTCACGAAAGCACTCCTTAATGTACTGATATGATCTAATGTCATTTATCGTGAAACTCACTTCCAGTATACTGACACGAATACAGTCGGACCTCGTTTATTCGACTACCTTCCATCCGAACACTCGGTATTATCCGAAATAAATATTAGGTCCCGATGTTTCTTCCTTGGTACGTCGAATATAAATGGACTATTCGAAACCATGTATTATTCGAAATAGTTTAGGACCCTATGAACTCGAATGAACGAGGTCCGATTGAATGTTCAACTTATTCGACTTGAAACGATAAATTGTAATAAAATCGAAATACAAGTGAACATTCGGTCCAGTAAGCTGGATAGCTGAAAAACGCTAACAGGTGTGATCGAGGCTGGCAACGAATAGTGAGACTATGATATTTTCTTTGATAATATACCTGTAAAAAGAGCATTGAAATAGAAAGTATACATGTTTAAACCATGGTTATTGGAAGAAGTATCAATGGAAACAGTCGTTTGACTTAAAAAAACTTGGTTAACATTGGTACACAAAAATGTCCCCGAAAATTAGCCCGCCAACGCTCGATATCATCCGCGATATAAACGCAATAATATTTCGTGCCCATGTAAACAAAGAACCGATAATTATTTTATTCCAATATTTTTTTTTTTTTGAAGATAAATCCTTCACAGTACTAAAATTACGATTAAAAATGTGCTAATATAGTTAACATGCCAGTCTATTATCTGTAAATTTGATAATTCATAAAAGGTAAAAAATGTACTTTTTTTAAATTTCTTTAATATACATGTACCTCAAACACTTTACTAATTGGTCACCCTATATAAATGCTGTCAGTGAATCTCTGTTGTTCTTCTAAATTGATTTTTAAAAGATTGTGATACGGGTACGTGCGATTTGCAACAAAATTGGTTGAGTTTTATCTCTCATTTTGTTTGTCAAGTATGGTGATATAAGAGTGACCTATTAGAAAAAAATTAGAGTACAATGTGAAACTAGCTTAGTACAAGTATGTTTGACATATTACTATGACGACAGCATTTTAATAATTATTTTTATCTTCACAATAAAATGTTATTCAAACTAATTTTTCAGCCATCTATCGTTAATTAAAGCAATTTATGTTTTCAGTGTCGCTTTTGTCAGAATTATGAATTATACATTATACATTCACATTTTCAACACGGTGATTTGTTTGAATTAACAGGTTTTAATTATAAACAGTTTATGTGTTCAATCCTTTCGTGAATTATTTATATCGCTACGATTATGTCATTTTTATACGACTACATGAATAATAGAATCGTTGTCATCTGAAATGCAATTATACAAAAAAATTATGCAAAATACTAGATATTGATATGTCATACAAACCCAATAGGATATACAACAATGGTACAAAACAATAGAATTTTCTAAGCTTGAATTCACAAACTAACTAATAATTTGCTATCAGGCCATTGTGAACCGGAATACTGGTACTATTTCATTGTAAAACGAATCTCAGCCTAGTTCTAGGGAAATATTTTATTCTCTATAACAACACATAAATGACGATCAATAGGTAATTTCAGATCTTATCAATAAAAAATCGTTCGCTTCAGTCAGTAAATATAGTGATAGATGTGTATATATTTACTAGAAAATCTCTATGGAAGATAATAAAATCAAGTTAGCAACACCAAACCTTGTAACCATGGATTTTAGAATTATAAGACACTCAAAAAGTTTCAAACTCTTTACTATTCTACACATGTGTGTAGGTCAATGATAAACATTAACACCACTTGAAAAAATATCTGGTTTTATATGACTCGAAAGTACCCCACATCCGGCGTTAAGTTCATTCTTGTCCAACACTGGCGAGTTGAATTGTAATTGTTGATTTAAACACTTAAAATAACTTACGGAAGCAAATATCAAAATCTGACAGTGAACTTTAATAGAAAATCACAAATAAACTCGGTGTGGGCACTGAGTGGTTCTATTTTTATGGTAAGATCGATGTGAGCTATTAATGTAGGTTATAAAGACAATAAAATCCATTCAGTGAAATTGACGTTCGATTTTTACTGAAACTAGGCCAAATAAACCGTCATATCCAATGGCAAACACTTTTATTCATGTATTGAAACAAACCTACTTTATATTCATTAAATGGACTTGAAGAAAGAATTTGTCCAATATTCACGCACTGTTCAGGAAAATTACAATCGGTATTCAGAAATTTGTTATTAGACTGAGTGCCAGCTTTCTACACGTATATCTACGGTGGCATAGAGGTGACATGTGTGAAATTATTATTAGTTTTTAATCGTGGCCACGACTTATTAACTCGTTCCCACGACAAACTAAGTCGTTGGAACGAGATAAAGATAAGTTCACACATGTCACCTCTATGCCACCGTACACAAAGCTACTTTATATTCATTAAATGGACGTGCAGGAAGAATTTGTTCAATATTCACACACTGTTCAGGAAAAGTAAAATTGGTAATCAGAAAGTTCTAATAGACAGAGAAAGGTTCATGTTCTGTTTAACAAAGTATCACCTACTACACGTGTATCAGAACGTGACTTCGCAACGGAAACACCAAAAGCGACAGGAAGAAAACATATTTTAAAGTTCACCATTCATAGTTAGAGCAAAAGGTGTTTTATGTGGTCATATATCGACAACAAATTCATTAAAATAGACCAACAAGTCAGAACGAGGCAGAGTTTATGCTCAGTTCGTTCATTTCGTGGATTGAGATCAATATATTTCTTAACGAAAACAACTTCCATATCGCTTTTAAGATCAGTATACGGTGCTCGATATGTCAGTAAAACTTTCAATTTGTGTTTCAATTTACAGAATATATTAATTACTTTTATTCAGGCCATAACTAGGATTTTAATTAATTGTACATAATGTCTCCGTATTTGGTTATGCATACAGAATGTTTTATACAGTATAGTGCATTAAAGCGGCATGCCATTTTGTTCTCTTCTCAGATGGCTATGTGGATGTTCCAAACGACCCATCTTGTATTTCATATCACAATAAGACTTTGTTTGATACTGACATGTTTCCTAACAAAAAGCGGCCGATTAAAACGACAGTAGAGATTTTGACAAATCGGATCTAGGATTATCTGACTATCAGGACACGGCATTAGGGGTCGTTACATCAAAAACGTTTTCCATGCGTGTTTTCATGTCAGAAAGCGCCACATTCAACAGTTTATTTTTAGAATTCTTCAGTAACAAATCAACAAATTTCTGGAAAGGTTAGGAGTTAAATGTCTTATTTATTGCAAAAACAAAAACAATATTAAATAATTAAAACATCTGAAATGTAATTCCTTACCTACTTCGTAAAATTATTTTTTAAATACATAAAATATATAAAGTAAGTCATGTCGCTTTAAACTGACTCCTAGTGAGGTTGAGAGCTTCAATCCCGCCTTGTGCGTGATTTTATCGTGAACTACACACACCTCTGAAATGGACGCGAGTACTGGGCTAGGGAGTATAACGGATACTTACACTCAGCACTCAAATCACAAATCTTTCTCTTAGGAGTCTGATAGTGAGATATCGAGTGTGAAAAATGTATGATAATGTTGAATAAGCGTTCAATAAAATGTTGAATAAGCGTTCAATAAAATGTTGAATAAGCGTTCAATTGAATGTTGAATAAGCGTTCAATAAAATGTTGAATAAGCGTTCAATTGAATGTTGAATAAGCGTTCAATTGAATGTTGAATAAGCGTTCAATTGAATGTTGAATAAGCGTTCAATAAAATGTTGAATAAGCGTTCAATTGACTGTTGAATAAGCGTTCAATTGAATGTTGAATAAGCGTTCAATAAAATGTTGAATAAGCGTTCAATTGAACGTTGAATAAGCGTTCAATTGAATGTTGAATAAGCGTTCAATAAAATGTTGAATATGCGCCTAATTTTGTTGGTAAACAATTTCATAGAGATTTGAGATCGGGTAGTAATCATTACGTCTGAGTGTGGAGTGAGGCACTTAACCCCGGTATTTACTTCCATATCTTATAATCGCATTCAAATCTCAAAGAAAAAGGACCAAAACATAATATTCAGCGCTCATTTGATATTTCTATGCAATTTCCTCACTCAAATATATGCTATCAGACTAATAAGAGTAACTTTTGAGGTTAGAGTGTTGATTGTAAGTTGCAACCCCGGGTTGTAACCCAGGAGACAGTCATCGAAAGTAATTAATATGAGCTGTAAATTTCTTTCATAATAAACGTAAAATATATCAACTTGTGTTGAACCTTCCTAACAATCAACACATTAAAGTGAAGGTTTGTTTAAGCTTTATAGTTTCCGTTACGTGATCCAACGTTTTCACAATTGGATTTATATCTATGGTCTATAAACCGCTTAAGCCAAGAAGTGTTGTTTGCCAGATTATCTTTATTATTAATTATACTGTAGTTTGAATGGAATAAACACGGAGATAAACAGTTCTACGTATGAAGCGCGAGCCATGTATCGTAGATATTTCATATAATGCCGTTAGCAAGCTTTAGCTGTCGATATTTTAGAGAATAGCTATACACCTACTTCGTTTATTTAAATTTAAAATGATAATCGCAACGAAAAAAATATCCTGTATTTATTTTGTAATTAGCACCGGGTGTAGCGATTTCAGACTACAATGTACTCCCAATTCAAGTTACCCCCGGTAACTTAAAATCGCGTTCAGAATACCGGGAAATAATCAATTTCAAATTACCACCGGGGGTATTTGAGGGTGATTTCAAGCTACCCCCTACGATTTCAGATTACCTCCCTCATTCCCTTATTCATGTATATATTTTATCTATATACATTTTCCATATACAACACTTGAAAGGAACAACTGCAAATGATATAAATAAAAACGTTAAGCATCAAAACAACAACAAGAAAACAACAACAGCAACAGGAACGGCAATAGTAGCAGCAACATCAACAACAATAACAGCAGTACAATTATCGGTTATTGCTTGTTCTAGTTTTATGCTAGCTTTCAATCTTGTATGTTCCATAATTTCTTATTTAACTCACCATCATTGCATATAATTGAAAATTATCACATTAGGTCAATCAGCGAAGTGGTATGTACACTGCGCATAGGGGTAATATGACATCGGGTTCAAGTTATCCCCTTGGGAAATACGAAATCGATTTCATATTACCGGGGGTAACTTGAATAGGCTGGTAGCTTGAACTTTTAACACCGGGAAGTACAATTGGTGAATTTTATTTATAAGTGTTTTCGATTTAGAAATTACAGATTTTAGAAAGACTCCAAGTAAGTTTCTTGAAAAGATTGACTTCTAAACATTTTAGAATATATGCACGAATATTCCAACATGCATCCATCCAAATATTTCCTTCAAACCAAATATATTAATAAGGCTCAGACTAAATATCAGTAACTATCGTACCATTATGGGTATGCCACTTACCTGATTTTGTTTACATACGATTATGCCAATTGTGTGACACTATCGTGACCTTATTAACAATTAAAACTCAGGCATACATATCAGACAGATTATAGCGATAGATTTGTCTCTAAGCACAATGCCATTGTCCTAACCAATACCAGAACTAAATTTAGCTGGGTTAAGTAGCCTGCAGTGTTCTACATGAGGCATGTGAGCTATTAATGTTTATTACTAGGGTGACTTTACATATATTTATCTTAAGTTAAATCTCACGCGTATATACGCCTCAATCGATGGTTACAATCGATGTTTCTACCCCACTCTCTGACTGAGGTAATCGGGTGTCCGTACTTCCATTTCTTTCAAGTTGAAACAGGCAAACAGATTTAAAGAAACAACATACAGCCTTTGGAAATCAATGGTACTTGTCTGGTGTTGTCACAGTAAGTGGTATTAGATGTGATTTCTGTCACAAACATATAATGATGAATGATGTACCAATGATCTCTTTACGTAAGCTATCATAATACAGGTCGTCTTAGCATTACGTGTATCGTGGTTATGAATGGTGCGAATGATCTTATTAGACGCTTACAGTGTACAGTCTGTCCAGCAGTCCAATGGTCCACTAGTCCTAAGATCCGCTAGTCAGAGGACAGCTTGTTCTAAGGACCGCTAGTCAGAGGACCGCTTGTTCTAAGGACCGCTAGTCAGAGGGCCGCTAGTTCTAAGGACCGCTAGTCAGGGGAACGCTTGTTCTAAGAACCGCTAGTCAGAGGGCGCTTGTTCTAAGGACCGCTAGTCAAAGGGGCGCTAGTTCTAAGGACCGCTAGTCAGAGGGCCGATAGTTCTAAGGACCGATAGTCAGATGGGCGCTAGTTCTAAGGACCACTAGTCAGAGGGCCGAGAGTTCTAAGGACCGCTAGTCAGAGGGACGATAGTTCTAAGGACCGCTAGTCAGAGGACCGCTTGTTCTAAGGACCGCTTGTTGTAAGGACCGCTAGTCAGAGGGCGCTAGTTCTAAGGACCGCTAGTCAGAGGGGCGCTAGTTCTAAGGACCGCTAGTCAGGGGAACGCTTGTTCTAAGAACCGCTAGTCAGAGGGCGCTTGTTCTAAGGACCGCTAGTCAAAGGGGCGCTAGTTCTAAGGACCGCTAGTCAGAGGGCCGATAGTTCTAAGGACCGATAGTCAGAGGGGCGCTAGTTCTAAGGACCACTAGTCAGAGGGCCGAGAGTTCTAAGGACCGCTAGTCAGAGGGACGATAGTTCTAAGGACCGCTAGTCAGAGGGGCGCTAGTTCTAAGGACCGCTAGTCAGGGGAACGCTTGTTCTAAGAACCGCTAGTCAGAGGGCGCTTGTTCTAAGGACCGCTAGTCAAAGGGGCGCTAGTTCTAAGGACCGCTAGTCAGAGGGCCGATAGTTCTAAGGACCGATAGTCAGAGGGGCGCTAGTTCTAAGGACCACTAGTCAGAGGGCCGAGAGTTCTAAGGACCGCTAGTCAGAGGGACGATAGTTCTAAGGACCGCCAGTCGGAGGGTCGCTATTTCTAAAGACCGCTTAGGGTCGATAGTGTTTATTTATAGAAATAGCATGCGTTGGTGATGGACTGTTCTAGTTCGACCCAAATATAAACCAGTGGTTCTTTCCGGTTGCAGTATTACATTTTAATGATGTCATTCAAGTGATTCCACGGTGATTCGAAAGCAATTTTGACCGAATTACTCATGTAAAGTGATTGTCGTTTGTTAGTTAGTTTGCCATTACAAAACATATTCGAGATGGGTCGATTTATCGAAAACATCTTTCGCATTCTTTCTTATTGAGCCTGCAACAATTTCGACATATTTTTAAGAATTTACTTGCATTCGCACCAACAGTGTTTTACCCTATGAATACATTTAATTTTGTTAACAATATTAATCTTTTTAAATCATTACTGCTGTACGTCTTTTTATGTTTTGAGAACATTATGTAATAACGGATCAAATCACCCAGGACAACATCAAAGCAGAGTGGAATTTATGAGGGAATAATAATTAATAAAAAGACTATATCATGCGTGATTCACGACCAACCGGCTGATGAATATCTGTTCAGCATATAGTGAAGCATGTTGATATTTGCTTTCTACGGTTTATTTCACTTATTGCAGGAAACGACAAATACAATTACTTGAATGCAATAGGCAAAACACGTCCCTGTTATCAAGATTAAAGCGGACCTCGCTCAATATTCTATTGAATTTCTGCTTTATTCAAACATACAATATTTTTCAAAGATTAAAACTTCTGAGGGGAAGATAATGAGTGCAACATCCATAGGCAGTGATTTATATCCGGCGTCTGTTTCATCTGGGAATGGAGAAAATGAATCGGCAATTATTCCATAAACGGAAGTATTTCATCTTAGTTTTATATATTGATAGCCTTATAAAAGTGCATAGCATGAAAACATGAATTGTTGTCAACATTTTCTTCGTGGCTAATTTGCAATTAACGATTGTGCTGCATGATTTCACTCACCATTGTGATAGTTGCATGCGACTTCCTTCCATATTTTCATACCATACCCCCTAAGTGTCAGTAAATCACAAAAAGCCACACAGTTGGAAATTCTTTGTCCTTTTAAATGTTACGCCATGTGTTCGTTTGCATTTTTCAAAGCTTATCAATTACAAGTAAAAAAAACTAATGCAAGAAATAGGCTACATTTTTTCCTTTGATTAAAAACTATCTCACGACTTTGTTGTTATATGATCGGAGCTGTAAGCTTCATTAAGTACTAATATTTTAACACCATGTGTCATCTCCAGAACAACATCATTTGGGAGAAGGAAAGTTTGGCTGTTGTTGAGTGGTTCTGTAATTGAGGGGTTGTCCTGTATTATAAAAAATGCAGACGTCTGCAAACAATACAACATCCTAATAAAATGTCTCCCTGTTGAAGCGGTCATATTGAAACTAGATAGACTGAAAAAAAGCATCGCTCTCCATGCCACGCTTGTTAAAAAACACAACTGTGTCAACGTGGTGATTGGAATATAGTTGTATTGATTAATAGAATGAAAATTGTCATCTGAACATAACATACAAAACCAATTAACGTCTTAGGGAACATCGGGAAACGAAATGTTGTTGTTATAAGATGGAAAGTGCTAATCAAGGTCGTTACTGATTGCTGATAATCAAATGGTCTATATGAGGCATGAGGTACAGTGTCGGGAAACCACGTGGCTTGTGACGTCATTTTTACAACGGCACGCGGCCTAATTTGCCTGCGTTTAAAACATCAAAACGAGGATTCTTTTTTTATTTTCCGCTAATTGTTACGAAATAAAGGACAGTTTACACAGCTTACGCGGGTTGTAATGCATGCGCTCAGTCTCCATGTATTACGCAATGCCCTCGCTTTTAAAAAAACTTCCAGAAACCTTTGCCGAGAAAGCTTCGGCCGTAAGAAGTGTTAGGAAAAAACTGAAAGCACTCTGTCAAATACTTTGTCATTGTCCAACAGTGTCTATTCTATATACATGCCAGAGTACTAAATTAATGCTTTGCGGAAAATGACAGGTTTCTTAGTTTATACATGTATGCTAGAAGCTTACTATGTATGATACGCCACTGTCTATACAGAAATACACATTGATTGCAACAATAAACTTGCTCCATACAGTGCACAATACTTGTAAGCATTACAATATCAATTTGTTAGTGGACACGTGATAAACATGCGTTGAACAATAAACGGATTTTGATCGGGGAGACAGTTTTTTACCAAGAATATAGGCGTTCATGCTTATACTTGGACGAACCGGTGCAGGCTTTGAAAACGTTCCCGAATCTGAAAGTTTGAATATAAACATGAGAATAGAAACAACGAACATGGTCATTCATGTCTTTTTACTTTTGATGAAATAATGTAATACTATATGTAGTCGTAATTTTCTTTTTATATGAGACATACACATATGGCGGTTGAACCTTGAATATACAGTCGGCCCTCGTTCATTCGAATTCATCTGGTCCAAATTTTTATTCCGAATATTACATGGTTTCGAATTTCCCATTTCAATTCGACGTACATAAGAAGATACATCGGGGCCTGCTATATATTTCGGATGATACCGATTATTCGGATAAAGGGTTGTCGAATTAACGAGGTCCGACTGTATTATTACAAAATATTACACATTTGTGTGTAAAAGACACAGAGTAAGAATAAAAGAACTTTCATGAATAAATAAAAGACAATTCCTCTGGAAGAAGCAGTCCAAAGTCTCGGCATAATTTGATTTCAAACTAGATCTTGTTAATAAATTTTAGAATTGTCATGACGTGATAAAAAGGCGATATTTAACTGAAATCTTGATCAATCACGGTGTCGAACATAAATATGTGATGAACTTAACTAGAACTTGAACATAATGTAGACAAATGAAGGCTTACGATACAAGAAAGTGTAATGTTATCACATAAAAGACCTTCAGCAAATAACAGAGCTATAACACAATTTACTCTGAGAAACACATCAGACACGTAAACTACATACTTTTTTGAAATACTCATTCATGTCAGTTAAAGTCATTTTTGTACCTCGTTATGTTGTTTGATAAAACATTCTTGCTAGTGATAGACGTCAAACAACATTTAGTCAGACTATGAAGAACACATCTCTAGTATGTGGTACCTTGTGACATAGGTTTTCTGCCATTTCAGATACTGTTTTCACTGTGTAACACTTAAAATACAAATGAAGTTGCAAACCTAAAATGTGTTCTTTATTCAAAGTTTCTGTTCTATGTTAATCAGTTCAAACCACGTTACCTTGCGTTTCTCAACACCTTTTCTTCTTTCATATTGGACTTGTTTTTTTTTTATAGTGTAGCAAGGTTGCTTAAAACAAGGAACATATTTGCCTTCAGCCTTTGACATTAAGTCGTATTACTCCTTAGAGAGAAAGCACTTAAAGACACTGTGACAATTGTATGCCGATTCATCATTTGCCTATACATAATCATGGTTGAAATTGTCACGTAAACTTCATAAGCATTGACGCATCACTTTGTTTGTTCACGAAATGTTAAACATGAACATTATCAGGGACTGTAAGCCACACTCTGGATGCATGGAACTATTCAATTTATCATTTATTTCTTATGTTATACTTGAACAATGACCTGAAATTGTTGTGATAACTAAATAACATATGATAAAGAAATAACATTACATGATGAAGCAACACAAGAAAGCGAAACATAATTGCGATGTTGTGCAAAGTGAACTTTCTAGAAACACTAAAAAATGTTATGTGAAGACAGTGATTAAGTTAGTTTGGCTAAAACACGTAACCCGCAGGGAAAGGAGCCGAACAGGAGATAAGATACCAGAATACAAGTGCGCAACTCATTGAAAGTTTGAATGTTAATGTGTCAGCAAAGAAAACGGAAACAAATCTGCATTTCTCATTCCATTCCCTGATCTTTAATTTCCTCGCAACCGTCTTATGCTTCAGGACATTATTGTCAAGTATTCAAATAGTAGGGTTTTGCTGACCGCACGGAAAGCATGTAATTGTTTTTAAGGAACAACATTCCCAATCAGGAAGTTGGTAACCAATAGCATGATTTCCCGAATTGGATGATTCGCCAACAATGCAGTATTGTTTCGGCGTAGCTGTATAACATTGATTTTGACCTACATTTTTGACAAACCAAATGTTGTCCTTAAAATCTGACCAGTCATATTTTCACCTAAAAGGCACCAAACAGGATTTTCGTTCACCCAAGAGGCACCAAACGGGGTTTTCATAAGATGTTTGCTTGTTAGCTGTACAAATTTGTCGGGAGTAGTTAATATGTTAAAATGACCCTGATAAGACATGTTCATTATAATAGTATATATAGATCCGAGCTAATTTTTTGTAATGATTCATTTTTCAACATATTGCAAAAACATTATTTCATTTAACATACCGGAAGACATCATTCTATCTACGCCGTTTTATCCTTTTGAAAGATATTTTTGCTTTAATGAATCAACATGACACGCGTGATTAAGTCGATGAGAGTATAGTTCACGAGTAGACTAATGAACATGGGTTTTATATCGTAGATTCGTTTCATGAAATAGTGTAGCAGAGAGACACAAAGGGAGAAAGCAAGAATAGAAACTAATTGTAGAGTGTTTTACACGTGATATGCTCGTTGTAGTTATTACGTAAACCAATATATTTTCTAAATAGCAATTACATCGATTCAGGTGACGCACAAGACTATGTTACAATCGATAAAACAAAGAAGATATCGATGATCTAACGAAATAAATCACCTCTTTCAGGCAACCATTCGATTTCAAGTTTATTGCGCAGTCGATAAATATATAAGGTTAGTCTCAAGTTTCTTACACGTGCCAAAGGGCGCAACTGTCACCAGTAAACAAACCAGTAAACATATCATGCACTTCTCTCTGTGATAATTCCTGCGATGATATTAATCCGAGGAACTATTATATAATGTAACCGGATATGCGTGTGCATAAAACATGTGCGCAAACATACGTAGGAGTTTGGGAATGCTCTCATGTCACGTGTATATCGTGTGACGTATCTATAAGTAAACACACACTATTTACGGGGCATTCTAGACACTTATATTACCGATACACAAAAGGAAAATGCTATTAACTTCGGCAGCCTTACAAATTCGTCACAAACGGCCACCAATACATAAACAGAAAGGCGCAAACAGGCAAAATACAATGAGGATGAAAGAAAAGAAGTAGTGTGATGGAAAAAATGTGCAATGATGTTCATGGTTCCAAAGCGCATTTACCTCACATTTGTACTTTGTAGTGCCTGAATTGTTGCTGGGGCAGTATCGAACTATATCGGGGGGGGGGGTGCCTATATTTATACAACGGTATAGATATGTGGGTCATATAGGCCCTACCCCCAAACTATATAGTTTGATATTTGTCCCCGTGGCTAACTTTATACTTCGAGTACAACTGCTGACTTTTGTTCGAAAAACTTGTGTTATTTTGTAGTTAAATGATATTTAATTGTATTTGATTAATTTTTTGAGTATACCTATTCTTTAAAGCGTTGTGTTTCGGTCAAACCAACGATTGTAATAATCAATGCTTTGCTTTTATTATTTAAGAACACCACCTACGCATTAGCAATATTAGAATAACTGCGTATGAGATTAAGTAGACATGCACATCGTTTATGCTAGAGGTTAATTGTTCTTAGTCATGAACCATGTTAACTGAAATAATATCAAGTGTACTTTGTCATAAAATATTGTGTGAATTATTTATTTCGTTCTTCTTAAAATGTGCGTGCAAGTGCGAGATCATGCACCATTTGGAACATGAAATGAATGTTTTATGCAAAAATCGAACATTTCTGAACTACGCCAAAGCATTAGCTTGAAAAGTGTTCTATGAGACATCTTAAATACTGATACAGACGCTGTTCAAATGTTTTCAAGAACAACATTCACACCAATTTGAATTCATGAAATGGGTTGTTATCTCGTACAGTCGAACCTCGTTCATTCGAAACATCGGGTCCGAAATTTAATTTCGAATAATACATGATTTCGAACAGGACACTTCTAGTCAACGTGCAAAAGAAGAAACATCGGGACTTGATGTTTATTTCGGATGATACCGACTATTCGGATAAAATGTTGTCGAATAAACGAGATCCGACTGTATTACACTATAAGTTGTAAAACAATAAATGCTGTTGTTTCTTACCAATGCCAATTTCCACTTCTGACGATGTTTTATTATTCTTTCTACAGCAGTACATTTTGTCCACAAAGAATGACGTCAGAATAAGCGCGGGAAAGAATAAAAACGTTAATACTGCCTCCCACAAATCGACAACATTCGGAGATATCACAATTAGCACAAGTATCATCCAGACGTACGCAAACAAGCTAGATAATGTTGTGACGGAGTATACTCTCAGGTTTTCAAGTATTCTTGTTTCGCCGGCTGGAATGCTGACAATACAGATTGCAGTTATTACTAATAGATTGAATGCTGCAGAGCCGACAATGGTGGCCGGACCAAGGTCGGAAGGTTTGAACCCACTGCCAACAACACCGATCACATTTAGAAGGATTTCCGGTGCGCTGGTTCCAAACGCCATCAAACTCAGATTGGCGACCGTGTCGTTCCAAACTTTAACTTCAACTTCTTGGTACCCGGATTTCTCTTTCGGATTTGATATTTTTATGATCCGTGTCTTACTTGTGATTTTTTCAATACCTAACATGAACATATCTGCCACAATGGCAATGCCCAAGAAACACCAGATCATACCAATAAGGTATATAAAGATACGGAATCCTATAGCCCACGTATACTCATTTATTACGGGTAATATGATCCCCTTGTCTGAGCAAGTATAATTATCAAGGTCCACGTATGAACTCATTGTATTCGCCTTTTACTTATATAATCCAATTAAGCCAAAGTTAATATCCACACTTTCTCTCGTTGGTGTTTTGTTCACAGTTTTTTTTTATAAGTTTGGTGCTTGAAATTGAAACATCATTGTAAGCTTACATATTACATCTCCAGCTGCAATAGAAAACAGAAAGGTTAAATGTTATATAATAATACAGAATATAAAACAAAAGCGTTCTACTATGCAGCCGCAAAATTACGAAATCTGCACCAATGTCAGGTATATACCATTACATAGGTCCACTAGTGAAAATAATTTTTTCCACATTACGACATGAAAGCATATACTTAAAGAGGAAAGCATTGCATGTTTAAAAAAGACAGTCTAGTCACTAAATAATTTACCAATTGTCATATACATTTTATCTCACACTTGGGGCGATTTGTTTCCCAAAAAGGTGCTTTATTATATAACTCAGCTCAGTTTTTAACCGTTTTGCGGTGATTTTATTTAGTTTTAAAAAAGTTATTTTAAATCGATTGTGAAACCAGTTCTCAGGACAAAATATTAATCACTGTCGATGGCGACTACTTCCTGGGTAACCAACCAGTAAACGCCCATAAATCAAGGATTCTAAAATTCGAGGTCAAACTTTGCCCCAGGCAGGATACAGTGATTTTGAACAAACGTCTTTAATGGAGATGAAAATTTCCATATGTAGAATCCAACACTATAAACATCCTGAAATCCCGATCATGTAATCTCAGACAAATTATCAGGAAACACAAAATTATAATAAAAAACGCGTCAATGATGATCAGTTTATAAACTTGGCCTGAATTTAACAAACACACAAGTGTCTCGCAGACGGAGTGGCGTGTCTGTCTGCGAGACAATTAAGTGGCTACAAATTATCACACGACGTTACACACAGCCTATATCCTGTGTACTGAAGTAACGACGATCATATAAGCGTCATTTGAACAACCCTTTTTGTGGGTTGGCGTATACCGGTCGCAGTTACTTCAGTTCTAGGCGCTGACGTCGAAGGGGTCGTGGGTTCGAACCCCTATGGGTTCTCTAATAAATTTAAAAAAATACAGTTTTACTTTTTTTAAAGTTCTAATCCCACTTACTTAATGTCAAAAGCAAACTATTTGTATAAATGTACTAAATACTTAGTCGTATTTCACCATAAAAACAAAAATATGCCAGTTCCGAACAATTATTTAATCGATTGTCCGAATAATTGTATGACTGAACAGTATTCTTTAACATTTGATGAACTTACAACTTCCAATTAAAATTAATTGCCACATATCTTACAGCACGATAATTTAATAATTTATGTATTTTATATCATTTTATCAGTCATACAAAAAAAACTGAAAAACATTTCTTAAACATTTATGTCCTCCGATTTACCAGATATTTGTTTCCCAAGTTCCAACTCCAAAGCAACACAGTCTCGATACAACCTTTCACTAGTCTATATTTTCTATGCTAAAAATGTTTCAACAAGTAAAAGTAAAACAGAAAAAATATCCACCAAATGTGTTTTAATGGTCGCAATTTTTTTCAAAATCCAGATGAATTCTGTACTAAAAGGTTTCGAACAAGTATGTTATCAGTTAAACAGAAATAAAAAATCCATCAAATATGTTTTAATTGTCGCCGTTTACAGCATCCAGAAACGAATTCGAAAGTTGATTTTTGCGAATTTATTTAAATTGTATCCTTGCTATTTAAGTAATACTGTGAGTGACTGCCTCGAGTTAAATGACTATCGGTAATTCTGAAATCCTAGATTCATCACACGATCCACAGGAGAGTTGAAGAGAGTTCCAATAAAACATTTTAATCAATTTCCCGATTACAAAACCATGCCCGATATGCATACAACAGTTAAGCAATATTTATCCAATGTTCTGTTGTTTCCATTGGTTTCGTCAAAGCAAATCTGGTTTTTGTCAATTAGGCTCGTCAGTCAGGTTACCGATACCAGTTAAACCATGCATAAATAATTTCGCTATTCCATGTTCAATCGTCACAGGTATGTAAAGCATGGTAAGCATTTTGTGAGATAAAGTGTTCCAATAATAAGCTGTTTCAACTGTAACGATTATGAGTTCACTATATTCAGCACATCGCAATATTTCTATTAAAATATTCCATTTGTTTCGTGATCCCAGTTTTACCGTAGATGTTAAATGCCGGTACATGTAATATGCATATCGGAATTCTACCTACAACACCGGGGACACTGCTAATATTACCCGGAGTATGGACAACAAATGTGTACGACACCTTAAGATCAGTAAATTTTACACAATAACCAAATCTTCTGAGTTTAGCGATAGTATACCTAACATTACCAAAGTTAGAAAAAATATAATAGTAAACATATCAAAGATGTGTTATAAACACGTCCGGTTTTTTAATGAAACTAAACACGTTTACCTTTTGTAACGAAATAGCCATGCTACAAAAGCGGGTAGTCAGAACCACAAAAATTACACTTTATCAAATTGTAAACAAATCAATAATGTCATTAAATACAGCCTGTATCCGTGTGTCCATATTCACAATTGACCTTAAACGTATCCATAGTCTGAGACTATTAATTGCTAGTCTAGTTTGTTACATGTATACGTGACACGTTCAACAGAATGTTCAATTGACTTACTTAAGTATGGTACATAATTGCTAACAATCATACAGTATAGATCACAGTGTATCGAACACGTCAGTATACAATTAATCCATTTTGAAGAGATTTTTCGACCAATAATCGATATAAAGGAAATTAAACTATTGTTATGACGTCACTCTAATGTTCTCGTTGTCCGGTGTATTTGATAATGGAATGCGCTTACTTGCCGTCCAGTACCGCTACCATAACATGATCATATTCGACATCTATCATATCGGATACATTGGGTGAGAATAAATACATCAAATAAAATAAATCACGTTCTTAAGGATGACAGTAAACTACCATCAACCGGTTCATAGTATTTTCTTATACTTCTTAATGACAGTAGAAATTCCTCTTTTGCATTTATACGAGTTTTATATTGAGCATGGAAGGAGGTCTATTTAATTATGTATCCATCTAACAGTTCTGTGTGTAGATAAATCTATAGCGGATTGATCAGCGTTACCAGGATTATATACTATACATATTTAACACTTTTTGGGTAAGGTTTGTGTTTCATGCCAGTTTTCAACAGTGTTTCCTCTTTGCTCGGCGGTCACTTGACTTAAAAAGTGTTCCCTGTTGACCAACCAGAGCTGACCTCTTCTACCGAAACCGAATGAGAACTGATCAACATGATTCAGAGGTACAGGACAAATTATTATCTTGTCGACCGGTTAATCATACCTAGTTTCTCACGTTTTTGTTTACACTCGCTGTATGCAGATGTCGCTGATTGCATCAGACAGGTGCACATAAATCGATGACGTCTCATCACGTCATGACAATTTTTATTACGATTACTTTTTAGTCATTAACAGTTCAGGTAAGTGAACAGTAGCATATATAACATCTTGTAATTGTCTATGTAGAACTAAGGGAATCATGATCACACAGAACGCACTAAGAGAAATAATGAAATATTAAAATATATATCAATGTTAAAAATCACCGTTGAATTATTAAGCCTCAACCTCAATATGCTTCTTTGCATGCAATAAATATTAATACATCAATACCGACTCCTGACAAGAAACAGGTCATAAACACGAGGAGATAAATGGAAAAGACGAGGTAAATCTATCAAAATCACGTCCTTCGTTCCAGGTCACTTGATGCAATTATATTGTGAACATTCTCAAAGCACAAAATGGCGGGGAAGCTCATGCGACCAGTTTATCTATATGCGTTAGTTTGACTATGGTAAATGGAACATCCGTTTCTTTGAACGTTTCATCATTGTGAGTAAACTTGTCAGAAAGTTACAAAAAGGAAAAACGGTCTTTATTTGGGTACCTTTTGTTATCCTGGGATAATCATAGTATCGTAGTAGAAATACATAAAGTATGATTTATTTTCGAACGTCCATGTAATTCAATTCATTTGAATCATAGATGATGTAGCTTATTGCAAGAAAAGTAAACAGAACATGTTCCCCGTACTTTTTTTACAAACTAGGCAAAATAGCGCTGGTTGTTTTAGCTCTTATACGAACTTTAATTATTTTAGTTTTAAGATTTAATCTAGTACTGCCAATTAACATTAACAACTAAAAAACTTATTACCTTTTTTTTTTTTTTTTTTATTTCCTCCAGTATTGAAGAGCATAAATATAACATAAAGTAATCATACAAAATACATAACCAGCACTATAAGACAAAGACAAACATTAATTAATACACACTGAAATCACATGAGAGCATTAATTACGTACACAAAAGACGACACATTATAATATACAAAATACAGGATATATACGTACCATTGAGCTATTCAACCTTGTCGAAACGAAATACAAGGAAGAATTAATGGTACCTATGTTAACTGATAAACATATGAAACATATTCTATAAACACTATTAAGTATAAATTAATAGTGTTTACAACATATCGCAGATTACATTAAGTAGTGAGAAATGACAGAAATATTTGTTTTCTGATGTATGCAATGCACGATAGACCAGTCGCTTACTCATAACATCAATAGGTAATTGAATGAACTGGCAGTACTCGTCTATCCCCATTACATTGCAAGATTCAATAATCATGTTCACTCTTTTACTTTCAAGTTTTTCACAAAACCATAACACATGGTTCACAAGACATTCCGAATATCTCTCACATTTAGCACATTTAGTAATAAATTGTCTAGATACTATCCAGCTAAGCAATCTTGTAGCTTTTTTGCATAAAGTTGAGAGTGACGGTGTCGATCTAGCTATCCCGAATAAAACAAGAGATTTATCCATCTGTAATAAAGATGGAACAACACTATCTAACTGTACTTGCACCCTTTTTGTTCGTTTACGTCTGTTAGCCAATTTAACGTTTTTCTTAATTGTTCTTTTCCAGGTAAGTTTACTGGGAAATATACCAGTAGAAATGTACCACTGGACAACTGGTAATAACTCGTATTTACGTAATAGTCTATGTATATCTGGGACAAATCCATGGGTGTTACAATTAACCACAAAGAAACGCACTAGTCTGTGAATAAATATTTTCTTCGCTAAGAAGTTTTCTGGTAACCTACACAGTTGTCCAAAAAACTGTAGTTTTTCATAATCAACTAGTTCCTCTGCTGATTCTATATTCAGACACGCTAAAGAAAAATCTGTATTTGTACTTCTACTGACTTGAAGTATTTGTTTTACACAACGTCTATGTGCAATTTCAAGTTGATTCAAGTCACTTTGTGAATAATTTGACCACAACGGCGAGCCATAAAGAGCCTTTGGCAAAACAATATTGGTGTACATTTTAAGAGTCGTTATAGGATTAAGCTCGGTCGGATTAAAACCACTGTTTAGAATCGAATTGAGAGTTCCTCTTAACTTCATCGAGGCTTCGGAAATAAGTGCACCGGTAGACATATAATTATCACATCGTAACCCAAGGTGTGTGTACGATTCTGCTTCCTCTATACGTTCTGGTCCGAGTGACCAAGTACGATTAATTTCAGTCCGCCTCTGTTCATTAAACACAATTACCGCACATTTTGATGAATTATCAAATGTGAAAAATCAGTTAATATTTAGTATCATCGTTGTAACTCGCGTTCAGTTATCACTTAAGAACTGTAAATAATGAAGCATGGTGTATTGAGAGAATGTGTACATGAGGTTCCAGGCGTACCAGCAAGAATATATGCCAATATCAAGAAAAACATGAACTATCAAACATTCAACAATTCAGTATACATGTAAACTGTAAGATGGACCAAGCGATTCCGAGCATGACGCTAAGAAACTAATTATGCAAATATTAAGTAAAATAAAATAGTTCAGTACACAAGATACCTTACACAATACAATATATCCAAAATTAATCCACCTATATCATTCACAGATTTATAACTTCCAATACACAAACCTAAGGCATACCACAGCGTACAGAAACATAAATTCAACAATAAAATTTGCCCACCATTTTAAAACATGCGACATTAAACTAGAACCGAACATTCAACCTTAACATTAGCGATCGTTAAATGTATATAATCCGATTGTGAAATCATGAAAACTATTATTATTGCTGTAAATGTAACATTCTAAAGATCTCATATCGGATCATTAAACATTGAAAAAAACATGTGTTAATATTATACTTAGCACAATATGCAATGCGTAATATGGTATAAAGGATTAACGTAACATTTTGAAGTGATACTATCTACAATACTGTATGATCACAATCGCCAATAATGTCATACTGACCAGTATATAATTACTCGTATTTTCTATAACTTTATACGAAATAGATCCATTCAATATTTGTAATTAAGTAGTTAGAGATAATGCCTTCCGCGATTTGTATATTATCCGGATTTTGCAGATTATTAGGAAACTTCATAATACAGATATAATAAGAAATTGTATTTGGACTAAATAGTTCTAGTTCGTGACATGGTAATAATAAAGTATATTGAGTTATCAAATGACAAGATATATCTTGGAAAAAGATGGTCGGAGCAATTTGAAAGGTTACGATATGTTGTGCAACATAAAAATGCCGAGATGTTATGATTGCTCCAGATCCAAAATGGATTTCGGTAAATTCACCGAAATTCAGTGGATTTCGGTAAGGTAACGTACCCCTTATCGAAAAGTTACCCAATCCGGGTCGAAGTTACAAACGTTGTTCAGATGAATAGACGTTGGTGAAATGGTTAATTTAAGATTTGATTGGTTTGCACAGCACTTATATGCAAATAGCAAAGCCATTTTAGTACGGCTGCGCCGAAAATTAGGATTATGATATTTATTTATCAAAATGCTAAAATATACATTAAGTAAAGTGAAAAAAGTAGAACCGAGAAGGTCCCATTCACTAATCACAACCGTTTCTTAGACATGATTAGACAAAGGAAAATGGATCAGGTACAAGCAGGGGGGACAAGACAAGACCGACAACTAAACGACACATCCAAGAACATCAAATAATTCAAACATATGGACGACACAGGACTATACGACGATTCAACAAGAGAATTAAGGCGATACGACGGCTTACAACCTTAGAACTGTCAGTAAATATGACGGGGATTTAAATTAGATTAACGGTATGTGGTAAACAAATATAAGCATTGTTAAAAAAGAAACAAGTGTAAATGTTTTACAATCAAACTGTAGAAAACTTAAGTTTACACCAACAATATTATGCCAATTGTTTGACGCGTTTGTAGGTTCAATTATTGGATACGCGGCTGAAATTTGGGGTTATAATAAATGCAAAAGCTTGGAAAGGATACATTTTGTAAACAGGTTTTTATACACCTGGTGGATCCCTTAGCACTGCACTAAGCACACTAGCTGGTCAAGCACAAAGAAAAACAATGCTATGTAGAAAATGTATGTATGTTGTACACTGTTTGTCTGTCTTGTATGTATGCTTATGTATGTCCTCGTGGGCTTTATAGCCTAATTGGAATTTAAATAAAAATGTCTATGTCCGAAACAATACTAGCAATGTTGGCGTTTATATGGAATTATGAAGGTATTCATTATATATATCCAGATATGTTAGATTAATTAAGTATTGGTGTAAATTATTAAATACGGATAATATTATTCTTAATAGAGTGTATAAACAGGCTCTAGATGATTCTAATAATGGTACCATAAACTGGGTAACGAATATAAAAAAAATGTTAGTTAATCATGGTTTTTTAGATGCTTGGGAATATCCCGACTCCTTAAATGTAAATAAGTTCATAAATGTTTTTAAGCAACGTGTCTTTACTGTTTTATACAAAACTGGCATGCAGATTAAGAAAAGAATGGTGTACTGAACTGTATAAAAATCTTAAGTTAAATTTCCAATATGAAGACTATTTAGACATTCTTACAAGATATTGGTATAACTGGTCAGATGTTTGATGCGATAAAATCGTTGTATGTTGCTGTTCAATCTTGTGTGAGAGTAAATCATTTTAACACAGACTGGTTCGATGTTAAGTGTGGCTTACGACAGGGGTGTATTCTTTCTCCATTACTTTTTAATTTGTTTATAAATGATTTGTCATTATATTTGAAATCTTTTAATATCGGTGTTACTATTGGAGAAGAAAAAGTCTGTATTATGCTTTATGCTGATGACATTGTGCTATTGGCTGAGTCTGCCGATGACTTACAGTTTTTGTTGGATGCTTTAAATAATTGGAGCTCTTTAAATGGTATGAATGTAAATGCAACTAAAAGTAATGTAGTGCATTTCCGACCTAAGTCATTTGTATGTACACAGTTTAAATTTATGTGTGGTATAAATCAGATCATTGTTGTTGACAGATACTGCTATTTAGGTGTTGTTTTACATGAAAACCTTGATTATAATGTTACTGTTAAATCCGTGGCCCAGAGTGCTAGTCGGGCTTTGGGATTACTTATTGCTAAATGTAAGTCTATGGGTGGTTTGCCATATGATGTTTACACGAAGCTATATGATTCTGTTGTTTGGCCTGTGGTCAGTTATAGCGCCCCTTTGTGGGGACATCGCTCTTATTCATGTATAGATGCCGTTCATAACCGAGCAATTAGATTTTTTCTCGGAGTCGGTAAATACTCACCAAATAACGGTATCGCTGGAGATATGGGTTGGAAACCGCCAATAGCTAGGCAATGGAAGGCTATATCATTATTTTGGTCCAATCTATCAAGTATGAGTGTTACCAGGGTTAATAAACGAGTAGCACTCTGGGCAAGCGGTCAGGCAAATATAAGGTGTAAAAACTGGTATTTTTATGTACAGCAATTCTTAAATGTTAACGGTTTTCATATGTTCACTGATGTAGGCAGTACCATTCCACGGTCATTTGCATCTACAGTGTTTGATAAAGTTTACAGTAACTATATAAATAACTGGTTTACCAATATAAATAGTGCTATAGGCTCCTCTGGTCATGGCAGAAATAAATTAAGGTTGTATCGAACGTTTAAGGGTGATTACGAGGTAGACAAGTATTGCCAGTTGTTATTACCCCCTAATCACCGTTCTGCCTTTTGTAAATTTCGACTGGGAGTTGCACCTATAAGGGTTGAAACGGGTCGGTATGAAGGGTTACCAGAGGGGTCTAGGACATGTCCGTTTTGTGTTAATAATACAATTGAAAATGAATTACATGTACTCTTGCATTGTTCTGTATATAATGATATCAGACAAGATTTATTTTCAAATGCAACTGAACTTAATATAAATTTTTACCATTTGAATGATCTCGATAAATACTGTTTTCTTTTTTCAAACCCAGACATGATACGTAGTTGTGCCAAAACCTGTTCTTATATAATACAGAGACGTCAATTTTTAATGAGTAAATAGTAATTTTTATTTGTAAATATTATTAAAAAATATATGCTCATCTTGTCTATATATGTTTTCATTTTTATTCATTGTCTTGTGATTAATTTATTAATTTATAGCTAAGAATTATATTTTATTTATTATTATGCAACCCATTTATTTTAACCTTATGTTAATGTATGTGTTATAAGCTGTGTGTTATGATGAATTTTATAGTCTCTTATAACTCCAATATGGAGTGGCAATATGTATTGTTTTACGACTTAATTGAATGTTTTATATGCATGTATGTACATATTGATGAGACTCAAATAAAGATTATACTACTACTTCTTACACTTTCATTGCGCCATGTACCATTTTATTATAATTTGATGTATTTATATTCAGTTGTTCATCCTCGACTGTAAATGAATAAGTGTTAACTGTAATGTATTTTCTATTTTCTATGAAGTCACGTGAAAACTTTGTATATATGTATATATATATAATGTTCTATATAGACGATGTACTTTGTATAAGTCTAAATAAAATATATGTTCCGTTCTGTAATTTGTTTCCGCGATACCTAATCCGTTCAGTTTCGAATCCTTTCACCGCACCACGATCCCACTCCCTTGACATGAAATGATTTCGAAGAAGTATTTGCATGTGAGAGTAAACGAATAGTCGATTAATTATGGCCTCCTAATTATATATCTAGGTTTCAGTATCGCACAAAGATCACAAGCCAGGTTATATTTGGCTCTAATGTTCTGATTTCAATGAACAAGATATCAATTATCGAATGACTTCCAGACGCTAAAATCGCACTCAATGTCTTTTATAACGAGCTGAAAGCGCTCTCGACATTTTTCACAAAGATGTCTGCGTCGGCAAAATATGGTGTAGTATGATTCTACGGAGAGTGTTTTCCATTTTATTTTTCAGCCAATCAGATGGCTTAATTTTTCAACTTTTATAGTTTCCAACAAGTGCAGAAGCGCTAAAATGCATAAGGACGTTTCTTCTGAGTTCGTAAGCATGCGCAGTGGTACCGTTTGGCTATAATTATATTACAGACGCTTATTTTCCTAATCTCTCATAAAACACGTTTACCTGTAGAAGTTACAACATAAACTCTGCACCTTACTAAAAAATTTATATTAGATATAAGAGAAGAAAATATGTGCAACACTGGTTAACGATTTACGTCGAAAATATGTCCCTAAATACTATTGTAAAAAGCCGTCAATGTTCAAATATCTTGAGTTGCTCAAATGTAAAAAACTAAGTCACGATATGTAACGTAGCTCAGTTTATAAAAGATGCTTTACAACAAAGATCTTTAACATTACCATAATTCGATTGTCACCTTCAAGCAATATTTGCCATTTTTTCATATTTTCTCTTTTCTCCTTAATAACGTCATATGATTTGTTTGTCCTCTAAAACTTGTTGTAATCTCCCTCTTTTCCTTTTCTCTTCCGTTCGTTTCATGTTCTCATGCGATGTATTGTATATTTGTATTTTGTATGTGTTTTATGACGATGTACCATGTACAAGTCAAAACAAATAAAAAATGTTATTTTCTGTTCTGTTAAAATATATATACAGGTGGAGGGCATGCAGAAAGCCAAATCTACAAACAACGCGCTCTGTGTCATGGTTCTATGCTCATCTGACTGGTGAAAAACATTACAATTACATATTTTAGTGCAACAAACAATAACCGAACGTTATAAAAGAATAGTTTAGTGCACATTTATTTCTCACCTCTCAAGTCGCTTGGTACGATGGCATTTCAAATACAACATACAATGATATTCAATTCGAAACTCATTACCCTTTTCGTCGCGTGTATTTTGTAATTAACAGCAAGAATCAAAAGCATGTTTATTCATATAAAATGCATCAGAGACCCACGTTTCTAATAAAGTTATTACGGCAAGTTCGTTCAAAAGTAGTTGCACATTTTGAAAACACCAATCTATGCAGAGAGACTGTTGACAGCAATATTTGAACGAAGTTTGATATAGAACTAAAACGTTAATCTCCAATCTAATGTTTTATACCGTATCCATGTGATTAATTCAAACAAACGAATACAATTTACATAAATCGAACCCACAGCTAAGATTGATCGGAAATTAATGAAATGAAACGTAGCTTGCACGAGGTGCATAGAAGCACAATTGCATTAATACGATGTGCATGTCATAAATGTGATTTATAATCTGTACTCAAAATATTCCATTTTCACTGTTATTTCATATAGTATCAATATCCAATACATGTTTTAACACCACGAGAGATATTATATACTGTAGTATCAGTTAAATTCGCGCAGGACGAATTTTCGCGTATTTCGCGCTAGAGACGAAGCGCGAATTTAAGTCCGCGCGATTATTAAACTTTCCGAAACTTACATGGCTATCCGAATTTTTAACTGTCCGAAAATGTGTGTATATGCACTTTTATTTTCATATGTAGCTGTTTTTTCTGATAATCTTTGTGCAATACTTAGAAACATATGTGAAAGACTTTGTGGAAAAGACAAGAATGATTTGAAGTAACAGAAAATTAATAACTAGGTGTGAAGGAATTATTCGCACTCGTCATGGTTGTTTTAGAGTAATTGCCAGGGTGCCATTTATGACATATCTCCCACATCTTTATATTGTTTATCGTTCTTCTGATCTTTCTACACTTTTCATCGTACAGTCGTGTCAATTAACGCCAATTAACAGTTGGACCTGTCATATTGGTTGGGACCGCTCTAAATGACATCGTGATTTTTTGTTATGGGGTATTTTTTTAGTTCATTCCCGACTGGTTCGCTGAAATTACTTGTCAAACTGATTACCGAAAGTCTAAAATCGGGATACCAGTCCGAAAATCACGTTTTTGGGGTTATATAGACGCTCTAAACCATGGAATCAAGCGCTTGGTAGTACCGATCGAAATACGACGCGAACCTCGCTAGTCATGTTGTTTATTCAAGTTTCACACGTTTCAATTGTATTCAGATATGACAATTGGCAATACAATTTTCAATTGGCGACTCTATTAAAGAGATAACCCCCAGATTACGAGTTAATTCGCAGATTGAGAATAATGCTATTAACAGCTTATGATACGGATGTAAGAAATAATGACACGCGCTGTAATACCGTCATTTTTGTCTGATTTTTTTTCTTTAAACATTTAAAATGCGCGAATTTAGGCACGCGCGAAACTGCTTTTTTTGCCGTTTGTGCGAAATTTGACCCCATCGAATTTAAGTGATACTACAGTAGATGGTGTATAGTTTATAATTCTAAATTAAACTAGAATTAATTCAAACAAGAAATATCTTGAAAAAAGATGGTCGTCGCAATATGACGGTTAAGATTTGTTGTGCAACATAAAAAAATGCCTAGATGTTATGATTGGTGGTCAATCCAGGTCCAAAATGGATTTCGGTAAATTCACCGTAATTCGGTGGATTTCGGTAAGGTAAAGTACCCTTTATCGAAATGTTAACCCATCCGCGTCAAGGTTACAAACGTTGTTCGGTTGAATAGAAATTGCCTTGATAGTTAACGTAAGATTTGATTGGTTTACACAACACTAATATGCAAATAGCAAAGCCATGTTAGTACGGCTGCGCCGAAAAAAATGCATTTCCAGAACATGTCACTAGATAAAAGTATACTTAACACCATTAAAAACGCAACAGTTTTAATGTAGCTTAATGTTGTTCATGGTGTTAAAAGCTACCAATTTTTAAAATATTGTTCAAAAAGTATTGAAACTATGGGCCAATAATTCATATTTCATGATTGAATAAGTTTAGGAAATTATGTTAGTTAATAAATTCAGAATTATTTCTTTTTTAGGTCATGTTTTTAAGCATACACTTTTCGGTTGCGTTTTTAATGGCTTTAAGTCTTTATACAGTTGAACAAATTGCATGTTCGAGTTGGTGATTTTATTGAAAATATTTTAATAATTCGTACATTGCGTTATCAGTTATCAGTTGCTTGTGGACAAAAATAGATTTAGTTAGAAACCGAATAAGGATGGTCAAGTCAACAAACCGCTGTGGTAGTTTACTATTACAATTTGTCGTGGTTAGAAACCAAGCGACGAATGATATGAAGGTAAACATACACTCTTACAACACTGATTTATCAAGATGACGTTCTAAAACTACCAATATACCAATACATTAATCGAATTTTCTAAATGCAGACCTCAAAACAATATCAATTTCCTACAGAACTTATAAACAAAATAAAATCGATAAATATTTCACCGCATCCGCGACTTCAAACAATATTTGAAAGTAGTCATGGAGATGCAAGCAAACAGAGAACACCTTATGACATTAAAATCGTCGCATAAAGTCATAATGAGGCAAAAACATAAGTATTTTTTATTGATTATGAGATTTTGTTCCGTTATCAAACTGTGACAGACTGAAACAAGAATAATTGAGTCAGTCAAATTGCGATAGTCATTCTTCTGTATAGATTTTGTAATTGTTTCAGATGGTTTAGGTATTAGGCCTACTACGTACATTGTAGATCAAATCACTATCGGCAATTTTAGTCATGCAATACATGAACAGTCATTTGAATTTTTTAAATGCCCCGATATGTGGATATATCATTACAGAGTCTGTTGGGAATGCTTCAAATATAAAAAATATATAAGCATACTTTGTAAATCTTATTTGGATATTCCAAATATGTATACGGTATGTAATGATAGTCTCTTATTATATATATATATGACCTTATACAATTGATATATACATCTATGATATGTATACTTATATTGTATACAGAGATGAGACCCAAATAAAAAAAAACCTCTTCTACGAGACAGCTACTTCTACGACCCAGCTATTTGCTTACACTTTATCTACCGTCTGACCTGGTTGATAATCGATATTTTAAGACATTTTAATTTGCTTATTAGTGTCATGTTCACGACATTCAAATGGAATGGACTTGGAAATTGTGTTCTTAATATTGAGATGGTCTTATTATGGAGGAGGTCGTTATGTGAGGTTTCACTGTATTCAATTGTTAGTATCTTGGTTCCTACCATGCGCCGCATATGAATGCAAACTCTATCTTTTGTAACAACATATCCGCGTGGCACACTTCATTATTTATAACTTTGCTTTAGTTCCAAAGGAACAACGCAATAAACGAAACAAACTGTTATATAAACAGTGGAGATAAGTTGATAAGGTATTTATATACACAAAAAATGACATTCATAATGTCTGGATCAAGAAACTGTGCCCAATCTAATTGCAATTATCAATCACTAAATGTCAAATCTCACGACGCACCAATCCTCACGAAAACCGACTATGCCAATTAAAGCAACTGACCAGGCATCACGAACAAGTAATAAATATGTTACATAATACGTGGAAAGGAAATTGAAATAATATGAAACTGTCAATGTTTGAAATATTACGATAGGAGAGCAATCATTTGATATTTGAACAATATATATCTGCAGGCTATGTTAACGCGCTTATGTGAAGGTCATTAGGTGAATTATTGACTTGAGTGCGGTATATACATTAATGCTTAGGGATTAATAGGAAATCAGCTGATTAAATTGTTATTCAGTATCACCATAATATTATCACCATAATAATTCATACAATACATACACACATATATACAGACGTTGACAACAGGTGACTATGGGTCTAATTAATACACATGTATAATACTGCAATTAAGCCTTGTAGTTCATTAGGTAATACTGGGTTTACATATATCTGTAAAAAATCGCAGAAAATTGTAGTTTATCATTACATTTGTGATATTAATATATGCTATTAAGTATTGTTTATATTGGCATGCGTTCATAAGCCACGTTCTATCATTCAGCCCTTAATTTGATTTCACGGAGGACTGACGATGTAGAAAAATTAATTGATCTCTGTTGAATAAAAGCGTAAATAATTTACAAAAGCCTTGAACAGGCACTATTAGAGAAAGTATATGTTTTGATTTAATGATTGAACTTACGTACAAACCGGCCACAGCAAAGAAAAAACTAATCCGATTTCGCGCTAGTAAAGCAATATTAATTCAACATGTGGATGTCTTTACAATGAAAACAATCGACAACGCTTATTAGAGAGACAAATTTTTTAACTGATTATTGATCAATTTAAAACAATTAATGTAAATGAGTTATGAGTTAGTGAATGCTTCGGAGTATACTGTGTATGACTGAACATTAGTAGGACTACCGCGTAATAATATTGTGAAAAATAAACATAGCCTTCTTACAATTATTGGCATGGGAATAAAAGAGAAAAAATGTACCAACCGTAATTGTTCAGTCTGCACTAGTAAGCTCTGTCCGGCAGTCCGGCTTCTTCCTGTGTAAGACCTCATTTACTCAACCAAAACATTCCTCTACCCGAACAGCTCCCGGGAGCATAACGCGGAAGATGGTTTGCGCGTTAGGCTACTCAATGAGCGTAACGCGGAAGATGGTTTGCGCGTTAGGCTACTCAATGAGTGTAACGCGGAAGATGGTTTGCGCGTTACGCTACTCAATTAGCGTAACCCGGAAGATGGGTGCGCGTTAGGCTACTCAATGAGCGTAACCCGGAAGATGGGTGCGCGTTATGCTACTCAATGAGCGTAACCCGGAAGATGGGTGCGCGTTAGGCTACTCAATGAGCGTAACGCGGAAGATGGTTTGCGCGTTAGGCTACTCAATGAGCTTAACCCGGAAGATGGGTGCGCGTTAGGCTACTCAATGAGCGTATCGCGGATAATGGTTGCGCGTTACGCCACTCAATGAGCGTAATTGCGTTAGAGGGCTGTGCATTTTAAGCTCTCGTAAGCGTAACGCGTAGAAATCGTGATTAGGTATAATAATACTAATAATAATAGTAGGCCCCTTCATGTATCTTTATTTCAAGAAGGTAACATGTGCATATATATATATTTCATAAACCTTAGTCAAAACAGGACATTCTGTTAACAAAAAAGAACATTGATGGATAGTACGTGTACATATGGACAAACACTTATTAATGCTCATTCAATGACCCTCACTACAATTTTAATGCCCGAGACCTATGCTTTGTGTCACAAGAACAAAATTATAAATCATGACGACAAGGCAGCTTTTGGAATACGACACGATTTGCTGGATGCGCTTACGTTAAAGAACATAAAAACTACAACATTATTCCTCATATTACACGACTTAAGCTTATAATAAAATCCGTTTTGCAACAAAAAAAAATATGATTTGATAAAAACTGTGAGCATTTAAAATGGGAAGCGTCTGAAAGAATAGCAAAGCGAAATATGGCAATGTTCTAAGTGATGACAAGTAAAATTTACTAGAATACAGTCAACGAAAAAAATGGACGTTCCTTTCCGTGTTAATTTGTAACAATCATGGCAGTTTTAAATTAAATGAGTATGTTTGCCAATTTTCTGAATGACGTAGTTTTACATATAAACTAAATTATAAATATATTATAGGCAGAATTAAAAAAATAGCATATCCTTCGCTGAAGAATGCCTAATTATAAGCAGGCATAAGCATCGAAAAAAAGAAAACACCAGAGTGCAAGACGTGAATATAAAGACTACGTTAAGCACCAGGTTAAGCACCAGGTACTATGAAAGGTGGTACATGTACATGTAAAACGCCAGAAAGGGCAAACACACCGAGTTTAATATAACCAAAACGAGCCATGTGTTATGATGAAGACAATTTTCTACGGAATGTCGTTCAGTTCCTCCAAATTTTTTTTATTTAATACAAAACACGCGGGCAATTAAGCTTCAGTAAACAATTAGCTAAACAGAGACTTGGTTTAATTGATTTTGTTCGGAGATTAATTAATTTAAGGCTTCCTGAAATGTTACCATGGTATAACCACACATACACCGGGAACCGATTTATAGATAACAAAAGCTTTTTATGTGCGAGAGTCTTTTGGTGATGACTCTGAATCAATTTATGATCAAGCATGGATATACATGTAACTGTAAATTTATAAACAACCGTTAATGAGCACCAACCCAACCCCCTACTTTGTGTTTCAAACGTACTTATTTCGTAACGATTGTGAAACAACTTTTTACATCTTATACAAATCACTCTTGGTGATTTTTCTAGAAATAGAAGGCGTAATGGATAATGGGTATATAGAGCGCCTGGAATATCGTAAATTTAAACCATGGTTTGACAACGAGTTTCACAAGCCCTGATTTTCGCGGGAGTACTGATTTGTAACCATACACCTGACCCGTAACCTCAATCTCCTACGCAGTGATCTCCCCTTATAGTTATTGCTGTACTGCAAGGGAAGATAACCGCTGCGTGGAGTTTGCTCTAACCTTTCACCCGTCAATTTTGTTCTAGGACAACAGTTACTGTCGTAGCTTCCACATCGACACAAATAATTCATTTTACACCTACGCTGTTACTTATTGCACAGTGCGATAACGTGGATATTTCGTCATGATGAACTATATTTTAGTGTAATTATTTTACAACAGGCGGCGAAACTGATATAGATATATCTTAAAAATCTTAATAGCGCACGCCCGACTTCTTTTAGTAGAGAACAGTCTAGGGAACAGTGCGTAATTAAAATCCGAAGTAATTAAATACACTAATAGGAAAATTCTTATCAACGTACAAAGTCCGTTGCCCCCAGGACTTTTACGTAAATTTAATTATGTGTTATCATTTATCGTGCTTAAGATAAACTTTAATTCAGCTGTGTTGGGATTTCGTTTGTATTGGCTGTCTCGAATATTAAGCTTTGGCTATGTTTGTCGTATGTGTAAAAGCATTCCGCGTCTCCGTGCCGAGTGGTTAAGGGATCCGCCTACGGAGCGGGAGGTCGAAGGTACGATTCCGGTAGGCTCCGTCCTAGTATGGCTGGTTGGTGAACCGCCAGCTAGTTAAAAACTGGTAACCATGCGCCTACCTACCTGGTGCCTGGCATTAAATGATAGTAATCGGGAAGTAAATGTGCTCAGAAAGTAATTGTCTCATAAGTCAGAAATTGCTGGCCCTTTTAATAGGGGTGACACTATAGTAAATCAACACTTTACTTTACTTTTTTAGCATTTAAATTGTATTGTCTCAGTTGACCATAATGTTCAGTGTTTTCTGTGAATCCACCTAGTATGTCACAAAAACTGTCAAAACACACCCAATGCCAAGACCAAATGGGACGAAAAAGGGGCTTTTTCACCGATTTCATTTTTTCTGCGTCGGAAATTTATTCGGTTTCGACCTGGAACCTGTTTTTTCATCGCATGAATTTGCCACATCATTGTCAGCGATAGCGGTTACCACAATAGCAAAACGTTGTTACAACTGGCTCATCGATTTCTCATTATCGACTTGCAAACTGAAGGAATTTCATTTGTTAATTTGTTGCTCTTGTTTTTACGTTGGACAAACTCACGCAACACATTATCAAACGATTTGACTGAAGGTTAATACCAGCATGACTGCATCCATGACATTGCGAAGCCGGAACTTCTGTGGTTCATCACTTATTCTTTGTAGTTTGAACAATACGTTAATGGTCGCATTTTACTTAACACATTTGCGAAACTGGAAGATCAACAGAATAAGAACAAACAGGAAACAAAATGTGGTGGTTCATGTCACCGTATGATGTTTACTTGGGTACAGAGGTAGCGATATTTAGTTGTCGATTTTCGCTGGTAAATAGTTAGCTATAGGGGTTTAAATATATAAATAAAATGACGAAATAAAAACGTAGAATAGCATATAGCTGTATTTGCTAGGTTGTATACAATCATGGAATGCCAATGACGGCTTAGGGAGCAGGTCAAATAAGTCGCTATCGATTGAAGTGTTTTATAATAAATGATATGAATATAAAAGACGTCTTCAATAGTTCATATGTGGTACTATTAAGAGGTCCCTCATATTTGGATATCTATGGAAATGACTTGGGATTATTTGCCTTCCCTTTTATGTCAAAATGCTTACAAACAGGACAGTAAACTTTGTCACAAAAGTCGGTCAGAAATAGTGAAACTCAACGCATGCATGGGTTCGATGACAGTTCTCGTGTTCAAACATAATCGGACGCCTATCGAATGAATAACAAAGCAGGACATTGTTCATTTCACTTTATCGTGATTATATCGATCCTAAAGGAATAATCTTATTGTGACACTAGTGAAATTCGAATTGACGAGAACAAACATTATTGAATAATTTATAAGCCTGCAAGGCATCTTAGCGCTTTGAATTCTAATCATATGTGATTATTTTATACAGTTTTCAGTGCGAGTCATTCATTATAATTTAATTTCACTAATTTAACAATGAAAATGTATGAATAATTTAATATGCGTGAACTATGTACGCCATTGTATTAGTGCAAATTTATATGTTAAAGATAATACTGATGTTCAAAATAAAAATAAATAAATACCGACCTCGGTATTGTATAGAATAAGTTATAAAAGCATCCTTAACTACCATTTCAATAAACAAACCACGTCCACTTAAAGACAAATGTATGTGGAAATGGAGATTTTCTCTTAAAATATTCATTTTTCTATTTGTAGACATCTTCTTAATGGTCTTTGAAATAAGACGATGCATTGTAACGATATGACAGTCTACAGGGTGACCGAATACTGGAGAATATATTTCCTAGTCGTTTCGAGAAAAATGATACAATTATAGGGCAAACCCTCTGAAGTACACCATCTCTTAAAACAGTGTTATTTTTCCTGTAGCAAGAATTTACTATCAACTTAACCTCTCTAGAGCAACAACCTCTCAACAACAGTCACTAGTGGTGTCTCCCAAAGGGTGTTGTTGTGGAAAGGTTGTACTGTCATACCATTCCTGGTTTCTAAACGGTCTATTACAAAGTATTTAAGTATTTATTAATTCAGAATGTCTCACACAATTACGAAAGGCTGTGGGACGAATGACGTATTCTAACTGGAGAGAGTGGGACGGTAAAGATATTTTATTAATGAATTTTCTTCAATATATCGTAATCTTCAAATGTCAAGCCATGGACAGAATAGCAATTCTTATGCATCATTTTTACATCCATCAAGATTATCACACAACAGAATTGTCTGTATTAATTCTGAATACATTGCGCACGCTTCTATAGATGATGAATGGGTAACAGCGCTGTCGATATATTAATACAAAAAATGCAGTTTCAGCTTAGGATTGACTTGGTATTGAATTATCGATGGAAAATGTCAACGTACTATATTGAGCATAATTATTAAACTGAGCATAGCGCGTGATTAGAACTTAAATATACTGCCATGTTATCAATTCACTAATGGCAAAATGATCCCTTAAAAACACACTTAAAATAGTAATATTTTCACTTTTTGATTTCGCGCACTTGTATACGGATATAGTATTTCTATTTGTATTCATTCTCTCAGTCATTCTTCAGGCTCTCCAATATGCACTTCATAGAAGATAGAAACTCCGTATTTCACAATTCGATGTACCGCGTTTAATGCATTCAACAATGAATGCACACCACACCAATAAAACATTTACCGAAGCAGACGAATATATCAGTATGCATAGTTCTAAATACATTGTTTTGGGGGTGAATTTTGTAAACAGAGTCAGTAATGAATATATATAAAAGATTCACTAAATGCATGCCAAAATAATAACCTACGGTATATTTTAGAATAAAGAAGCCATTATCAACCTTTCTGAACACCAGTAAGCCAACATAGAGGGACTGGAATCGTGATGGTATGGAGTATCTATACACATAGTTACACATTAAACATTTTCATAATGGGAAATAGAAGTTTCCAATCATGGTAGTTTCTTTATTCAATACTTATTGATAAGTTAAACAGTCTGCCCCATCGGCACGATATTTCGATTTCTAGGGCCGAGTTGTTATTTTAACAATTACAAGTTACAATTAGAACTAGGCCTACACAAGCAATTTTACAGGGAGTGTTCAATTTCTAGGTAAGGATGCTATTGTACTTCTATAAATATGTATCAAACCATTTTAAAGGTAGAGTCATATAGAGAAATAGTGAGCACTTGTAGTGTGTATAATGTAAACAACATGGATACCATTGGTTTAACTAATACATAAATAATTCTTTCAGCCAAACCCTCCATGGTCAATATCGAAATTTACTGCATACGGATTTGTTTGTTTTAGTTAAGAAAACACCAGTATCTATACGTATCAGCATAGAACGGCCATCAATAATCAATAACTTAAGGAAAACACTCACAATATCAAGAATAGCTTTATATCAATTTAAGCAAGGGAGATCATTTTCATGCGAGTTGTACCCCAACATTGGAGATGTAAAAATAATCGATCACTCAAGCGCTATCATGTTTTACTAATAGATCTGTAAAGAAGATTGTAGAATACATTCAATGAAACATTTAGGAAAATATTTTTTCATTGAACGAACAGAAATAGCCTAAAATATGGATTATATATTATAAGAGTACGGTGGGGCAAAATGCCCATACGAGGTACCAATGAGTTCAAGAACTAGAAAACCTTATGACAGGGAGAATTTGAAGAGAGTCTTTGAAGTCACATTGTCTGTGTACAGGGCATGTAGCGTTTATAGCGTTCCTGAAACCACTCTAAGAGACAGGACAATGCATAATGTGACTATTGACTGTCATCACGGTCCTGCAACCTTGTTCAACGAGCTTGAGGAAGATAAACTTGCTGAGCATGTGACATACATGGCTACTATATTGACTATAGTTATATGTCATGACAAATATAAGGTATCTTAGTATCTAGCAGAAGAATATGCAAGAATTATAAGGCTATAGATGGTTCAAGCACTGTCTGGTGCTATGCTTCTTTAAAAAGACATCCTGGTCATAAGGATGTACAGCCTCAGACATTACATTCATCAAGGGCTTAATGTATATCCCGGGAAATATTAATAGCTATAAGGATATTGTGAGTGACCGTGGTATTCTGAATGCACCAGTGAGAATTTTAAACATTGACACAACATTCGTTACCAAAAATGATCTGTGGAAAGGACTAAAAACCCAATCAGTGGCATCCCCAAAAGTCAACAAATGTAACAATTAAAGGTGGAGAAAAAGCTCTGGGTAACTTCATACCACCATTTTACGTATTTTCAGGCAAACGCTGGAATGACGAAAGAGAGAGAATATTTAGCTACCGGGAACGCCACATACATAAGACAGTGCCTCCCCACGCAGACCTCCAGTTCATTGAAGATGCGCCACAAGGCTTAGGAGGTGGTACGTCATAACTTTCTAAACATTATGTTACAGAACATCTAGCTAAACACGCTTCTATAAATACATATGGTGATAGACCTGCAACTTTGTGAACGATGAATATGCTACTGTTAAATATTTTCACTTTGAATGTTATAAATGTGTGTAAGTGGAGCATGTTTACATTTTTTTGTGTTTTTATGTTCGTTACTCTTTAACATTACGTAGGCCTACAGTGTGGTAGAGGTTTTTGTACCGTGAAATTGGAATTAACCCACTGGGACCGGTGACGGCCACATGCATCGAAACAATATGACATAACAGGACAAATACGGGAAAGAAATGACATTGCGAGCATTTTTTACGGTAAAAGATATGAAAAGAAATTGAACACAAAAGAAAATCGAAGTTATAAAACCACTTGTCAGGATGCTCAACTCCGTTTTCATCCACCAGCTTAGCTTTAAGACGTCCAAAAAGGGCTGGGTTTATCCGCCGATAGACGTTTATTATTGCAATGCAGTACGCTTTTTAACGTGTAAGCATGTCAAATTACTTTGCGATATCTCTATGGAGATATCAACAAAAATATTCATGCAGTTGCCGTAAATGTTCCCAATTTTACCGCATGAGCGTGTATTCAGATGGCGCTTCGGTTTATTTTTAAGTGTATCTGGGCTTTCGTTTTGTGACAGAAGCATTGAACCAATGCTAGTATTTAAAAAAAATATAGTATGAAGTGTTTCAGTATAATGTTTGGAAGCGTTGAGATGTGTTCTTGCAGGCCAATAAGGAAACGTTTAACTACAGTGCGAAATCGTCAGAGAAATAGTTTTGTCAATGCAAGATAGGCCTACAGTCATAAAATATAATCGACAAACATGCTGAAAGAACCACTGAATTATTAAAATGCTGAGAAACTCGAGCCTATTGTACTGTTTATCTGAGATACAACCATGTTTCTACTGTTACTTCTGACAACTATAGTATCAGTTGTCATCTAACTCGATTATTTTGGTGCAATTTCCTACTTTTTAGAGCGTCTAGACGAATCAGGTTTCATGTCACATGTTTCAAACTAGAAATTTCAGACAATACGTTTGTTAAATATAGACGTCTAGTTTAGAACTTGTGTCTGCTGTTACTTGGTACATAGGCCTATTCGACTTTCTGTCACACAAGTGAAAAGACCAATGACGCCAATGAATCCAAACATTATCTCAAAACATATTACCAATAGTGATTGTAGAAGTGCGTTGTCGTCGGAGTTCTATTCATTCAATGAAGAACATCAAAGTAGCAATTATAGCATCGTATGCTTGTAAGAGAGCGATGAAGAATGACGGATTTCCGGAAATGCGCAGCGGCAAAGATGCGAGTCCCAAGTATAATTGGTAATTGAATGATTGTGCAAAGCAAATTAATCATCGTTGCTGTTGATTTCAAGGACTCAATGTAATCACAACACAGAACGTAATTACTGGCTGTATTGTCCTCTTTTGTTTATATTTATCACCAGTAACAAGCGGTGATATTGAATTTCATTACTGGACAAAACTAATCGGCTAGCATTATTTTACATTGCTATAATAACTGCAGAAAATAGTTCCATAAACAACTTGGGTAACAGTTAGTGACCGTGGTTCAGAAGTATATGATAAGTTTCAGGTAGGAGTGTAGGCCCGTAAGCAAGTGCTAAACAATCTGAGAGACACGAATTATGTTCAGGGGCAATTTGTATTCTTGTCGGCAAGTATAACTGATGTTGTGATTTCTTTGGCTGTTAAGATTGGTCTGCAATTGATCTAGAGCTACAATCTTACATAGGCCTACGCAAATGGTGTCCTGGTGTATTCTCGGCTGCAAGAAATAGTGATCGCATCTCTTTTTGTAATCTGAAGACAATCGGCTGAAGTGCATTCGCTTTCCTCAGTGAAGTTACATGCCTAACGTGACAAACGTATACGGAGGAGGGCAAGTCGATTTAAAGTGTAAGCCTTGATCACAGGGTAAAAATTTCAACTTGTATTTAAACGTCGGACTTTGGATTGATAATATGCGACTACTTAACTGTAGGTCTCGGAATTCATTTTTCCCTGACAGTTCTATAACCGCTCATTCACCAAGGTTTAATTGTCTGTTGAATGATAGTAAACTCTCCGTAACAATCGTACTAACATGGTTTTGCTATTTGCATATCAGTGTTGTGTAAACCAATCAAATCTTACGTTAACCATCAAGGCAATTTCTCTTCAACCGAATAACGTTTGTAACTTTGACACTGATTGGTTAACCTTTCGATAAAGGGCGAGTTACCTTTCCGAAATCCACTGAATTTCGTAGAATTTACCGAATTCCATTTTGGTTCTGGAGTGACAATCAACCGTAACATCTCGGCATTTTTTATGTTGCACAACAAATCTTAACCTTCAAATTTCGCCGACCTTTTTTCAAGATATTTCTTGTTTTAAATGTTTTTATTTTTTTTCTGCGTCACAAATTCTAATGTAGTGAAATCAGTATCAAGACTTAGTTCGGAGTCCATTGTAAGCCGAACGCTATTTTCATTTCATTCTGTTCAACAGTACATCAAGAATTCACGTGTATGGTGCATCTGATTGTAAAGAATTAGAGAACTAAAGTGCACTTGACTTCATAGAAACTCCACTCTCATTTCAATTTCTTTACAATTCTATGCATAGAATTATTCAGATACATTAGAACTTAAAAGGTTTAGACCACTCGATAGCTTTTATAAATCGACTAAATCATTTGCATTGTATTTGGAACGTACTCAGACATAACAAGACACTTGTCCAAGATTAAAATGACATATATATAATAGAATTAGAGAAAACTCAATATTGCACTTACAGTAAGAGTTTAATAACGGATTACGATATAATTATTGTATGGGCATTATACCTCGCTAATAAAACGCAACAAATGTTTCAACTGTATTATTCAACACACCCTTTTGGTCCGTTTGGTATTTAGCCCTCGCAAATTATTATTTTAAATATTAAAGAGAACATAAAAAGTTAACAGAATAATTTCATAACATGGCATACATGGATTGACTGATACAGCCATCCCAAGGTATTCTGGCCGGTAATGTTTGCAAGTTGTAACAACAATACTGCAACAATTGATCTTGAATGCCAGTAATATTCAATGTATTGCGATTTATTTCATACAATCTCATGTCCAATGTGCAATACTTCAAAAAGATATAATGTCGCTTACGAAATTAGTTTGTGCACGAATCATTCGAATAAAACTAGCTTACTCATACGGTACTGTACTATGTAATATTTTGCTCATATTCCGAGATCTAAGTTTTACAAATACAATACATTTGTAGTTCATAGACTAATGATCTTGTTTTTATTCACATAATCAAACTTGCAGGTAGGAGGAATTCAGGACAGTATTGGCATTCACATAATACCAAACCAATGAGCTATTCTCACAATCACATCACAGAATGTCTTAATTAGATATTCCCAGATAAGAATCATCAAAGCAAAACTATTATCCGTGAATGCTAGGTAACTGAAGCTTAAGTGATCATATCGAACTTTGAGGCCAAACATTAGTTTTTTGTTTTTCTTGTTTTGCAGCTTTACATTTGTATTTCAGTTATATTCGATAGTCAGTTGGCAAACACTTTTCCGGAATTACCAACCAGTGCTTACCTGTTCTTCTGCAAACAATGCACAACTTTTCACGTGAATCAGAGGTAGAGGGACCATAACCCCGATTTTTCAACATTATTTTCAATAATATACGATCATAGTACATCTTACTAGTTTTCCTCAATTAACAACCAGCACAAACCCCTTCTTCCACAGACAACTGACAACTTCCCCAGTTGAATCAGGTAATGACCATTCAATTCATAATGATGGCTTATTTGTGACACCAGTTAAATACTTAACTGATTTAGTGGCGGACTGAGATTTGTTTCTACAGATAATGTTGGTTAGACACTGAATTTAAAACCATAGGTAATGTTCCTAATGAGGCAACAATGAAAACCAGAACTTAGTCTTCTTCATTACCACATTCCGTATGACCGAAACGAAATATCGAAGCACTTTTGTATGAATTCCAGGGCACTTAAGTCTAATAGCTAGGACAAATTTATAAGGGCTAAATGTTAGTGATAAATGTTTAATTTTCATCAATATAATATTCTATGAGCTTTATAACTATGTATATTTCACATTCTTCCTCCACCATGTGAAGAAAATCCGTTATAGTGTCACACGACTTGTTCGTCTTACAGTAAGTGGGGAAAGGGCTATTGGCATCACAGAGATAACATCATACACATAGTAGTATTACTGCAAATAACGTACGTAGGTGTTAACATAATCATACATTGGTAATAGAAAAAATGTGGTTTTGGTAAAAAAAAACTACAACACCTTAAACTGTGAAGGAAATCCTTATACTGTGAACGAAATAACTGACAGGAAAAAAGAAACTTTCATTACCTATGCAAGTTACATGTACATAAGTCTGACTGCATAAAGTCTTAAAAGAGACTTAAAAATCTTGCAAAATATCAGGCTGTTTTAAAGCCATTTCTAAATGTTCAGCTAAACAGGTGCACATGAACATTAACTTGTGCTGGAAAAAAACAATGCCATTTGGACAGTATCTTCACTCTTCAAGATCAGTAATTTCGTCCTCATACTTTTTCTTCAATGATAACACGTACTGTCTAAGGCTGTCCTCGTCCAGCATTGAACTCTTTGCGGCTTGGGCAAGCCTTGTTGCTAGTTTGAAGGTTGCTCTCTCCTGGCATAATGTTTTGTTATGTGTTTGACTTTTCTGTGGAAAGAAGTAAGTAATTGCAGTTTATCAATTTCATTTCCATGGCAACAATAAACATGATTTTATATCATTCAAAGAACTCTGTCAGACAGATTTTCATGAATTGAATGAAAGCAGTATTAACAAAATTGTGTAACATAATACAGTGCAACCTCTCTAGAGCAACACTCTTTGGAAGATTTTGCCTGTTCCTTAGAGATTTACACAGAGAAAAAGTTGATAATAATGTAACAGAAAGGTCATTGCTCAAACAGAGGGCTTCTCTAAACAGACTGCACTGTATACTATATATTGTACAGTTTTAATTTTGTTATACAGTAGAGCTGAATGTGTAAATCATCCATACACATTATGTGTCTATGTTTGGTTGCACTTGACGACCAAATTGTGGAATTGAGAAAAAATAACCTTTTTCTCTTCTGCAAGTTTATGCGCCATGCTTTTAGCTTCAACAATAACAGCTTGAGGTAAAGTTGACATTTCAGCCAATTGAATTCCTGTATAAATATACATACATGGATACAGCGAACAGATTGAAAATTCCGATTTAGACTTTCCACTTGGTCACAGAGTATACTACTTGCTTCACTTTTGTGCATTTAAAAGTACTTGGCAAACGTCAAATGCTTAATGTATCTCTATAAGAATTACTATATGAAGTAAGATGAATCATATAAACCACTACAGCCTTTAAAAACGAAAACATTCAGCAAATATGACCCAGATTATTATATATTTAGCAGCAGATCCGATCAAAGGCATTTGACAGGTATAATATTAAGAGGAGCAATATGTCCAATACTGCAAATTCTCCAATGGGATTCATTGGATCATGTCCAGGATTTGTCAGCACTAACACAAGTAGGATTTTTTCCAAGCAAGCACAATGAGGGTTGGGCATAAAACTATTGTAAATCAGTTTTTGTAGATAAGCAAATACAACAGTTTTACACAAAGCTCTTAAACTTCATGGCCATTCTGAGTTTCCTTTAAGTTAACAAATATCCTCAAATTGAAACAAAAGCTTTCACATTACCGTAATGTTTTTCCTCTGTTTTTCCTTTAGACAGTACATGTGTATAGACAACTTTCTCACAGTTTGCTTCTGTGCTGAAACTTCTCCGAATCTCAAAGAAGCAACTGCAGAATATAGAATAAACAATCAGCAACACCAGATTGTAAACTAAACAATCAGCAACTGCAGAACATAGCATAAATAATCAGCAACATCAGAATGTAAATTAAACAATCAGCAAACTAAAAGACGACATAAAAAATCAGTTACAGAATATTTAAATTGCAGTTAGAAATGAAAAAAATGCATTCTACTAAGTGTGGCCTCAAAACATGAATTTTTATTTTAAATTAATTTGCTGATAGAACAAAAGAAGTTTCAAAGAAACTAAAAATATCAAGATAGGGATACTGCAAACCAGGACAAAATATGAAGATATGGATTATGATATAAGCAACATACTTCTCAACATTTGGATATAAGCTCTCCAGTGTTGTTAGCTCAGAAAAATGAGTCACAAAAAATGTAAATGCCTGAAAAGAGATTGGTAATGAATACTCACAGAAAGTTACAGTACATAAATTCTAAATTCACCTGTTGCTTGGACTGAAAAATACACTAAAATTAGTCAAAACGAACACATATCATTTAAACACACATATCAACCTTGTCATAACATTGTGGAAACATTTGTTTAGATCTAAGAAATATGGATGATATTTTGTGTGTCTTGACTGATTTGAGAGTACTTTTTGGAGCTAGCCACCACAGTGACAAAATTCATGGTCATAACCAATCGTATTTCAATGACAAATATGTTTGCATATACATACATAATGTTCATGTTGCAACAGTGACAAACGAGAATATTTCAAGCATTCACTAACACAGAGTACATAAATTATTACAATTCATTATACATGTATCATGTGTTTGAGTAGTCTTGCATACGTAAATGTCAGACATTGTACACAAACACCATTAAACATTCACTATGTATTTCTCTGAATCGTTTCAGTACATTCAGTTTCATAAATGAAGTAGTTTATTTCAGAGAAAGTAGTAATAATTAATATATTTGGGAACTGTAGTGGTTGAGGGGTAGAGTTCCTAACTCCTGATCCAAAGATCTCGAGTTCGAGCCCTGTGTAGTGAGGGGTTTGATAATGAATGTGACAATCCCTGAATTTGGTACAAGTACTAGTTAGTAACCCAGAAAGCAGTCATTGCGCATAATTGGTTGAAGTTGTATGAAATTGCGTAAGTTTAAACTAAAATGCATTACAACAAGGTACTATATACTTTCTGACACCTTAGTGTGCAGTAAATGTTCACAGATGGAAAAACAAAGTCCAACACCTTCCTCAGCACTGGTACCTAAAATTACAAATAAAATAATTTTGTGAATTATTCGTCTTGATATGCACTTGTTTGTTTCTTTGTAACAAAATATCACAAGTGCAGGTGAGTAACCAAGAATGCAGTTATAGACAGTAATAAGTATAACCATTAAGAACTTATTTCATTACCGATGTAACATGAGTAGAATAACAAGAAGGCCCTTATGGGCCTGATGCTCTACAGGCTACATTGTGAACATGGACCTTTGAAAAGCATTTTTCTGGACAAGACATTTTTCGAAGTTTAGTCAAAATTGACTTGCATACGATTTAGGAGATGTCGTTTGAATGAAAAGTTAACAGACTGACGCATGGACTCACACAACGGACATTAGCCATGACATAATGACATGACAGATTTTGCCTTTGTCAATAATTAATCAGAAAAACAAACAATTTGGCTGCAGAAAAGTTGATGAGAATAAGTTAATGGAAATAGTCAAAGTTCAAGGAACATAATGCACATAGGGCATCGTGAAAACAAGAGGCCTGTATAACTGACCACTGAATAAATGTATATACCTCGACCAAGTTCATCAATGATGATAAGAGAATTGGCATCTGTTGTTTGCAAAATGTAATTTATTTCTCGCATCTGAAAAATGAAATCAGATATCAAACTATTGAACCTCCTACATTAACTAATCCATGCAGAGTATGATGTGGAAAATTTCTGAAACCAATTTGATTAAGTTAGTTTGCAAATAAACTTGTCCTAAAATACCCAGTAAATTAACATGGAGAAATAGTTGATAAATCACGAAATACAGTAGACATTGCTCGAGCGACCACCTGTAATAAGCGACTTTTGTATTAAACAACCACTTAAATTCCCGCCCGAGCGTTTTTACTATATAAATTGTATCTATTAAACGACTTTTCTCTTACGCAACCAGCGACCGCATTAAACCAGTCCCGACAGGTAAAAAAGATAGTTAAATAATCTATTAAACGACCGCATGCACTTAATCCCATTGTGCATTTCACACCTTATCCACAACTGCATTCGCGCATTGTCCTTTAAACAATTGAATAAACAATTAGGCGTGATAAATGCGACCAGGTAATTACTCAGCGACACAGTTATAAAACGTCATTTAAAAATCATTGCATATATGTGTCCGTTTGAGCGAGAGTCTCAAATGTAAATGGATTACACAGCATAACGATAATAATTTCTAAAAGAACCAAGTTCATGTAGCGTCGTCGCTAAGCGACTTACGTTGCTTGATGTCACCGAGGTTTTACATTACGATGTCCCGAGAAGAAATATGCGAGATGTTATTTGTGTGCCGACTCGCCCGCTTTTATCTTTACTTGAAAGATCGTCGTGCCGACAAACTTCTTTATACTCACTGAGAGAATGAAAATGTCAGACAAACAAACACATCGCATAATTTAACTATGGGTTAATTTCGCGCGTGTGATAAGAAAATTCTTGAATTTTAAGCACGAGGCAACAACACTATTCAAAGTACATGAACTTTGTCACATTGGATAACTTACGTGGAATTTATGAATTAGGCACTTGTACAGTGTTCTATTGCCTAGTGAGCTGATAGAGTGGTTTAAATTTACGAGCTTTGATTCACACTATAGATACATATGAATGGAAAGAGGATGTTATTTATATGTTTTGATTGTTCAGTACGACATTCATTTGTACTTAACTTTCGTTAAATTTGTTGATATCTATTAAGAGACCACTTTATTAAGCAACCACTTTTTGGCCGTCCCTTGGGTGGTCTCTTAATACAATGTCTACTGTATATACAAAATATCAGAAAATATCCAAGTAAAATAAATTGCTTATTTTTTTCATGAATAATATAACTTCTTTTTAAGAATAAACCTACATTACTCATACACAGATAAACAAGCACAACTAGGCCATCCATAGAAAGTTGAAAGAAACATAACTCTATAGATTCCATCAAGGGTTTTTCCATTTTGATTTTTTTTTCACAGGTCAACCTACTGAGTCACACAAAACATGAAGGGGTACCTGGAACATGTTCGGGTACAGGAAACGTGTACTTGTACCAGAAACGTGTACATGTACCGAAAACAAATAATGATTTTGATGATGGCCCTAGTTAAAATCCTGCTAAAACTTGAATATTGATTCGATACAAGCAATATAAGCAAACAAACCTCAAGCATAAATGTGGACGAGTTTGTCTCTAGATCATCATCACTACCAATTCTAGAGAAAATCTGTTTAGCAATTCTAAATGAAGCATATTCAGCTGGTACAAATGATCCTGTCTGGGCCATAATCTGAAGCAGTGCTACCTGACGTAGGTATGTGGACTTTCCACTCTAGAGATGGGAAAAAAGGCAAACACAGAGTAACCATTCTGTTTTAAGACATATTATTGATGTTTTTTACAAAATTGGTGTTGTAGCAACTGCATTTATATATATAATGGAAAAATTATCAATCTGAGAACAAACTTACACAAATTTTATTTTTACTTTAATATATATCATTTATAAAATAGCTGTCGATATTTTTCTTGCTACTTTGTTTAAATAATACTTTACAACATTTTTTACAACAACATGTGTGCCATTTAATGATTAAGGGTTTAAAGCACTACTTCATGCAAATTTGTTTGGTAAGCAACTCCCTACTTACATAAATAAAAACTATAAAATCATTACTAAGGGGCAGAAATAATGTTATCAAGTCTTTGATGGGATTTTGGATGACACAAGTCATGCAAGGGATAAATAATGCAAAAACACTTCGGAAGTTTCTCTGCGTTCACAGAGTTGATGCTATGAACTTGAAACAGATTCACTGATTCTTCATCAAATTAAAATTTTACAGCAAATAAAACTTACCATGTTTGGACCAGTTATAATGATGAAATTGCTGTCATCAGAAGCATACTGAAATGTAATATGACTATGGTAGCAAGGAAGTCTGTAATAACAGGGCTCGACATTAACCATTGCCCGCGGCAGGTAAATCTCGGAGGCGGGCAGTAACAATTTTTTACCATTAGTAAGAAAGGAATCGGTAATTATCGATAAAATACTTGTGTAAAAAAGGAGATTGTCGGCGCAACAAAAATGGCCTTATTGTTCCAAGTTTGATATGTGCAACATATGACAAATACAGCTCTACTCTAGCTGGCAGTTCTTAATTCCTGACCGGGTTTACTTGTTATTGAGTTAGCACAATAGAAGCACACTTTGTCACATCCGTGCAGAGAAGCTGAACTGGTTGCTGCAAGGCAACAGGATGGACATGAAGTACCTGGACCAATGGATGCGGTCTTGAACAAGTTGGTTCATTAAATAGCAAAAATAACTGTTACAATTTTTAATCTGTGGATAAATACAATAATGGTTTAAGATTACATTGTAAGAGTGCCCTGTGATCGGGTCTAGTCTATGCCATTGTCTTTGTTAACCGGCAGTAACAGGTTTTGCCATCGAAACAGTTTTTTTTGCACTTTGACAAGTATGTAATAAACTCTAGACTTACAATATTATTAGGAATTGGTGGTTCCACTGAGATTTTCTCCAGGATTGGATGTCTTCCTTGTTTTACTCCAAGCGTGTCTGTAAACTCTGGTCTAACTGTGGAGTAAGATATCAATCATTATTATAGTATTGTCATTGCTAAGTAAGACTGAGGCTTCAAATGTTATCAGTAGTTGCATATGCAAGGCAACATTTCAACAGCAGCAACAACACCTACTTGCCTGAAGTCTGATAGAGCTAAAAAATAAATTCAGGCAAGCAAATCTTGTCGCAGCAATTACATAATTATAATATTTAAGTGGATTAATTCAGACAACCAGCTCAAGAGACTTCAGTCACGCCAAGTATTACAGAAAATTTAGCAAAGGTTGAACTAATTGCAAAGATGGAGTAATTTTACATTGAAAAAGACAATGGCCAAGTTTTCATTTCATTTAGAAAATTCACTCAAACTATACTTGGAATAATAGCAAAGCCAAACTTATCAGAAGACTATTGTGTGGGACTTGAACAGATTAATGGTTGATAAAAACCTATGCTTCTCAAAAGAAAATGTAGTTGAGCGAGTTAATTCTGAAAGAACAGTCACAAACACCTCCATTATTTTTGTACAGTCTATGATTAAGTCTATGGTTATGTACATGACTAGGCAGCTTAGAGAATTCATTAACTGTAAATAGCAATTTCCCTGTAAAATAATACAAACCAAAGTCCGACAATGTGCAAGCATGAGCAAATGACAGCAGCATGTCAACTGTAGCCACAATTTCTGTCAGTTGGTATAACGCTCCAATATCATCTCGAATGTTATTTAATAATTCCGTCATAACTCTGAAATTGTGTTAAATATTCATGAAATTGATGGATGACATATAGAATCAGTATCATATTGCAATTTATTGGGTCATCAAATGCGTTCCAGTTACCTGATAATTATGATATATTACGTTGACTCTATTTGTACAAACTTATGACTGTAGTCGATAATATAGCTGGTGATTCTAATTTTATATGCATTCTTAGTTTGATAATAACTGATCATTTTAAAATAGGTAATACGTACATGCTTGTCATCATGTAGATCTCATGCAAAGATTCTTTCACTCTATCTAAAATGTTAGCAAGTATCTGATTTATGCATCTTTATTTGTGAATGTGCATTTATGTATCTGTATTTATTAACACAAACAATTAAAATCTGAAATAAGTATGTTCATTTACTGCCTACTATTAAATTCGAAATTAGTAGATATTCACAATATTATGAACTGCCTTTCAGCAACATAATTTCAAACTTTCATCTGTTGATATTTATCCACGAAACTAAGACATTGGAGCAATTTCTTCTTTTTAATTATACTGAATATTAATTAAATTCTTACCATTCATCTTGATCTGAAAGTAGGAAAGTAAAACAACTAATGGGAGAGTTGATTTTACATCACAAATAATACTTCATTAAAAGCTGATCTTCACATCTTAATGATAAAAACACTCCTTACATTGTGATACTTTTCAAGATAACTACAGGAACATTTCATGTAAATTAACTAATTAATTTGTTTTTCTTCATTCTAACCCACACTTGATCTTTTGAAACCTGAATTGAATTCAAAAGAATCTGCTCAAAAGATTTCTATAAAAATTACTATACAGCAGATGCATTCGGTGACTAATAAGAAGTGTTTCAGTGAATCCTAAACTTAACACTGTCCTAAAAATTCTCATCAACTGAACATGGTCATTTCTAAAAGTTTAAACATTTAAGTATAGTAAATTCTATGTAAAAATGTGTTTATTTAAAAATATATAAATGATAATTGTTTGTACCAGATCTGCAGTAGTAAAGCTGAATGTATTTTTACTCTTGGACACTTTGATAAATATTCCAGGGAGATTATCAGCTGTTATTCCATCTGTACTGTACATCTGTATGTGAAATCCTCGACTCGAACTACATCCAACTTTCAGGGGCAAATGGTAGGTTTCTGACATTTGGTTAACTAGATCTGAAAATGTTTTTATGAAGAAAGGGTTAGCCAAATTTTGTCTTACCACCTGAAATGTAGTAAAAAATTATTTCTACCTTAAGGATCTAGTACCCAAATAGCGTAACCTGGCTTGGTCAAAACAATTCAGTGCCAAACCCACAATATGCTCTTCAGCAAAGAATCCATGTTGTGGACTTCTCCTGGTTGTTTATAAACAAGCAATTAGCATGTCACCAAATATGAGATCAGTACATCACCATTTTCTTACACACAAAAACCATACAAGCAGTATATATGTGGACATTCATAACTAAAACATTCAATGAAAACATGAATACAATAGGGGAAAGACAGTGATTTTATTATTTCTTCTTGAAAACATTAACAACACAGATGAAATCAAATGAAAAAGATGATACACAACTGTTTATCAAAAGAGTTTCAAAAAGAGTTGGTCTTTCAAAGTGAGTGTATTAACTTCTTATACAATTGACAGTGCAAACCTCTACAGAGTAAAAAACTTGAGAAGACCCAGTGTGTCTGTTGTTGAGAGGTTGTCGCTCTAGACAGGTTAAATTGATTGTTAATATTTAATATTGGCAGTTTTGAGTTGTTCTTGAAGAGGGGTTGTTGACTAAAAGAGGACGGCTCTAGAGAGGTGACACTGTACAGACAAGGAACAGGTACAACAGTTTATTCAAGGTTTCTATGAACTGTCATGATAACCTAAATACAATAACATCATACCATTTATATCATCCATCATTTCTGTATAAGTTTTTCTTGAAATATCTAACAGCCCTGTAATAAAAATGGACTCTTAACAAATTCCATGTTAATACAAATTTAAACCTGAATGTTCAGAATCAATAGATAAGCAGAGAATTGGAGTATTAAGTCTAAATTGACCAACACATTTCCTTAATCAAGGTATCTATTTCAGCCGTATGGTGTTAATCAATTAAGCCACCGGGATAAATTATATTGAACAATTAATAAAATATCAGTGATCAATATTTTTCATGATATCACAACATATTGCTTACAAGAATTACGACATGATATTTTAATTATCAAAATTGATGAGATCAAATGGCGAAAAACTTGCAGAACATTTGAACAATGCAGTGACATTGAGAGAACAGACAAGTGTTGGAATTGAACTGAACAGAACAAAAAAGTCAACATACCTACCATTCATATTTGGCTGCAAAATTAACAATATTCAATTGACAACAACACACAAATTACAAACTCAATACATGCAGGATGAAGGATATTGTTTATGTCAATGGTACTGGCAAGCTTTACATCTTAAGTCATTATTGTAACCAAAATAAGTACATTGGTATCTTTGAGTTAGTATAAAGTGTTTACCTTTTCCAAAACAATCTATATGTGAATGTAAGTATATACTGATAATATGTTCAATAACGACCTTCCACAGAATAATTAAGGAATACATGTATATATATTCCCCAATTGCACAAAGTACAGTACATTTGATAGGACACAAATATTGGCATTTGTTGCTCAAGAGAGGACTGCTCCTAGTATATTGATTGAATTCAGAAATAACCAAATAATTTTTCACAGTAAGTACATGGGAAAACAATTGTCACCTTCACAGCAAAACATTTCTGTGATCTCATTTGGAGAGCTCCTTTCTGATACCGAGCATCTTCATGTATGATACAGTTGATTTTGTACAACATTGCAGCAAATCTTGGGTCATCTAACACCTTAAACAATTAAGTTATTGTAAATATTCAACTTTTTAAAGTTCCCAATAACAGTCATGATAGAATGTGATTGTCAAATGACTCTTCAAACATTGCTATTAACTGTCTAAGATATATAAAAAGCTTCAAATTGAAGGACATCAACTGAATACAGTCCTGTAGAAAAATCATCTATCATTTAATCAGAAAATACAAGTCACGTTGAAAAAGATTCATCTGATGTAACAAAGAAGAGGACTCACTGAATGAATTTGTTTACAACTGAAACTAATTTGTATGACACACAAGCTGGAAAACTCGGTAAAATATTCCCAAATGAATTTTTTTATTTTCGTTCACAAAGACAGGATTAAGACAAATTAAATCTTTCTTTTATTTGAGGGACGTTATAAGTTGGAAAGCAATATTTAAAAAAGATTAAGTATTACCATCAATTAGGAGTTATAAATCAGGTTAAAACAATCATTGCTGGTCTAAGTGTAGGTACTTTGACTTACTGCCTCCTTGAAGAATTCAAGTGAGGACAGGAGAACTATATCTTACTTTATATGATGCCATTAGCAATGGATTTTCACAATTCCCCAGAGCGTCTTTCAGCGGGGTCACCAGTTCTAGCGTATGTTTCAGGTACATCATATTTGTTATCTTAGTTTCTGCAGTTTTCACATTCTCTTGCTTTGGTACTTGCACACATAGTGACAATAGATGATCAGTGTCTAAGAAACGACTGATCACAGCCTGGAGGTTATAAAATACTTCAGGTTTCTCAATTAATTCAGCTACAACATCTTGTCTTAGTGTGATTGTTTCAACATCTGTATGATAAAATGAAAATAAGCAGTAGTCATGTCAGGAGGAAAGGCACTTGAAATCTACTACTGAAGCTTTTATTAAGACATATATCTTATTCACTACAGTTATTGGTTATAAAATGAATAACAAATGCAGGAAACAAGCTTTCGTATAAGATCTAGCCTGACTTGGATTTCAACATAACTTTTGATGAGTTGCAACTGTATCCATGGTGAAACACAAACTATAGTGCACATATTGCTATATACAAATGGCCCATTCCGCAAGTAGTAAACTATTTTTGTGAAAAGAATCTCAATGGGGTAATTGTCATAGGTAAGCTGGCTCTTAGCTTGGCAATGGCTTGCACAGAAAACAAGATCAAAACTACACACCATTTGATGTTTCACACATTTTCATTGTCCTCCACAAAAATCTTATTACTGCACCAAGCTATCAAGACAGAGCAGAACAACTAACATTTATTTAAAATAGCTCCATAACAGGACATAGCCAGTTCAAAATGACTGAATCTTCAAAGACTGCAAGCCTGTAAATAGTGGTTATAAATGTTTATTTACCTGACGGTGGTTGCAGAATGTTGGATCGCAGTAACCGAGCTCCACCGACAGTCTTCGTATAGTTTAGTATACCATATAATGTGTGGTCACTTCTTGCGTCACGCATGTTCTGGAGAAGTTCAAGATTCTTTGCTGTCGAAACATCTAAAAAGAGTGTAATTACTCTAAACTCAAACTGATATTTCCCTTTTTTGAAGCTTATATGCATATGAGATTAGTAATGCGGGTTTCATTCACAGTCATGTTTCTGAAACCTTTTGTACTACTTCTTAAATATCAATGAGAGTCAATGTAAGGTTAATGAAAAACCAAGTATAAATATGACTTTTTGTCAGAAAAGTTGAATACATTATTATACAAATTGCAGATAGTGTGAGCAACGCTTAAGGAAATGCTCATCATGCACACCAACAAAATGGTATTTCAATGAGCACACAACAGCTAAAATCTGAAATAGCTCAATTGACAAGACTTGAAAATTTAAAACAAAATTCTGTTTACATCACAGACTTCATTAAATTTTTCTTCAACTATTACAAACCTATCATGGCAGTGTTTTCACTGCCTTTGAAAACAATTTTCAATGATGCTGGGGCATACACTGTATTCTGAATAAATTCCAAATACTTGATCAGAGCAGCTGCTGCAGCTAAACAGTAATATCTAAAAAAATCAAAGTAGAAAAGTTAGTTTACCATTCCTAGAAATTTCATACAAATTAAGCAGTAAAACAATTCCTCATTGGAAAATGTAAAAACAGATCCAAGATCCAAAGACAAATACTTCTATGGATCTTTCCTTAGAAGAATTCTTTTGAGGATTTGCAATTCCAAAAGGCACTCAATTGGTTTATGTTGTTAGAATGATTACAAGAACAAAACTAGAAATGTTTCCATAGGACACAGATGCCCCCACTTCCAGCCTTTGTCACAAAAGCAAATGCTAATATTCTGCTCACAGTTTGTGAATGTGTATCGAAATTACCAAGTGAACAACTGTACTGATTAGTCAGAGTGGGGGCATAATAGAATCTCAAAAATATTCACTTTGAAAATATTATTTAGACCAGTGTTCATTTAAGGTAAGAGGAGGCAGAGTGTAATTTAAAGGATTTAATTTTTGACATAGTTTTGATGTTGAAGAGAATACTTTACACTGAAGAGTTTCATGCCTTCAATATAACGGTATACATAGATTAGTACAGTTGAATCATGTATTATAATACAACAAATACAAGTACAGTCGACTCTTGTAAAGACGAATTCTTCGATACGAAAATTCGACTTAAACGTCAGGAGGCCTAACTATCGGTGTTTCGTAAAAAGTTCGTAAAAATTGCTTAAATTGCACTTTATGTACTTAAGGATGTGTTTAATAATCTGTATGCGTGTGTATATAATATGTTGCCTCTTTCAATTCAAACATGATATGATACAATCATATCAAATTATCTAGGAGATTCTTTAAATATCAGTTTTATGGATGGGTTTGACAAGAATCGTAAATCGGAGCTTAGATGCCGAAAGATGTCATTTTGACAAACGGTCGTCGTCGATAATGAGAAGCTTCGTTTCCGTTGTATAGTTATGATCAACACAATTATTATTCACAACTTTCTCTTTGAACTCCTAAATTACGTTATTGAAGACAAAAACATGTACATGATAACTTACACAGCTTCTATGTAGTCTATAATCATGAAGGAATAATCATTGGTTCGCCAATATCTTTATATTTTTGGGTGTTAATGTAATTAAAAAGTCGAGTCATGCCGACGAAGTCTGGACAGTAATGTTTGTTTACCAAATAATGACATAAAACATCGATGCTTGTTGATACTGCCAACACACCATCTGTGTAGAATAAGCGTGATTTGATTGGCAAAGTTGACAGGCGATAGACTCCGCTCCGCCTACCGATAGTACCAGTTGTAAATCGATCGAATTTTGTCATCATCTTTCAGATAATATGCATTTTTAAGCAGATAATTGCCGAATTCGCCATTTTTTGTCGCCACTTTGATCGCAATTTCGCCAATGGCTCCGATCTGAGACATAAAAACAATTGTTGAAGAAGACATGTTCTAATTATTGGTTTGGTCGTAGTTTTGAACAATTTGACACGTTTGCATTAATAGTCTAACACTTTGCAAACATGTACACATCCTTTTATTGTGTAAATAATCGATAATTAAATGTGCGAAAATACAGGTAAATTAGACAGCAGGATACGAACAGGTAAATTAGACAGCAGGATACGATATGACTTCGTGTTAAACAATAGATTTAAGTTGCAAACTTGTTAAGCGGGACTTTGAAAAAACTTCGAGACAAAAATTCGTCTTAACCGACAGAAATTCATATAGACAAAGAAGGATGAAATCGGGACTTTTGAAAAACTTCGAGGTAACGGAAAATTCGTCCTAAGCGAGTTCGTCCTAACGAGAGTCGACTGTAATTTGAAACAGATATATGACATTTCCTATTTATTATTCATACAATTTAAGTATTATTATGTTACACAGAGTCTCTGAGCCTGGCATGAAATTCACTAACCAGTTTTGAAATATACAAGTAGTGGATTTTTTAAACACATTACATAAGGATGTTCCATGAACAGTAAATATAGATCAAATGAACTCTTAGTCTTAGAACTTAAAATATTCTTACTTTGAAGAGACTTCCAACTCGACACTATTGAACTCTGGGACACACAGCTGTTTAACATACAATAACCCTGCATTGTATGAAAAAGCATTCAATAAAATACAATTGGTGTATTAAAGCAGAGGAAGCATGGCTGAATAATAATTAAACATATTTGCTTGCAAACATGCAGGAAAGTAGATTTTTATGTGAAAGATATTTTTTCACTTTGGGGAGTCAATCAGCAAAAAGTATCAAATGTGTCAAAAGTATTTGGTAGATATAAACATCTTTTTGATACCAACTCACAAAAAATGTATTAAAATCTTTAGATCAATTTATGATTATACTTCATACAAATCAATACCTATTTTTTAATATTCAATAAATCAATTATTTAATCAATGTCAGATTAATTAAAAGGTGTACCTTTAGTTTCATTATAATATTTTCTTTGCACTGATGATATGCTAGTACTCTGGAACTGATCATAAATTAGCCTGGACAAGTTTGTCATGTTCCCCGATTCACATGCTGTGTTTGGTAAAATAATCTGAAAGACATGACAACAGTAAGAAATTAATTTTGAGAGCCATCCTTAAAAAATCTTGTGGTAATATGACAGAGTGATGAACATATTCATTTTCATCACTCTGTCATAGTAACCCTATCCTCAATGGTTTAGGAGGATTACTGCATTCATCCTCTAGATTTTTAGACACAAACAAATCTTTCCCTCAGACCTAAAAGCTGCGTTGGGTACTGCATACAAACGTGGACTCCTGATTGGAAGGTCAGGGGTTTCAGTCTTGGAGAGACTTCTAACTTCAATCCCTGAATTAGGCACGAGTACTGGAAGCAGTCAATGAGAGGGATTAATACAAGTTGTAATAACTTGTTTCACAATTGATGTAAAATAGGAAGTTTAAACTAAACTTAACTTTAAAAGATGGCAAATGTAAATAAAACTAAAAATATTAAGAAACAAGATTAAGTAAAACACAACTAAAATTTAAGCTGTGTCTTAATTTTACAAAATTTCAAACATTATTACAAAATTTCTACTATTGTTGACATAGATATTGTAGAAATTTATCATGTTTTATATGGATATATACCACAAAATTTTGTCAAAAGAAGCGTTAAAGCCCCAAATAAACAAAGAAGCCCAAAAACATCATTTGTACTTACAGAATCTTCAATGCATTGTGACAAGTCTGAAACGTGGAGCATGATTTTGAAAACTTTACATCCAATTTTTCCAATGATTCAATTCATTAGAATCATAAATTTCACAACTCACTGTTATAAAATGAACAGACAATTTATCCAGTAGCTTTTTAGAAACAATGTTAAATAGTACTAGCCTGTAGTAACTAGCATTTTTGACTGGTATACCAGTTGTTTAGACACCATGACTATTGTTGACAAAATCCCTCTATAACCTTACCTCCAGTGGATGAATTATCTGTAATTTAGTGATGGTCTTGACATATGTAGACATATCTGAGAATTGAGATAATACCAATTCTGGTTGCTTTAAATCTATTGTTGCCATGCCAACCTCTCCCCTGGCTAGTCCCCGACCTTCAACAATGGCTGAAATGAACATTATTTCACCAGAGAGACGATTATGATCCTGGTCTCAATTGTTGAATTTATATGAGATGTAGTATTAAATATCAAATCTGTACTGCTGAATCGTAATAGACAGAATATGAGTTTTTCTTCAAAACTGTCATTGTACTGACGTTTCGCTCGCAAGAACAATTTTTTTTTTATTCCAGGCAAAATATATAGTTACAACATTTTTTTATTGATAACCTCACAAAATGAAGTTTTACAAAGTAAGCTAGGTACAGAGAAACATTTGGCCCACACTCATGATGAATTATTTATGTTATGGTAAATTATATATTTACATACAATTAGAAATAAGTTTGAAACATTTTAGTCACTAATTTTTGGGAACATGTCAAGGGCAGAAAATGAGACTAGTTTATATGAAGTAATTTAAATAAAGAAGAAGGTAGACTTGTTTTGCTTTCACAGTCAATGTGGTCTTCATGACTTGGTAAAGGGACTCCTGTCTGCCTCTAGACTTTTATCACCTTTAACAAAATTGTTTTCCACTACAACATGGAACAGTTTCTTAGCTACCGACTACAAATACAAGATTATACACCAACCTACAACAGCTGATTTATCAAATCTTGCAGGTGTTGCTCCAGGTGTCATACTTGAACAAGTAAAAGGTGTTTTCCTAGAACCGGGTGTTCTGGTAGATGAGGAACCAATACATGGTGTTCTATGAGAGGTAGGTGTGTTTGAATATGATGTACTAGACCCATTACTTGCTGAAAGGTTAGGATTGTATCTTGGCTTCTTGAATGTAGTACTGCTGCAAGCACCACAGGAACAAAATACAACAAAATAATAATACATTTCACAAAACACTTCCTATTACAAAGTGTACAAATATATCAGCATTCAGTATTAAAAAATATGGTGCAGTTACAAATCCGTGAAAACAAGGAATTAATGTCATGTAAATCAGGCCTAGCAGGGTCGCAGGAGTCCTATAGACCATTGAAAGGTTTGGTTCCAAATAAATGTTTGGGTCCCCAGTTATTACCCGTGAAATATTTTATATAACCGACATACATGAAATAGCATAATGGTAATTCAGACACTAAATGTCAGATGAATAGTCAGACAGAATAATACCAAAGCACAACACAGATGCACTTGTCAAAGTTTCAAACGAAAGGCTGACAATAATCTGTTTTATAAGTTTTATGAAAATAATCATGCATACAAGATTATACAAGGTGTGGATGATAATAAATATTATTCTACCCTGATGCTAAGTGATTGTAATTTGATGCTGATGAAGATCTTGATGACTTGTTCCTTGCACTGGACTCACATGAGCTGGATGTAGTAGTTGATCTGCTGTTTTGCTCCGACTTTGATGGAGTCTTCCATCTACTTGATGAAGATGTTGTGTCATCGTAACCAGGGCTGTCATCAGTGGTTCTTGGTGTTTCCAACAACCCGAAATCTGAACAAAATTTGCACTCATAAGAAATATTTACATCTCATTAGTTTAAACGAATAATTTCTGAATGGACACATTTTTAAGCATTCTAAAAATGAACAATGTTTTTTACAAGCTTTAGTTACAAAAACTGACATCTCAACCACAGGTACTAGACATTTCATTCATACTGATATGCCTGTTATATCATAAAGAAAGAATGCTTTCTTAATAAATAATAGTCATATTAGATGACTGTATGTGTCTAGAACCTGTGATCACAACAAGTGAATATACAGAATTGTCAAAAAACCAACACATCATTTGTACATACAGGGAACTCATTCGGCTATTTTGGGGGCAATTCATAGACCCATTCATCTTCTAAGATAGTATGTTTTCCACTATTTTCATTTAAAATTACCCTCACAAAAAAGAAAAAAAATCTTACAATATTTGTTGGGGCTGATCCACAAATCTTTAATCATATCAAGAGGTCTGTCAAAAATATACTGTGTAATGCAAGTCATGAATGATCAAAAACAGTACAAACTAGTAAAAGATATAACCCCAAAGTTTGGCTTAGAATTCCCCTTTTCCTCAGTCAATTACACAAATCATCCCCCCCCCCCTCCATTGATGGGTGTGGGAACCATTCAACTAAAGCTGTTTTGTGCCATGACATACAGTACAATTTTTGTACACAATCAGCAAGTGATTGCAAAATATATGTAGATATTTGAGTCAGTCATTATTTATGTATTTATACTAACTATATTTAGGTTGATGTTTATTTTGGTTCATTCTCAATCATACACTTTGACTGATGCTTCAAAACATTCTATAAGCACATGAGATCCCTCACGCACAGAATCTGAAGGACAAACAGTCAATAAATCATCAGATTAATAAAACCTTTCAATTAAAAAAGGAAACTGGTTTTATTAACAAAACATAATTATACCCTGGGTCTGGAGCAAATACAGAATCTCGTTCGGAAATATTGTTTCACTCACACTGCCAATGGACAGAACTTCATTCTTTGATTAGTTTACGTGTCCATTGTTTTAACCAGTCTAAATTCTAAACAATTTTTAGCCTTCCAAGTATCTCTGCAAAAGTTTGGTATTGTCAACTTTCCAAAACGCATAGCAAATCTGAATCAACGATGATAAAAATTATTTTTGCGATGAAGGTCGCGAAAACAGATGCTAATTATAGTAATTGAAAAACTGAATGCCGAAATGGAGAATAAACAGGTCATATCACCAAAATACACGAAGATGACTCTTTTAGTGTTTCATGCGACTAATTTCTCCACAAATGACACTTCTTAGATTAAGAATGATTTAGACAAACATTTTTTTGCAGACGATCAATTTTCCAACCAATGCAATCGCCCCGTGACATTCGACTATCCTCGGATATTTCCCCACTACCCATGTATACCAGTTGCTCATTCTCGTCAGCTCTCGGATATTTCCGTACCACTTCGTTACTCTACGAGCACTTGACGTAGTTGGACGAGGTTTTTTGACCAGTTGCCGAGCGCGAAATGGTGTAAGGGAAGTAACCGCTACTAATTTGTATTTATTCCTTACACAAAGAAGCATTCAAAAATAGGTTTGTCATAAGCGAATAATGATATATAAGCATTTTAAAGCATGTGGACCAAATAAAGTATGACACCACATGGGCATCGGTGAGTAGAGAAAATTGGAAAATATTGGAGATTATCAAATCTCACATAGATACACTTTTTTGACACTTGCTGATATCTGGGACCAATATATACATGTATACACTGAACAAAATTTCTAAACGTCCATGTTATAGGATACAAATTTAAGAAAACGGTTTTATATGCCGACTTAAAATTTGGCATTCTAGTATTATATACTTAGTACTCTTTCGACTTTCACAAAGAAAATACCTATTTATCGTCATGGTTGCCCACGCGTGACGGCGAGTACGATTTTCAACTTTTAGCACGAGGATCACGTGTAGGCCTACTATGTAGTAAGCGGTGAAATTCTTTTCAATGCAATCCACGTTGTATGTCCAACACGAAAAACAGAAAAGATGCCGACGAAGACCACTCAAGAAAGTGGCAGGACCGTCGGTATAATTGATGCTGGACAAACTTTTTAAATGTCCACTAGGTACTTCGTCGAAATATATAAGAACATAAACAAAGTTGTGCACATTTGCGCCTAATGAACAGACGGGCAACCAGAAATATTGATAACAAGTGGGAAATAATACAAACAATAGATATTTTATAACTATTTTCCAAATTCTATTTGAATAGATTAATTGATTTATAAAGTTAGTCATATCTGTTGAATCGGAGTAAACACGTACGCTTCTATGTCACGAATGTCATTCCGCCATTTTGTTGATTTCACGTCTGGACGTCCGGACTAGAGATTATCGTGTAAATTACCAACAAATTACACAATAGTTTCTTAAAACAGCACATTTTACATTCTCATTAGAATGATAAACATAAAAAATACTTACCTCTATAAATATTTTATTCGGCAGAGACAATAATAACATATATAACGACGTCAAATCCAGTACACGCCTGCTATCATTTTCAACAAACGGGTCACTTAGGTTCATTTGCACACTAATTTGGTCTATATTTAGACATGGGAAACCACAAAACAGGACAAAATAATGAAAGGTCAGTGATCGGTAGCGTGTCTTTGCAAAAGTTTTGCCAACAATGACTATCTATTGTCGCATTTGGCCCAAAAGTTACGGCGCGTCACAATTAACAACATGATCGATAATTTACTGCAGTTTTAAGGAAAACTATGGTAGTACGTTGACACAGTTGAAAATATGTCACTGTGAGTCGCTGTCAATCATTCATACTCGTTTTCTCGGAGGTCAATACTGCCAAATGCTACACAAGACTGCCAAATGCTGCACAAGACTGCCAAATGCTACACAAGGCTGCCAAATGCTACACAAGGCTGCCAAACGCTACACAAGGCTGTCAAACGCTACACAAGGCTGCCAAACGCTACACAAGGCTGCCAAACGCTACACAAAGCTGCCAAACGCTACACAAGGCTGCCAAACGCTACACAAGACTGCCAAATGCTACACAAGACTGCCAAATGCTACACAATGCTGCCAAATGCTACACAAGACTGCCAAATGCTACACAAGACTGCCAAATGCTACACAATGCTGCCAAATGCTACACAAGACTGCCAAATGCTACACAAGACTGCCAAATGCTACACAAGACTGCCAAATGCTACACAAGACTGCCAAATGCTACACAATGCTGCCAAATGCTACACAAGGCTGCCAAATGCTACACAAGACTGCCAAATGCTACACAATGCTGCCAAATGCTACACAAGACTGCCAAATGCTACACAAGACTGCCAAATGCTACACAAGACTGCCAAATGCTACACAAGACTGCCAAATGCTACACAATGCTGCCAAATGCTACACAAGACTGCCAAATGCTACACAAGACTGCCAAATGCTACACAAGACTGCCAAATGCTACACAAGACTGCCAAATGCTACACAAGACTGCCAAATGCTACACAAGACTGCCAAATGCTACACAATGCTGCCAAATGCTACACAAGACTGCCAAATGCTACACAAGACTGCCAAATGCTACACAAGACTGCCAAATGCTACACAAGACTGCCAAATGCTACACAAGACTGCCAAATGCTACACAAGACTGCCAAATGCTACACTAGGCTGCCAAACGCTACACAAGGCTGCCAAACGCTACACAAAGCTGCCAAACGCTACACAAGGCTGCCAAACGCTACACAAGACTGCCAAACGCTACACAAGACTGCCAAACGCTACACAAGACTGCCAAATGCTACACAATGCTGCCAAATGCTACACAAGGCTGCCAAATGCTACACAAGCCTGCCAAATGATACACAAGGCTGCCAAATGCTACACAAGGCTGCCAAATGCTACACAAGACTGCCAAATGCTACACAAGACTGCCAAATGCTACACAAGACTGCCAAATGCTACACTAAAATCTATTTGATATTATAGTTTGTTCAAGACTGGTATAGTTCAATAAGTTCAATGCCAAAATTGAATTATTACTGCAAATTCAAAACAGAATTTGAAAAATATCTTGACACTCTAAGAAACGACAAATTAAGGATAAAATTCACACAATTTAGACTCAGTAGTCATGATCTGGAAATCGAAGCTGGTAGGATACGTGGTATCAATAGAGAAGATCGAATATGTAAATTGTGTTCGCAAAATGAGATAGAAACTGAGTATCATTTCTTGTTATGTTGTCCCAAATGTCACGATGTAAGGAAAAAGCTTTTTCGTAATAATTCTTGGTCCTGCCTTGAGAAATTTTATCATTTGCTACAGACTGATTGGAATAAATGTATCATAAATACAGCTAAATTTATTTCAGAATCTTTGAGCGTAAGAAAGAATATTTCGCAAACTAGTATGAACTGATGTATTTAAACATAGGGTATGAATACTGTTATATTTATCTATCTATCTCTTGTATACAATGTATCACCATAGCATCTTCTTTCCTTATATTTCTCACTAATGTTTGTCATTCATGTTTATCACTCATATTTGTCAATATACATATAATACAATGTACATTGTAAACATCTACATGCATTACCATATACATGTATAATATGCTGTCTTGTCAGCATATATCATATCACACGCCTACATGTAACTGTATGTTCTCTATTGCAAGTTGTTGTTGTATTGGGGTTTATTGATCGTCGCCACCGGTTTCCCATATGGGCGACGCCTCCAGAAGAATGTTAGTCATATTAGATTTTTGGAGGATAGTGCATGATACAGAAGATGCCCCAGTTCCAGAAGCACCCCTGGTTCTTTTACGTGCTCGATGTAAAGCATCATACACGGGACCTCGGGTTTAAAAGTCTCGTCCGAAAGACTGTTAGTACGGTCAGTGATGGAGCGGGGAATCGAACTATTGCAAGTCTTTGTCATAATTGTCCGTTCTGTGACAATATTGAGGATGAGAGTCATGTAATGTTAGAATGTAATTTGTATGCTGATTTAAGGCAAAGTTTGTACGCTAAGGCGGTTGCCATTGATGATAATTTTACGCACATGTCTAATAATGATAAGTTAGTCTTTCTTTTTAACAACTCTGATATGATTAGGATATGTGCCAAAACCTGTCATAATATTTTACAGCGTCGCACTTTTTATCTCTGTAAATAATGCACGTATTTTTATATATAATTGTATGTCATAGCTTTTATTCCATCTGAAAAACAGCTGTTAATTAAATTAGGACCAATCTGATTGGTCCTAAATGGATTTCATAAGATTATGTTTTTGAGTATGCGCAATAGTGCACGAAATTATTCAGTTTCTTACACAGGTTTTTGTTTTATTATTATTTTTAGTAACAATTAACAACTGGGTTTTCAGTTTTATATGCATATATGTAATTATTTATTACGCTATATTGTATAACTTTAATATCTTAACGTATCATGTGATATTTTGATGTTTTATTGTAATGTCTAGTCTCTTATAACTCTTATTAAGAGTGGCTAATTACTAAAAGTTGGTTCTGTTTTTATGTTATTGTAAAATGTATGTACATGTATATAGATGAGACGAAAATAAAGATTAAAATAAATATAATATCACACGCCTACATGTAACTGTATGTTCTCTATTGCAAGTCTTTGCCATAATTGTTTTTTGTAAATGGCCAATGAATGTTGTTTACAACTCGGTGGAGAATCGTTTACCATATACATTGGGTAGTTGTGAATAACAAGTTTTATCGAGTAAACATCTAATTATGCTATAAACTTTTTTGTAATTATGTTATATGTTAGCTGGATATTTCACATTAAATTGAATACTGGTATTGTTGTCCACAACTCAACCGTTGAATAGTTGACCATGTCAACAGGGGTCACCTTTAAAAAAACGATCATTTAAATACATTACATCTTCGTCAGGATTGAAAAAAAAGATCGTCTGGATTATAAATAGCCTTAAAGTAATGCTCAAAACTTGACAGAGGTATGTCCGGTGTTTTTACATGAGATGATTTTTTTAACAATTTCCAATATAATTTAGCGCCATTGTATCGGTATGTTTCTAAGGTGTAATGAAATCCTTCAATTGAACAAAATGATATCATTATTTGTATTGTGCTTGGTGACTATAAAGTTCAGAAAAATCTTTGCACCGTAAAAGAAAATAGTAAACTACTCCCTTATACGTCTTTAATCCAATGCAAACACTACAATAATCGAAAAGAACATGCGCATTAAAGTTGCGCAATGGCAACTCCCGAATACGTCAATAATAACCTCTTCTTCTTCATAATGCACATTGTGACAATATTGCCATGGACAACTGGTATGTGCATATCTCTAAATAAACCATGACTTGTTGAAATTTGATTTTCATGGCTGTAATTATCTATTGGACGCTTGAATAATTCATCGATTGTACTACACATAAGACATGAACATGATAAAGTTGAAAATGCTATAGTACTGTATATAAAGCGTCTAGATGTATGTATATATGCTTTTATTTATCGTCGCCACCGGTTTCCCACATGGGCGACGCCTCCGGAAGAATGTTAGTCATATTAGATTTGGAGGATAGTGCATGATACAGAAGATGCCCCAGTTCCAGAAGCACCCCTGGTTCTTTTACGTGCTCGATGTAAAGCATCATACACGGGACCTCGGTTTTTAAAGTCTCGTCCGAAAGACTGTTAGTACGGTCAGTGATGGAGCGGGGAATCGAACCAGCGATCCCTGGATTACAAGTCCAGCGTTTACCACTGGACCACTGATCCGCTACAACGCGTCTAGATGTTATGTATGGACTCTTTATATAGAGACCTGTTGGACTTAGTCACGATCCATTATTATAAGTGTTGGATTCTCTACACGGACTGCTCAAGTAATAACGTTTGCTTTATCTATTTTCATCGTTGTTTTTTGTTGTCCTGCTTTGTTTCTATTTACACTACTTCATAATTCATTAAAACTTAAATAAATGCCAGACTTAAAAATCCGAAAATAGCATATTTTTAGTATACATATTTTTAACAAAATTAGAATGAAACATCTTTCCCCGCAATATTTGTTTATCATACATGTACCGAGCAAGTTTGTCTTAAAATGTGTCTTTTGGGACCCAGAAATGACTAGGTTATATATAATATTATTATGATTCATATTTCTGCTTTATATTCTTATTACATAATTAGCAATGTTATTGTATAATTATTATATTCACTTATTATATTGTTCATTTCATAATCATACCATGTTTGGTATCAAAATGTAGATTTCAAATATGAATACTATATTTTAATATTCTATAATGTATTTAAAGTTTTAAACAATTCCAAATTATACACTAAAATCTATTTGATATTATAGTTTATTCAAGACTGGTATAGTTCAATAAGTTCAATGCCAAAATTGAATTATTACTGCAAATTCAAAACAGAATTTGAAAAATATCTTGACACTGTTCGCAAAATAGCATAGAAACTGAGTACCATTTCTTGTTATGTTGTCCCAAATATCACGATGTAAGGAAAAAGTGTTTTCGTAATAATTCTTGGCCCTGCCTTGAGAAATGTTATCATTTGCTACAGACAGAGTGGAATAAATGTATCATAAATATAGCTAAATTTATTTCAGAAGCTTTGAGCGTAAGAAAAGAATAATTTGCAAACTAGTATGAACTGATGTATTTAAACATAGGGTATGAATACTGTTATATTTATCTATCTATCTCTTGTATACACTGTATCACCATAGCATCTTCTTTCCTCATATTTGTCACTAATGTTTGTCACTAATGTTTGTCACTAATGTTTGTCACTAATGTTTGTCACTAATGTTTGTCACTAATGTTTGTCACTGATGTTTGTCACTAATGTTTGTCACTAATGTTTGTCACTAATGTGTGTCACTAATGTTTGTCACTAATGTTTGTCACTAATGTTTGTCACTAATGTTTGTCACTAATGTTTGTCACTAATGTTTGTCACTAATGTTTGTCACTAATGTTTGTCACTAATGTTTGTCACTAATGTTTGTCACTAATGTTTGTCACTAATGTTTGTCACTCATGTTTCTCACTAATGTTTGTCACTCATGTTTGTCACTATACATATAATACGATGTACATTGTAAACATCTACATACATCAGACTCGGTTATGTGTAGTGGACTAAATATAATATCCTACAATGCCAATTCTCTTAATGGCTCAAAATTGACTGAAATAAAACTTTTGATAGATAAAAATCCACATATAGACATTTTATGCATCCAGGAAACCTGCTTCAAAAATAATCATGAAAAAAATATCCCTGGATTCAATTTAGAACATAAGAACTTTTTGGAAAAAAATAAAACATGTGGTGGTTTGGCTATATATATAAAAAATAATCTAAATTATGAACACATCAGGGTAGACAACCCCAGAAACAGTAATACTGACTCTTTAATAGAATATCAATTAGTTAAAATATACTTGAAAGATCAATCCTTTTATCTTGTTAATTTATATTTGAGAGAGATCAGCTCAGAATCTCTTGAACATATAACATCATCAATCCCTTCTAAGGATGGAGCAAAAAACTGTATAATAACAGGGGAATTTAATGTAAACATTTCTTTTTAAAAATAAAACTATAGTGAACGTCTGTGTGTGTGTCTAAATCAAATATAACGGTTTTTTGAATTAAAATATATTTTAAAGATTTCTACTTTTCAAATACTATTTTTTAAAAGATATATAAATAATATAAAAGATATGCTTTATTAAAAGTACTGACTAGCAGTGAACTATTTTGTATATATATATATTATGACTTCATTCTATTATATAACAATAACAAAAATAAATAAGATTTAAATTTTGCGGACCAGCCGCTTTAAAAATATAAAAATGAAGTCTTACACTTTTGGATTCCTCTCATTGCAGTATTTAAGACAATAGGAGAGTGGTGATAAAAATGTATTCATTATGGTGATATGACAAAACGAGAGAACTTTTTAGGGCCTAAAAATAAACAAAGTATTTAAAATAGTATACAATAGTTATACAGTATAAAATATACATCTGACAGAGAGAGGAATTTTAAAAGGTTTTACAGGAGGTTTTACATAATGATGATATTTAAAATTTCGGAGATGGTTCGGCGATGCTAGATTGGAACCAGGGTAATGGATATGCTCTGTCCCAGCACTGACTATATAATTGTTAAAGTTTCTGAATATAAAGGAGGGCCAACAGCCCCCATCCCGACAGATGGGCAACGAATTACCCACCATCCGGATGCGGGATGAGGCCCTCCATATTTAAAGTTGAAGTTTTTCCTATAGGATTTACTGGGGCAGGTTGTTGTAGGGAAAATTAAAGTGTATTGACCGGCAGAATTGTGATTTAATGGTCAATAAATTGATCCATCACTTAGATTCCGCCGGTCAATTTGTAAATGATAAAAAAGTAGTGGACTGGTTTGGTGCTGTGGGCATAGAGGCGGCCAAGGCGCTGGATCTGGACTAAGATTAACTTATGGTCCAGCACCCCAGCCGCCCCAAACCCACATACCAAGTGTAAAGAATAATTGATGAGACCTAAAATTACAAAAATATCTGGACGGTTTACACAAACAGCCAGATTAAAAATGTATGTACATGTATATAGATGAGACGAAAATAAAAATAATATCACACTCCTACATGTAACTGTATGTTCACTATTGCAAGTCTTTGCCATAATTGTTATTTGTAAATGGTCAAAGGCTTAAATAAGCCAAATTAGCCAATAAATAAATGAAGATATTATAGTAACATATGGTGTTAAAATTTGACAGCTCCTCTAGGCTAAGCCCCTATTATTATCTGATGGTTTGTTTTATCACCTCTTTGTTCAAATGGCTTAGTCAATTATACAAATATGCCTTAACACATTCCTGTCTGATTATCTATCAACTGTAGACTCGAAAATTACATAAATCAAAAGAAGTATTAATTTATACCTTGAGTAAAACTACCTGTTTTTTAGAAGCCACCAGTGACAAGCTTGACTCAAGACACTTTAAGACAGACAGATTTTTTATTCGAGACTTATACATAGTACATCGTCTATACAACATGAAATACATACATATATACTGTCACGTGATTTTGAACAAGTAATTAAAACATATAAACTATATTAATACTTATGTAATATGGAAACAAATGCAGTTGTAAATATATTACAAACAATCATAAATGCAAAGGAGATGAATATATTATATTATATCATTTATCATTCTTGATCGTAGTAATAGAGCATTTTTGACAAACAATGACAAATTAATAAGTTCCATTTTGTCAACAGTTTTAAACAAATTCAAATATTTATACACAGATGGATTGACATAATACATATTTTTTAAATATTTTTTTCTCAGTTCTGTATATTTAGGGCAAACACAAATAAAATGATATTCATCCTCAATGTCATTTAAATTACAGCACAAGCAATATCTAACAGACCTATCCTCTCTATTTCTAGCGTATCTACCCGTTTGAATTCTCAGTGGGTGTACAGACAAACGTAACCTACTTACATATGTTCTTAGTGACCTAGGTAAAATATTAAGATACGGTTCATATACTAGTGATGCCTTAAATTGCCTATACATATCCATCATAGAACTCTTGTTCACAGCATCGTACCATTCACACTTAAAAGAGTCTATAATTCTACACCTGAACACAAACAAAAACGATTTCATATCAATATCATGTACATTTTCGAACACCTCGGGAAAACCATAATCGTTTAACATCTTTTTCACAATATACACCCAATTTTTACAACCTTTGTCGCTATAACTAACAGCTTCGTTATACACAGATTTCAATATATTCAATAGAAGCGGCATTTTTAATGTCCAGTATCATTCTAGAACTGGACACTGAAAATAAACGTAAACTTTGTACTTGAACAAGTCTTGTCATCTGTTTTACAGGTATGTTATTGTTATCAATATTATACATTTTTCTATTTTTGCTTTAAAATGAAATGAACAATTAATTAATTCTGATATTCATTAATTCTTGTGAGTTTGTTTGCATTTTAGATGTGTATGACTTAAGTATATTTTTTGATGTATTAATATACAATGTTATACACTTGTTTATTTTAATCACTTTTATTCATTGGAGTATGTAATGATAAAAAATGTTTCTTGTTTAATTACTATACTGTATTTAGGCATTTAATTAAAATTAAATGTATTTGTAAGATGTGTTTTATTTGGTGTAGATGAAGTACTTTTCAAGTCGTTATGGTACCCTCACTAGCTAAGCGATATTCCCCAAATATGCTTTTAAACGACTTGAACTGTACTCACATACAGCATCTGTTTTACAGAGAGTAGATTGACCCCCGCTATATAAGAACCTTGCACGCGTACACTATTTCTAATAGTGCGCTAGACGTAGTTCGCGGATAGTACGGACGGAAGTGGAGGCGAAAACGCTTCATAATATATACAAAATTACACTATCCAAATTCACTATAACCATGTAGTTGTACTATGAAATATAGTCGGTCGGGGAATAAACATTACTTTTCGTTATAACTGAGTATGTTATAAGCATGCACCACTGTGTTGTACAAATGAGTACTGCTGTGGGATTTACAACCTCTTCTGTAAGTGACGTCATTCAAGAAAACGCAACATATGATGTCACTATTTGCAAGCAGGAAACAATATTTACTTCGTATGGTCACCTTGTTTTCATATTGCCATATGGGTCAAATATTGCTTACTCTCAGTACATTGTGACGTCACATGTGACGTTTTATGGAAATTATGTATATTATGTACTCATATTGTCATGATTTACATTTACTTAGATATGTAAATAAAATGTTATTAAACTGTATGAAGATTGTTCGTTCCCAGTAACTTTGCGGGCATCAAGTGATACAAGTTTCGAAGTCGAGCCGACCGCAAAAAAATGCGGCACATGAAGGGAAAATTAGTACCGCCATATTAATCATCTCAAGAAATATATGCAAAGTTCTTTGGTTTTATTATAGATTTGATGAGTATTATGGCTGATTTGTTAGGTATATATAAATTGTGGACGGGAGTCTTGATATAAGCGGCTTTTGTATTATTTGTGTCATTTTTGGCTAATGAGTTTACCCGAATAGTCGCGTATTCCTTTTTAATGCGATAATATTGAAAACATCCAGTCTTGCCTTGTAAGCACCTCCAAGGGACCTTCAGTCCTTTGATTTTATTTACTAGAGAACGGCTGTAAGCATCTCCAGGGACCTGTGTATGTGGCATTCCCTGAAAAACTAACCCCTTCCTTTTTGTTCATAGTTATCAGTATCGGAACAGAATTATTTGCTGCAATTAACATATGGACAATATTATGTTTCAGATTACCACAATGATACGTCAATGGGTGTCAAAATGGCAGATACAATTCATGTTGATGTTTGTGTCACTTACGGTGCTTGTAATATGGATGTCCTGGGCTTCAACGACAACAAACACGGTGCCTATGCCCAGCATCTCCTCTTCCATAAAACAGGAATGTGACTGTGGGAGATCTGATAAAGGTTATTAACTTCATTATATTACACATCTTTGTTAATGCGTGTGTATAATGATCTATTATTATTTAATACCAACGTTATGTTTTGAGTAATGAAATGCCACCACAACTAAGAAAACTGTCTAAGTCAGCACAGTTTTAAAAATAAAGGATTTTTTTCTGGAATGGGGCTTTCCGACACAGAAACAGGGGTGGTATTCACGAAATATCTTGAGGTTAAGATTTTCCTTAAATGTAACATTTTCCTTATTATCCACAAGAGTTTCCTTGAGTGTATAGAAAATACTTAAGTGGTATTCACTTAACGTCTTATCTTAAGATTTTCCTTATATATGGTTGTCATCGTTTTCCTAAAAAGATAAAGTAGCGTCCATTTTCCTTAGATGAAATTAATATTTTCCTTAAAGATAAGGCTTTCCTTTGCTAAGAAAATCTTTAAATGGCAGTGATGAAACTTCTAAGGTTAAGAATTTCCTTATCTTTAACTAAGGTAAAGAAATAAAGATAAATCAATCTTAAGGTAAACCTTTAGACGTTTCGTGAAAACCACCTCAGATACCCATTCTAGCGTTATTTTTACATGAACAGGCATCTGGGTAACACCATAAATCTTCCGTTAAGCCAGCTTCCTCACATGCACATACTTTATCCTGAATTTAAACACGCATCAATGAGGAGCACGTGAACAATGCTCCGCACCCTAAATGAAATCATAGTAATTTATATTGTTCTTATATTTCATATAAAGACATTACCAAAAATGTTCACCACATTACGACTGAAGAGGTTCCAAATAGGAGTGCCATATCAACACACCCATCTGATGAAAAATGTGTGAAAAGACTTCCACAAGCAATAATCGTTGGAATACAAAAATGTGGTACCACGACTCTACTTAAATTTTTAAATGACCATCCACAGATTGCAGCGTGTTTAAATCCAGCAGAAACCAAATATTTTTCTATGTATTTTAAGCGTCCCTTAGAATGGTACAGGAATCTAATGCCTTGCAGTTATTCAAACCAGATAACGATGGAAAAATCGCCGCCATATTTCTACCGTAGGTATTGTGCGGAGAAAATTCGCAAGATGGATCCTAATACAAAAATTATCATAACTGTGAAAGAACCAATAGAAAGAGCTATATCAATGTACGCTATGATGAAGGAATATAAGCAAGTACAAGGGCTATCTTTTGAGGACTATGTTACGACAAGCAACAGAACAAAAATCAAAACGCAAAAGACAATGATACAGTTTTCTAACTATCCAAAACATATGAAATACTGGCTGGACAATTTTGATATGAAGCAAATACTGATTGTAGATGGACAGAAATTCATCACCGATCCTTCCTCTGAATTGATGAAGGTTGAGCGATTTCTGCAGATAGAAAGTTATTTCACTGCTGAACGTTTTGTGTTCAATGCAACCAAAGGAAAGCATTGTTTGTTAAAGTCAGGGGTTCAACAATGTATGGAGTCAAAGAAGGGTCGAGCACATCCAGACGTACTTCCCGACGTTATACATATATTGCAGAACTATTTTAAACCTTTGAATGAAAAGTTCTTTGAACTGATTGGAAGACGATTTGAATGGGGATATTAACACTTTTGTACAATATAGTGTTTTTCTTCTACTGTTTATAAAATAGCAATGTGGCTATCGAACATAGCAAATTATATCTGCAAAAAACATGATAAATCGCATAATTCTGATGAAAAATTATACTCCACTTTGCAAACTGAATATCAAACCGGGCGTTGTGACTGCCAAATGCTACACAAGACTGCCAAATGCTACACAAGACTGCCAAATGCTACACAAGACTGCCAAATGCTACACAAGACTGCCAAATGCTACACAAGACTGCCAAATGTCTATAATTGCTGAGCCATAGTCTCTTATAATTCTTATAGAAGGGTCTTGCATGAGTATGTATGCATTGTTTTAATGAAATATTGTGTTATATGCAATAAATTAAAATATGATGTGTTAGAAATTTCGGTGAGTGTATATCACTACTTATCCCAAAATACATTATTTATTGTTTAAAAACGATACATATAAATAAAACATGTGACATGTAATGGTGCTGTGTTCTATAATATGATAAAGAAAGATAACCATACTATCTTATATGTTTCTTAATATTAGAGTACTAAACTTGTTATAAGAATATAAAGTTTCTATATATAATCATACATAAAAATGATGTGATACTATACTGAGCCACTCTATATATCTATCATTATACAGTCAAACCTGTGTTAAAGACCACCTGCGAACAAAGACCACTATTGCAAAACCTGTCTGCAAAGACAATCAATTTTATCTCCCATCAGACCATTTTCAATGATATTTAATCTGTTAATAGAGACCACCTGTAAACAAAGACCACATTTTGCTGTTCCCATGGGTGGTCTTTACAGACAGGTTTGACTGTACATTCAGATTAAATTTTTAATTGAAGTAAAGAACAATTTGCAGCTGCGATCTGTCTTTCATCGAAAAAAAATGGACCGATATGACGTGGGGGTCGATTTCCGAAGTAACAACTGTACTTGCAATCGGAAAAGTTTAAAACTTTTATGGGATTTTTCTGCATTGAAAATGTGATGTGGGTTGCAGTAAAAGATTTAATATCTCATGTGTCCGCCGTGTTGCCCAATGCACGTCATGATCCGCCGTCGCATGCTGTCGGTGTAAAGCTGTACTTACGGCGCCGGTAAATTGTCCCAATCAGCCTGTATGGCTGCTGAAAGGTCATGCACCGTGTTGATTGCATAATTTGTTCTAACACGGCCTCCTAACTCATCCCATATGCGTTCGATGGGATTTAAGTCAGGACTATTCGCCGGCCAGTCTAAAACATTGACATTATTATCCGCCAAAAAACGTCGAGTAAGTGCAGTTGTATGGGGACGGGCGTTATCATGCAAACGTGTGACGCTCGGTCCGTGGCGCTGAATAAAAGGAACAACTTCTGGTTCAAGAACATTATTGACGTAGGTCTGGACATTGATGTTTCCTTCAATAACGATTAGGCGGGTCTTGTGTACATCCATAATTCCACCCCAGACTAATACTGAACCTCCCCCAAAGCGGTCTCTATCAATGACGCACGCATCAGCGTAACGCTCCACCGACGACGGTAAATTCTCTCCGTCAGCATGACTCAAATTGAATCGAGACTGGTTCGAAAATAATACTGATCTCCAATCAGCACGTCGGAAACGCTGGCGACGTCGGGACCAGTCGTGTGTCGCAGCCCGATGACTACTGGTTAAAATTTGGCCAAAGTACGGTCTGTACGGACGATTCGGGTCATCATTTTGTCGCAATCGGTTCCGAACTGTCTGTGCACTGATTCCATGCCGTCGCCCTATTGCTGATGCCGACAGACGTCGGTTACGTAAGTGTTGAACCGTGAAGTACCGATCATCGGCCGCAGTCGTCACACGTGACCGACCGCTTCGGGGACGGTCCCGAACGTTTCCCTTGATCTGGAAACGTCTTCGCAAACACTCAATTGTCTTCCTAGTGCAGCCGAACAGCCGGGATATTTCGGCTACTGTAGAGTCAGCATTCAGCATCCCGATCGCCTGATTTATTTGGTCGTTATTTTGTCTTGGCATTGCAATTTTACTTGATTTTATGTGAACTTTTTGTATTGTGCCTAATTTCTGGTCAATAAGTGCAGTCAGATACCACCACCGGATATCGACCGTCGCTGCAAAGAGCGCACGTGCAAAACAAGTTAATCGGGCCTCTCGGCTAAGCGCTTGGCTTACTGATAAAACCAACTTTGACAGGTACTCCAACTAATACACTCAACAAAATTCCTAATCGGTCAGTTTATATTGTATCATTATTTTTCTAATAATGCATGTATTCACACAATATTTCACATACCGATATTTGAACAGGTAATGCAGCGAATTATTGATTTTTTTAGACGGCTCGCTATGAAATAAATCGTATTAGGCGTATTGACGTTTATAGCACGTGTTGCACGTGCGGGGCATGGACACATATTTGCACGTGTTCGTGTACACTTTTGTCATTGCTGATGAAAATCCTTTTTGAAAAACACAAAACATGGTGAGAATGACTGAAGAAGAACGCACCCGAGCCGTCGGAATGATACAGGCCGGAACACATTTACGACAGGTGGGTTTTATTTTTTGAAATTTCATAAGAATATTAACATTATTTGTTTGTAGCCATTATATTGAAGGTTCTTGCCACCTGAAATAAGTTGAAAATGGAAATAACCACCAATATAATGGCTACAAACAAATAATGTTAATATTCTTATGCCTACCCTGCTCAACGGACGGTCGGTAAATCTCATGACTGGTACCATCAATGGCGCCTACAGCCATTTCCATTTTAGGCCAACTACCACGCATATGTTGCCATTCATTCACAGATGGCCATTGAATATACCGAGACGTGATAAATATACATAAAAATATCACACCACTTCAATGTGTGTTACTGTGCCTGCAAGACGTATGCATTTTATATCTGCAAATAATGAATATTTCATCATTGTCAGTGGTCGAAAATGTGTTAAAGGATTCAAATTACAGTTTGTACTTGCTTAATGAAAAATGATTTAGTTAAGCAATTGCTATCATTTTAAACTGAAATCGTATATGAAATGATCTTATGTAAGTGTGATTGCCACGCAGAACTAAATGCGATTGAACTTATTTGGGCTCATATAAAGGTCCGAGTGGCTGCAGCCAATATGAGTTTTAAGATGTAAACTGTTCTGATGCTACCTGAAGATGCGATTTCAGACATGTCTGTCCACATCTGGGAGAAATGCTGCCAAAACGCTTTCGTCAAAATGACATACCCATTGACAAAATGGTCGACTTACTAAGTCTTGCGCACGAGATAAATAAAAACATACTCATGTCACCTCTGTGCCACCGTACCTCTGTGCCACCGTAGTAAGTTGATAAATGTTAAGCTAAGTTTACATGAGAGGTGATTAGGCAATCCAATTTTAGATATTTGGTTAACAGCGTTGAACCGTTTCATCACATACCAGCCCCAATAACAGCCAGTGTATGCTTTTTATTTCTATTTCAGGTGCCATTATCCTGCGTAAAAGAAATTTGTAAAATTTTCCGATATGGAAATTATCGTGTTTTTACGGGCCTACTTAGCAAATCATGGGAAGTAGGCTCTCATTATCAGGGGTGCGAGGGGGAATATACAGCAACTTCCGGAAAGGACCCAGGCGTTTTATAGGGCCTCGTCTACAAAGAAGTTGAGGGATAGGCTGTCGTCGAAACTAAATGCGTTGATGTCGAAACGCATTCAGGACATTACAAATCCGAATATAAGGTGAGTTTTTCTTAGTTTTCATTGTAGTTTTTCTTTCTAGCCCGTCTGTGGACATTAATAGTTATGGCCATTTTTCAAGGGTTCATTTGAATACGTTTTAAAACATGTACACAGCATGCTTTTTCAGGACCTACATATCAGTTATTTCAATAGTTCATTTTACCAGTTTAAAACATGACAAAGCATTTTAATGTTGTTTATCCTATGATTCCTCATCACTTCGCAGGAATCTCATGAAGTCAGTGAGAGACTTGAGAGACGGTATGTGGCCATGCAACAGTTACCAACCGGTGCGCAACAACAAGGTCCAGCTGTCGCCACGCATCCCGGTCCAGCTGTCACCCTGCAACCCTGTCCAGCTGTTGCCCCGCATCCCGGTCCAGCTGTCGCCCCGCAACCCGGTTCAGCTGACGCCCGCAACCAGGTCCCGCTAGCGCCCCGCATAACGGTCCAGCTGTCGCCCCGCAACCCGGTCCAGCTGTCGCCCGTCGACTTGATCCAGCTGTCGCCCCGCAACCAGGTCCAGCTATCGTTCCGCATCCCGGTCAAGCTGTCGCCCTTCGACTGTTCATTGATGTTATACATTCCAAGACAATATCTTTATAAATAACGCATTTCATACTACCAAATAATCAACGATTTCAATCCTACTGACTTCCCTTGACATAGCACCTCCAATAGACTTAATAACAAATACAATAAACAACACAATTGTAATTTGGTAATAGCGCCTTGGACACATCGACCGACCGTACCATATATTTTATATATAAGTTTCAAATTTTTTACAACTGACATAATATCATATTATACATGTAATAAATGTACATATTGCATAACGATTCACTACAATCATACAATCATCATTAATTCACTACAATCATACAATCATCATTATATAGCAACATGCCTATCACTGTCTGTGATTCGTCATCACTCTTATTCTTGTATTATTCATACAGTATTTATAAGATATATTTTGGATCCGAGATGACATCATTAACGCTGTGATATACTTATAAACATTGAACACACTATAGCTTTTTTATATAAACGTATATTAACAACTGAAATATTGTACAGTCAAATTAAATTATTTTCATATAATTTATATGAACAAAAACAAATGAAATGTTTATTTTAATTTGTTTTTGGTTTATAACGTGTCCTATCGGTCGACTGTCTATACGCTGAATGACTGAATCCACGTATTCACTCAAAAATCTCGTGCTAACCTACCGCGACACCTATTGGAGCAATCAGGCCAAGGGAAATTATTTTTCGTCTAATTCTCTCTCGATCAATCAACGAAAATTATATTTCCCTTGACATAGCACCTCCAATAGACTTAATAACAAATACAATAAACAACACAATTGTAATTTGGTAATAGCGCCTTGGACACATCGACCGACTGAACTTAAAAGAACGGGAATTCGGCTATAGTTTATCATGATGCCATTTCAGATCCTAAATCACAATTCACAATATTTAATTAACGAACAATTCATTATACATGTGTATATAAATACATAATTATATACATAATTCATAATCCTAACGACTGTGACACTCTGAGTCGTTCTTCCAATGAATCTTTCACATATCCGTCTTTTGCGGAATCACTGAGCCATCTCCCATGGCGTTTAAATAGTCTATCTGTTATTCCATTATTAGCTGCGGCTGTAGCCCCGCCAGATCTCAATGAATGCAAGCAATACTGACTAATATCTGATACATGTGGCTTAAAAGCTTCTATGAAAATTGATCTTAGCATGCTATATGAAATATGCTTGTCTTCTTGCCTAAGCTTAAAACCATTTTTGATGGCACTTATTCGGCGAAATATATAACAATTCGAATCTGATTTGATATCTGCCCAATTAAAAAACCTTTCTAAATTAAACACGGGACATATCAATGTCCCTGTTCTTGCTATAATAATCCATGCCCCATCTCGATATTTATCTGTTTTGCTTGACTCAATAAAAACACTCATATACACACTGTTTATGATAACATCACTACTTCGTAATTTAAGAAGTTCGTTACTTCTAAGAAACCCACCGTATGCCAGCAAACAAGCCGCAATAGTTCTCTGGTTTTTCACATTCCCTTCTACATATAACGATTTATACACTAGAGTTAATAACTCTATAGTTACAGGTTCTTTCTTCCGAATTGGTTTGCTAAGTTTACGCTTAGCCGCTTCCACTATATTGCTAACAAGTTTAGAATTTGTAGGTGAATTTAAGTCTAAAATGTCATGCATCCATTTAATACTATAAAAGGCCTGTATAACTGGGCCTGGTGTATTTGCAGTTTGTATAATGGACACAAGATAAAGAGCCACGTGAAGCGCCTTTGCGGGCAAGATATCCTTACTTTTTATATTGTTACTCAAAGCCCATCGTTTCCATCTGAGGAACGCACTGTTGTAACTAGAACATGTCGTCTCTGCCCTGGATCCTTTGAGTATTTCTGGTAGTAAAGGAATCTTGTCCACTAAGACGTCAGGTAGCTCTTCAATATCATTTGCATATACCTGAAAAAACATATGTGTTATAGAAATTCGTCATTAATACATGTACTACATGGATTTTGTGTACTAAATATATATTGTACTCAAACACATGTTAATTTATTTTATATTGAACTGATCCTGGTTCAAACTTTCCACAATATTGTGTTGTCTATAGGCAATCGCCACGAAACAGTCTTCACACTGTTCCAGCATTTCTAATTGGCAGCCACGCCAGGTAGACAACTCGTATAGGTACATATACTTCTCTGACAGTGTTGTCTCCCTTGCCAAACATTACAGTTTACTATAATCAATATATAAGGCTAGCATTCTAAATCTCAAATCTTCATTTCCGAAAATTCCCTTCCCATTCTTACACGGAACATAAAATTCCTTTCTTGTTGGGAGATCTATGACACCCTTAACATTATGTATAAAATTGTCATCTTCGTTACTAGTACATAACAACGGCCAAAAATTTGCCGATTTCCATAATGGTACAATTAATATACCCTTTGCTTCACAACTCTCTAGCTGTCGCAAAACTCTAGATACCAAAATAACAGGAGGTACAAATAACCCTAACTGTTTACTCCAATCATATGTGAATGCATCAACGCCCCTAGAACCTATATTCCAAAATCTAGAATAAAACATTGGCAACTTTGCGTTATGTTCTGATGCAAAATAATCTACTTCTAAATAGCCCCACTTTTCTTGAATGATGTTAAGAATTTCTGTTGAAATACCCCAATCATCAGTTTCGACTATGTTTGAAAGATAATCAGCCCTATCGTTAAGCTCTCTGGGAATCCATTCTACTTCTAGATTTATAGAATGTATGCAACAAAATGAAAATATACTCATAGCTAATTCTTGAAGATCAGTTTTCATGGAACCTTTCTTAACAATGCTACTTACACCCATGTTATCTGTGAACCATTTAACTTGTTGATTATCTAAAATATGCCTCAGAGAAATCAATACTCTATGCACAGCACATAACTCCCTCCATGTGGAGGATCTCATTTGTTCTATTGGTGACCATACCCCATGCGAAATGCCGTTTATGGTATTTACCTCAAATCCTGCATACCCAATACTGCTTGCGTCACTATACATTATCTTTGAAATTTTATTTACTCCCTTAATATGTTTCAAATTTATGTACGATAAATTTCTTTGCCAAAACAGTAACTGTTGCAAACTCTCATTTTCTATACTTATGTATGAATTCCACGAGGGTGCTTTACTTATATCTATGCTTAAGCTTCTGGTCATAATCTGGGATACGCCCCCAATAACAGTGCTCATAGAAATAATTTGCCCAACTAAACTTGCCACCTTTCTGACATGAACTTTACGATCTGAAATGCATATTTCTTTTATATGACTGATTGTAGCAAGAGCTTTGTCAATCCTAGATTGGCTTATACTAACAGTAAATTCCAAACTATTCAATATAGCACCTAACCACTGCAATATTTGCACTGGAACCCACAGCGATTTTTCCGCTTTGGGTATGAATCCCGATTTTAACAAATCGCCTTTTATTTCATTTGACATTTTTTGTGTACTTTGCAAAGTATGATTACAACCAAACCCATCATCTAAAAACATGATAATACGTTTACCTTCTCCTCGCCACTTTGCTACCAGGGGGCGTGTTACCTTAGTAAAGATATAACAAGCTGAACTTAGCCCAAATGGTAATACCTGAAATTTGTAATACTGAATTGAATTACTATCATCTGTCCAAGAAAATCCTAAATATTCAGTATGAGGCAAATACATATTTATAAAATGATAAGCACTGTGTATATCAAATTTTATCATCCAATAATTTTTCTGTAAATACATCAAAGCCAACCTAAGATCTTCAAATTTCACGGACTGTTTCCAAATATGTTTATTAACCACTCTGAGGTCAAGAATTAATCTCTTTTTGCCGTTACTTTGCACGGACACTGTCAGCGGATTTACTACTAAAGGTATATACTCGCATTTTAAAATTAATCCTCTCTCTAACAAATTAGATATTGCTTGTGTAACAAAATTCGCCTCTTTTACAGCAGATTTGTTGTTCTTTAATATACACCCAGGTGGTTCTGAATAAAATGGAATTTTGTATCCATTTAATATTGTATCTAATATGAATTCACTAGCACCTATACAACGCCAAAATTCTATATGATCTTTAAGTCTATCTCTAACAATAATGTCTTTTTCTCCAGACTCATATTCGTAATAGTCATTAGTAAACTTATCGTCTTGATACAAATACTTTGAATAAGAATACTCATCTTTAATAGTCGTGTTCTGTCTCTCATCGTTTGGTTTGTCTTTATTTCCTCGTGTCTGTTTCTGTTCTGGTAGCCATTGTTGTGTATGGGCACGACCTCCTGTAGTGATCGAATTCTCCACATGCGTAACAAAATCCTCTGCTCTGTTGTCTGAAGTTGTTGTTTGTTGAGCCACGAAAAGAACTCTGTCTGGGCCCATACTGTGTCGTAAACTGTGGTTGTGATGAACTCCCATATCCTGAACTTCCCCATGGTCTATTATTCGACTCCATATCCCTGGGACCCGCAGTATTTCTGTGGTAAGGTTTTGCTTTCCCTCTTTTGCTGCTTTTCTTCTTTCGAATGGCTCGAGCTTCCGCTCGGTTTATTCTTGATTCATCGTCTGAGTCGCTAGCAACAGGGTTTACTTCATATTGTCTTACTGTCTCCCATCCTGCCTCGGATGTGTCGGCAATGCGTACATGTTTATTCCTAGTTTTCAATTTTTCTCGTGACTCTTGCAAATTCTCAATTGCATGCTCTATTTTTCCATTATTTATTGCCCACATGGCCTGCTTCAAATGTTCATCCATTTCAGAATTAAATTTATATTGTACCTTATTTCCTTCGTATCTCCATTTTAAGTCTTTCTCAGTTTTCAACTTTTTTACTTCAGACGAAAGAGCCTGCGACTTTCCTCTCACTTCGTCCTTCAGCGAATTTATTTCTTCTTTTTGTCCTTTTATTTCTACCAACAGCTCTTTTAAACTTCTGTTAATATCATCTCGTGGTATCTCTGCCGCGTGAAATGACTCGCCCTCCATTGACATAACTAATCTAACCGGTTTATAACGTGTCCTATCGGTCGACTGTCTATACGCTGAATGACTGAATCCACGTATTCACTCAAAAATCTCGTGCTAACCTACCGCGACACCTATTGGAGCAATCAGGCCAAGGGAAATTATTTTTCGTCTAATTCTCTCTCGATCAATCAACGAAAATTATATTTAATGATATGCATCATAGTGACTGTATTTACAATGAACAATTTATCGGATTAGCGAACTGTATAATTCCTCTTGCAATTCGATGTACAAACAAGAATACGTAAGTAACGGTATATTTACGATATAATTATATTTCCGCCAAAAGCAAACAGTGTTATTTAAGTTCGATAGCGGAATTCAAAAACGTTGTATTGACGTAAATTGTTTATTACCTCCCTTGTATACAGACATGGTATTTCTAGATTTTGGCATTAGGAATAAAGTATCAGGAATCAAATTTCATATCAGATACAAGAACAAAACAAATTTTGGCCATTGATAGGAAGAACTGAATTTTCAGAAAAGTCTGTCGAAATGCATTAACCAGGATAATATATTTACACCAAGCTTGGGGCGTAGGGGGTGTATTATACCGTATTGATTTAACCATCCTGAATGTAGTTACTGCATTTGGTGATAGAGTTTTTGTTCAAACAACCAACATGGAGTTGTTCACTTAATGTGTGCATTTCTAACTGCGTTTGTACACTTTCATTTACTTATAGATCACTCCGCCTCTTCCTGTGTCTTACATCGAATAAGCATCCAGAAATCTTCAAATGTTTGATTAACTAATCCATTTATTATGGCATTTCGCACAATATCTATTAAGTGTTTTCATTAAGTAAATCTGGTAAGTGATCACTATGACTGTAAACTATAAGCCGGTTATAACTAACATATTAGAATTATAAACATATTTAGTGCTGCTGTCGCTGACGCGTCCTTGCACTTAGTTTGCTTATAATTCCAATATATGAGCTATAACCTATACTCAACGCGCCAGTATGGGTTAACTTTCAACTTGGTATTTGTTGACAACATGTGTTGTGTACGCAATATAGGAATTTCACATTCAAGTAAAATATAACATTTTAGTGAAATAACAAAATAAAGTATTTACAATTAAAACAGTCAGTGCAGGGCAATTGCTAATGATGATGAACATATTAACTAATTGTTCAATTGTTCAATTGCATTGCCGTGTGTGCAGTAAATGGAATGGTTTGGAAACGCAGGATAATGCTGGTAACTGAATTATACTTTGGTAATCAACATCAAGTAACGCATTTGACGTTTCCAGTATGTGGCGTACAAAGATGATCGTGTCGACCAATCTGGTTACTACCGATTGTCACAGGTTTTCGATCGAGTATTTAGGGTTAATTAGTATCGTGGTTGCAAATTTGAAAGTAGATTCTCACAGATATATAGTTAAACATTAGTAATGACGTAAAACATAACCAGAATTCCACAAACGCAAGCCCGTTTGGTATATACTTACGTTATAATTACAATGCAGACAGTACAGATAAACAGACGGACGGACATTCAAGCATCGAATGATACCTGTAGTTTTTGCAATATAAATGAAACATGGTACGTGTGCGTGTATATCCTGCTGAACATACCAATTCAGGTACAACCTGTAAAAGACTGCGAGGTCTCAAGAAACTGACATAACCTAAGAAAAACAATTACCGCGTAATAATAATCCTATGAAAAGAAAATCTAATAAAATTATTTGAAGAAGAACTTACTACATACATTCATATATAACCAGCTTTGCACCCTGGTGCTTTATCTTTGATCGCAGCAAGGTATTTTTACGGGTGTGCACGTTGTCTTTCGTTCGTTTAATGAATACTGTATTCGGAGCTGGTATAAAATAACAAAAATGATTCCAACTGTAGGTTAGCTCGATATGATGGCGATATGAATCTCTGCAAACGACGGTTAGCAATACTATACCCGATTTTACAGTGAAATGAAGATGAAAAGACCGAACTGTGAACATTATTTCATGCTGGCTAATATTTTTATGTGAAGTAACATCGTTGACATCCTCGCGGCAACGGGTTTTCGTAATTTCTACAATATAAATTTGCATATAAATAAACACTGGTACGAATCCAATGCGGAGAATCAGCCTTCTTACATATTTATACTGTCACGTGGAAGCTAGCTACACATAGAACACTCCAGTTCCTGCATGCGTCCGAAACAAGAGGCTCGATGAAGGGAATATTGAAGCGTGTAAATTAAAGGTCATAGCAATAAAATTCCTTTTATCCGTGTAACAAATACACATATTCCATTGTAAAGCATGGACTTCGGGTTTCTCTTGTTATGTTGGAAAACGCAAGCCATCTCTCAGCGTGAAATGGTAAATACCTATTCACAAGCCCAGTGTACATGAGCAATAAATTACATAGAACTAGACTGTGTGTGCCTCTATAACTCAGTCGGTTAAACGTTCTGTATTTAGATGTATTATTGAAAAGTTTAGCACCAGTTCGACTCTCACCCGAGGTATTCTTTACTTTTTTAATTGTTTGTAAATATATACTCCGCACCACAGACGTTCATCAGGTAGCAATATACCGGTTCAATACCCAGAAAGTTATTATTTTTGCCGATAGATCATATTCAAGCCAAAGCTTGAAAAAAGACTCATCTGTGTCACGCGGTCATTTAAAATGTAATCCGTCCATTGCTTTTGCTTTTATTTCATTCAGTATCCTGCCGACAACATCGCGTCCCTCAGAATGCTGTGATGTAAACAATGTAATCGACATTACACAATATGAGAGTAACGCAACTCTGAAACACTTGACATATATGTAAAAAGTAACGTTTTAAACAACAAATGCAATGACGGGATTATAAAAAATTAAATCTCAAATTTATCCAAAAAAAGCAAGTATGACTGTTCATTGATGTTATACATTCCAAGACAATATCTTTATAAATAACGCATTTCATACTACCAAATAATCAACGATTTCAATCCTACTGACTTAATGATATGCATCATAGTGACTGTATTTACAATGAACAATTTATCGCATTAGCGAACTGTATAATTCCTCTTGCAATTCGATGTACAAACAAGAATACGTAAGTAACGGTATATTTACGATATAATTATATTTCCGCCAAAAGCAAACAGTGTTATTTAAGTTCGATAGCGGAATTCAAAAACGTTGTATTGACGTAAATTGTTTATTACCTCCCTTGTATACAGACATGGTATTTCTAGATTTTGGCATTAGGAATAAAGTATCAGGAATCAAATTTCATATCAGATACAAGAACAAAACAAATTTTGGCCATTGATAGGAAGAACTGAATTTTCAGAAAAGTCTGTCGAAATGCATTAACCAGGATAATATATTTACACCAAGCTTGGGGCGTAGGGGGTGTATTATACCGTATTGATTTAACCATCCTAAATGTAGTTACTGCATTTGGTGATAGAGTTTTTGTTCAAACAACCAACATGGAGTTGTTCACTTAAAGTGTGCATTTCTAACTGCGTTTGTACACTTTCATTTACTTATAGATCACTCCGCCTCTTCCTGTGTCTTACATCGAATAAGCATCCAGAAATCTTCAAATGTTTGATTAACTAATCCATTTATTATGGCATTTCGCACAATATCTATTAAGTGTTTTCATTAAGTAAATCTGGTAAGTGATCACTATGACTGTAAACTATAAGCCGGTTATAACTAACATATTAGAATTATAAACATATTTAGTGCTGCTGTCGCTGACGCGTCCTTGCACTTAGTTTGCTTATAATTCCAATATATGAGCTATAACCTATACTCAACGCGCCAGTATGGGTTAACTTTCAACTTGGTATTTGTTGACAACATGTGTTGTGTACGCAATATAGGAATTTCACATTCAAGTAAAATATAACATTTTAGAGAAATAACAAAATAAAGTATTTACAATTAAAACAGTCAGTGCAGGGCAATTGCTAATGATGATGAACATATTAACTAATTGTTCAATTGTTCAATTGCATTGCCGTGTGTGCAGTAAATGGAATGGTTTGGAAACGCAGGATAATGCTGGTAACTGAATTATACTTTGGTAATCAACATCAAGTAACGCATTTGACGTTTCCAGTATGTGGCGTACAAAGATGATCGTGTCGACCAATCTGGTTACTACCGATTGTCACAGGTTTTCGATCGAGTATTTAGGGTTAATTAGTATCGTGGTTGCAAATTTGAAAGTAGATTCTCACAGATATATAGTTAAACATTAGTAATGACGTAAAACATAACCAGAATTCCACAAACGCAAGCCCGTTTGGTATATACTTACGTTATAATTACAATGCAGACAGTACAGATAAACAGACGGACGGACATTCAAGCATCGAATGATACCTGTAGTTTTTGCAATATAAATGAAACATGGTACGTGTGCGTGTATATCCTGCTGAACATACCAATTCAGGTACAACCTGTAAAAGACTGCGAGGTCTCAAGAAACTGACATAACCTAAGAAAAACAATTACCGCGTAATAATAATCCTATGAAAAGAAAATCTAATAAAATTATTTGAAGAAGAACTTACTACATACATTCATATATAACCAGCTTTGCACCCTGGTGCTTTATCTTTGATCGCAGCAAGGTATTTTTACGGGTGTGCACGTTGTCTTTCGTTCGTTTAATGAATACTGTATTCGGAGCTGGTATAAAATAACAAAAATGATTCCAACTGTAGGTTAGCTCGATATGATGGCGATATGAATCTCTGCAAACGACGGTTAGCAATACTATACCCGATTTTACAGTGAAATGAAGATGAAAAGACCGAACTGTGAACATTATTTCATGCTGGCTAATATTTTTATGTGAAGTAACATCGTTGACATCCTCGCGGCAACGGGTTTTCGTAATTTCTACAATATAAATTTGCATATAAATAAACACTGGTACGAATCCAATGCGGAGAATCAGCCTTCTTACATATTTATACTGTCACGTGGAAGCTAGCTACACATAGAACACTCCAGTTCCTGCATGCGTCCGAAACAAGAGGCTCGATGAAGGGAATATTGAAGCGTGTAAATTAAAGGTCATAGCAATAAAATTCCTTTTATCCGTGTAACAAATACACATATTCCATTGTAAAGCATGGACTTCGGGTTTCTCTTGTTATGTTGGAAAACGCAAGCCATCTCTCAGCGTGAAATGGTAAATACCTATTCACAAGCCCAGTGTACATGAGCAATAAATTACATAGAACTAGACTGTGTGTGCCTCTATAACTCAGTCGGTTAAACGTTCTGTATTTAGATGTATTATTGAAAAGTTTAGCACCAGTTCGACTCTCACCCGAGGTATTCTTTACTTTTTTAATTGTTTGTAAATATATACTCCGCACCACAGACGTTCATCAGGTAGCAATATACCGGTTCAATACCCAGAAAGTTATTATTTTTGCCGATAGATCATATTCAAGCCAAAGCTTGAAAAAAGACTCATCTGTGTCACGCGGTCATTTAAAATGTAATCCGTCCATTGCTTTTGCTTTTATTTCATTCAGTATCCTGCCGACAACATCGCGTCCCTCAGAATGCTGTGATGTAAACAATGTAATCGACATTACACAATATGAGAGTAACGCAACTCTGAAACACTTGACATATATGTAAAAAGTAACGTTTTAAACAACAAATGCAATGACGGGATTATAAAAAATTAAATCTCAAATTTATCCAAAAAAAGCAAGTATGACTGTTCATTGATGTTATACATTCCAAGACAATATCTTTATAAATAACGCATTTCATACTACCAAATAATCAACGATTTCAATCCTACTGACTTAATGATATGCATCATAGTGACTGTATTTACAATGAACAATTTATCGGATTAGCGAACTGTATAATTCCTCTTGCAATTCGATGTACAAACAAGAATACGTAAGTAACGGTATATTTACGATATAATTATATTTCCGCCAAAAGCAAACAGTGTTATTTAAGTTCGATAGCGGAATTCAAAAACGTTGTATTGACGTAAACTGTTTATTACCTCCCTTGTATACAGACATGGTATTTCTAGATTTTGGCATTAGGAATAAAGTATCAGGAATCAAATTTCATATCAGATACAAGAACAAAACAAATTTTGGCCATTGATAGGAAGAACTGAATTTTCAGAAAAGTCTGTCGAAATGCATTAACCAGGATAATATATTTACACCAAGCTTGGGGCGTAGGGGGTGTATTATACCGTATTGATTTAACCATCCTAAATGTAGTTACTGCATTTGGTGATAGAGTTTTTGTTCAAACAACCAACATGGAGTTGTTCACTTAATGTGTGCATTTCTAACTGCGTTTGTACACTTTCATTTACTTATAGATCACTCCGCCTCTTCCTGTGTCTTACATCGAATAAGCATCCAGAAATCTTCAAATGTTTGATTAACTAATCCATTTATTATGGCATTTCGCACAATATCTATTAAGTGTTTTCATTAAGTAAATCTGGTAAGTGATCACTATGACTGTAAACTATAAGCCGGTTATAACTAACATATTAGAATTATAAACATATTTAGTGCTGCTGTCGCTGACGCGTCCTTGCACTTAGTTTGCTTATAATTCCAATATATGAGCTATAACCTATACTCAACGCGCCAGTATGGGTTAACTTTCAACTTGGTATTTGTTGACAACATGTGTTGTGTACGCAATATAGGAATTTCACATTCAAGTAAAATATAACATTTTAGTGAAATAACAAAATAAAGTATTTACAATTAAAACAGTCAGTGCAGGGCAATTGCTAATGATGATGAACATATTAACTAATTGTTCAATTGTTCAATTGCATTGCCGTGTGTGCAGTAAATGGAATGGTTTGGAAACGCAGGATAATGCTGGTAACTGAATTATACTTTGGTAATCAACATCAAGTAACGCATTTGACGTTTCCAGTATGTGGCGTACAAAGATGATCGTGTCGACCAATCTGGTTACTACCGATTGTCACAGGTTTTCGATCGAGTATTTAGGGTTAATTAGTATCGTGGTTGCAAATTTGAAAGTAGATTCTCACAGATATATAGTTAAACATTAGTAATGACGTAAAACATAACCAGAATTCCACAAACGCAAGCCCGTTTGGTATATACTTACGTTATAATTACAATGCAGACAGTACAGATAAACAGACGGACGGACATTCAAGCATCGAATGATACCTGTAGTTTTTGCAATATAAATGAAACATGGTACGTGTGCGTGTATATCCTGCTGAACATACCAATTCAGGTACAACCTGTAAAAGACTGCGAGGTCTCAAGAAACTGACATAACCTAAGAAAAACAATTACCGCGTAATAATAATCCTATGAAAAGAAAATCTAATAAAATTATTTGAAGAAGAACTTACTACATACATTCATATATAACCAGCTTTGCACCCTGGTGCTTTATCTTTGATCGCAGCAAGGTATTTTTACGGGTGTGCACGTTGTCTTTCGTTCGTTTAATGAATACTGTATTCGGAGCTGGTATAAAATAACAAAAATGATTCCAACTGTAGGTTAGCTCGATATGATGGCGATATGAATCTCTGCAAACGACGGTTAGCAATACTATACCCGATTTTACAGTGAAATGAAGATGAAAAGACCGAACTGTGAACATTATTTCATGCTGGCTAATATTTTTATGTGAAGTAACATCGTTGACATCCTCGCGGCAACGGGTTTTCGTAATTTCTACAATATAAATTTGCATATAAATAAACACTGGTACGAATCCAATGCGGAGAATCAGCCTTCTTACATATTTATACTGTCACGTGGAAGCTAGCTACACATAGAACACTCCAGTTCCTGCATGCGTCCGAAACAAGAGGCTCGATGAAGGGAATATTGAAGCGTGTAAATTAAAGGTCATAGCAATAAAATTCCTTTTATCCGTGTAACAAATACACATATTCCATTGTAAAGCATGGACTTCGGGTTTCTCTTGTTATGTTGGAAAACGCAAGCCATCTCTCAGCGTGAAATGGTAAATACCTATTCACAAGCCCAGTGTACATGAGCAATAAATTACATAGAACTAGACTGTGTGTGCCTCTATAACTCAGTCGGTTAAACGTTCTGTATTTAGATGTATTATTGAAAAGTTTAGCACCAGTTCGACTCTCACCCGAGGTATTCTTTACTTTTTTAATTGTTTGTAAATATATACTCCGCACCACAGACGTTCATCAGGTAGCAATATACCGGTTCAATACCCAGAAAGTTATTATTTTTGCCGATAGATCATATTCAAGCCAAAGCTTGAAAAAAGACTCATCTGTGTCACGCGGTCATTTAAAATGTAATCCGTCCATTGCTTTTGCTTTTATTTCATTCAGTATCCTGCCGACAACATCGCGTCCCTCAGAATGCTGTGATGTAAACAATGTAATCGACATTACACAATATGAGAGTAACGCAACTCTGAAACACTTGACATATATGTAAAAAGTAACGTTTTAAACAACAAATGCAATGACGGGATTATAAAAAATTAAATCTCAAATTTATCCAAAAAAAGCAAGTATGACTGTTCATTGATGTTATACATTCCAAGACAATATCTTTATAAATAACGCATTTCATACTACCAAATAATCAACGATTTCAATCCTACTGACTTAATGATATGCATCATAGTGACTGTATTTACAATGAACAATTTATCGGATTAGCGAACTGTATAATTCCTCTTGCAATTCGATGTACAAACAAGAATACGTAAGTAACGGTATATTTACGATATAATTATATTTCCGCCAAAAGCAAACAGTGTTATTTAAGTTCGATAGCGGAATTCAAAAACGTTGTATTGACGTAAACTGTTTATTACCTCCCTTGTATACAGACATGGTATTTCTAGATTTTGGCATTAGGAATAAAGTATCAGAAATCAAATTTCATATCAGATACAAGAACAAAACAAATTTTGGCCATTGATAGGAAGAACTGAATTTTCAGAAAAGTCTGTCGAAATGCATTAACCAGGATAATATATTTACACCAAGCTTGGGGCGTAGGGGGTGTATTATACCGTATTGATTTAACCATCCTAAATGTAGTTACTGCATTTGGTGATAGAGTTTTTGTTCAAACAACCAACATGGAGTTGTTCACTTAATGTGTGCATTTCTAACTGCGTTTGTACACTTTCATTTACTTATAGATCACTCCGCCTCTTCCTGTGTCTTACATCGAATAAGCATCCAGAAATCTTCAAATGTTTGATTAACTAATCCATTTATTATGGCATTTCGCACAATATCTATTAAGTGTTTTCATTAAGTAAATCTGGTAAGTGATCACTATGACTGTAAACTATAAGCCGGTTATAACTAACATATTAGAATTATAAACATATTTAGTGCTGCTGTCGCTGACGCGTCCTTGCACTTAGTTTGCTTATAATTCCAATATATGAGCTATAACCTATACTCAACGCGCCAGTATGGGTTAACTTTCAACTTGGTATTTGTTGACAACATGTGTTGTGTACGCAATATAGGAATTTCACATTCAAGTAAAATATAACATTTTAGTGAAATAACAAAATAAAGTATTTACAATTAAAACAGTCAGTGCAGGGCAATTGCTAATGATGATGAACATATTAACTAATTGTTCAATTGTTCAATTGCATTGCCGTGTGTGCAGTAAATGGAATGGTTTGGAAACGCAGGATAATGCTGGTAACTGAATTATACTTTGGTAATCAACATCAAGTAACGCATTTGACGTTTCCAGTATGTGGCGTACAAAGATGATCGTGTCGACCAATCTGGTTACTACCGATTGTCACAGGTTTTCGATCGAGTATTTAGGGTTAATTAGTATCGTGGTTGCAAATTTGAAAGTAGATTCTCACAGATATATAGTTAAACATTAGTAATGACGTAAAACATAACCAGAATTCCACAAACGCAAGCCCGTTTGGTATATACTTACGTTATAATTACAATGCAGACAGTACAGATAAACAGACGGACGGACATTCAAGCATCGAATGATACCTGTAGTTTTTGCAATATAAATGAAACATGGTACGTGTGCGTGTATATCCTGCTGAACATACCAATTCAGGTATAACCTGTAAAAGACTGCGAGGTCTCAAGAAACTGACATAACCTAAGAAAAACAATTACCGCGTAATAATAATCCTATGAAAAGAAAATCTAATTAAATTATTTGAAGAAGAACTTACTACATACATTCATATATAACCAGCTTTGCACCCTGGTGCTTTATCTTTGATCGCAGCAAGGTATTTTTACGGGTGTGCACGTTGTCTTTCGTTCGTTTAATGAATACTGTATTCGGAGCTGGTATAAAATAACAAAAACGATTCCAACTGTAGGTTAGCTCGATATGATGGCGATATGAATCTCTGCAAACGACGGTTAGCAATACTATACCCGATTTTACAGTGAAATGAAGATGAAAAGACCGAACTGTGAACATTATTTCATGCTGGCTAATAGTTTTATGTGAAGTAACATCGTTGACATCCTCGCGGCAACGGGTTTTCGTAATTTCTACAATATAAATTTGCATATAAATAAACACTGGTACGAATCCAATGCGGAGAATCAGCCTTCTTACATATTTATACTGTCACGTAGAAGCTAGCTACACATAGAACACTCCAGTTCCTGCATGCGTCCGAAACAAGAGGCTCGATGAAGGGAATATTGAAGCGTGTAAATTAAAGGTCATAGCAATAAAATTCCTTTTATCCGTGTAACAAATACACATATTCCATTGTAAAGCATGGACTTCGGGTTTCTCTTGTCATGTTGGAAAACGCAAGCCATCTCTCAGCGTGAAATGGTAAATACCTATTCACAAGCCCAGTGTACATGAGCAATAAATTACATAGAACTAGACTGTGTGTGCCTCTATAACTCAGTCGGTTAAACGTTCTGTATTTAGATGTATTATTGAAAAGTTTAGCACCAGTTCGACTCTCACCCGAGGTATTCTTTACTTTTTTAATTGTTTGTAAATATATACTCCGCACCACAGACGTTCATCAGGTAGCAATATACCGGTTCAATACCCAGAAAGTTACTATTTTTGCCGATAGATCATATTCAAGCCAAAGCTTGAAAAAAGACTCATCTGTGTCACGCGGTCATTTAAAATGTAATCCGTCCATTGCTTTTCCTTTTATTTCATTCAGTATCCTGCCGACAACATCGCGTCCCTCAGAATGCTGTGATGTAAACAATGTAATCGACATTACACAATATGAGAGTAACGCAACTCTGAAACACTTGACATATATGTAAAAAGTAACGTTTTAAACAACAAATGCAATGACGGGATTATAAAAAATTAAATCTCAAATTTATCCAAAAAAAAGCAAGTATGACTGTTCATTGATGTTATACATTCCAAGACAATATCTTTATAAATAACGCATTTCATACTACCAAATAATCAACGATTTCAATCCTACTGACTTAATGATATGCATCATAGTGACTGTATTTACAATGAACAATTTATCGGATTAGCGAACTGTATAATTCCTCTTGCAATTCGATGTACAAACAAGAATACGTAAGTAACGGTATATTTACGATATAATTATATTTCCGCCAAAAGCAAACAGTGTTATTTAAGTTCGATAGCGGAATTCAAAAACGTTGTATTGACGTAAACTGTTTATTACCTCCCTTGTATACAGACATGGTATTTCTAGATTTTGGCATTAGGAATAAAGTATCAGGAATCAAATTTCATATCAGATACAAGAACAAAACAAATTTTGGCCATTGATAGGAAGAACTGAATTTTCAGAAAAGTCTGTCGAAATGCATTAACCAGGATAATATATTTACACCAAGCTTGGGGCGTAGGGGGTGTATTATACCGTATTGATTTAACCATCCTAAATGTAGTTACTGCATTTGGTGATAGAGTTTTTGTTCAAACAACCAACATGGAGTTGTTCACTTAATGTGTGCATTTCTAACTGCGTTTGTACACTTTCATTTACTTATAGATCACTCCGCCTCTTCCTGTGTCTTACATCGAATAAGCATCCAGAAATCTTCAAATGTTTGATTAACTAATCCATTTATTATGGCATTTCGCACAATATCTATTAAGTGTTTTCATTAAGTAAATCTGGTAAGTGATCACTATGACTGTAAACTATAAGCCGGTTATAACTAACATATTAGAATTATAAACATATTTAGTGCTGCTGTCGCTGACGCGTCCTTGCACTTAGTTTGCTTATAATTCCAATATATGAGCTATAACCTATACTCAACGCGCCAGTATGGGTTAACTTTCAACTTGGTATTTGTTGACAACATGTGTTGTGTACGCAATATAGGAATTTCACATTCAAGTAAAATATAACATTTTAGTGAAATAACAAAATAAAGTATTTACAATTAAAACAGTCAGTGCAGGGCAATTGCTAATGATGATGAACATATTAACTAATTGTTCAATTGTTCAATTGCATTGCCGTGTGTGCAGTAAATGGAATGGTTTGGAAACGCAGGATAATGCTGGTAACTGAATTATACTTTGGTAATCAACATCAAGTAACGCATTTGACGTTTCCAGTATGTGGCGTACAAAGATGATCGTGTCGACCAATCTGGTTACTACCGATTGTCACAGGTTTTCGATCGAGTATTTAGGGTTAATTAGTATCGTGGTTGCAAATTTGAAAGTAGATTCTCACAGATATATAGTTAAACATTAGTAATGACGTAAAACATAACCAGAATTCCACAAACGCAAGCCCGTTTGGTATATACTTACGTTATAATTACAATGCAGACAGTACAGATAAACAGACGGACGGACATTCAAGCATCGAATGATACCTGTAGTTTTTGCAATATAAATGAAACATGGTACGTGTGCGTGTATATCCTGCTGAACATACCAATTCAGGTACAACCTGTAAAAGACTGCGAGGTCTCAAGAAACTGACATAACCTAAGAAAAACAATTACCGCGTAATAATAATCCTATGAAAAGAAAATCTAATAAAATTATTTGAAGAAGAACTTACTACATACATTCATATATAACCAGCTTTGCACCCTGGTGCTTTATCTTTGATCGCAGCAAGGTATTTTTACGGGTGTGCACGTTGTCTTTCGTTCGTTTAATGAATACTGTATTCGGAGCTGGTATAAAATAACAAAAATGATTCCAACTGTAGGTTAGCTCGATATGATGGCGATATGAATCTCTGCAAACGACGGTTAGCAATACTATACCCGATTTTACAGTGAAATGAAGATGAAAAGACCGAACTGTGAACATTATTTCATGCTGGCTAATATTTTTATGTGAAGTAACATCGTTGACATCCTCGCGGCAACGGGTTTTCGTAATTTCTACAATATAAATTTGCATATAAATAAACACTGGTACGAATCCAATGCGGAGAATCAGCCTTCTTACATATTTATACTGTCACGTAGAAGCTAGCTACACATAGAACACTCCAGTTCCTGCATGCGTCCGAAACAAGAGGCTCGATGAAGGGAATATTGAAGCGTGTAAATTAAAGGTCATAGCAATAAAATTCCTTTTATCCGTGTAACAAATACACATATTCCATTGTAAAGCATGGACTTCGGGTTTCTCTTGTTATGTTGGAAAACGCAAGCCATCTCTCAGCGTGAAATGGTAAATACCTATTCACAAGCCCAGTGTACATGAGCAATAAATTACATAGAACTAGACTGTGTGTGCCTCTATAACTCAGTCGGTTAAACGTTCTGTATTTAGATGTATTATTGAAAAGTTTAGCACCAGTTCGACTCTCACCCGAGGTATTCTTTACTTTTTTAATTGTTTGTAAATATATACTCCGCACCACAGACGTTCATCAGGTAGCAATATACCGGTTCAATACCCAGAAAGTTATTATTTTTGCCGATAGATCATATTCAAGCCAAAGCTTGAAAAAAGACTCATCTGTGTCACGCGGTCATTTAAAATGTAATCCGTCCATTACTTTTGCTTTTATTTCATTCAGTATCCTGCCGACAACATCGCGTCCCTCAGAATGCTGTGATGTAAACAATGTAATCGACATAACACAATATGAGAGTAACGCAACTCTGAAACACTTGACATATATGTAAAAAGTAACGTTTTAAACAACAAATGCAATGACGGGATTATAAAAAATTAAATCTCAAATTTATCCAAAAAAAGCAAGTATGACTGTTCATTGATGTTATACATTCCAAGACAATATCTTTATAAATAACGCATTTCATACTACCAAATAATCAACGATTTCAATCCTACTGACTTAATGATATGCATCATAGTGACTGTATTTACAATGAACAATTTATCGCATTAGCGAACTGTATAATTCCTCTTGCAATTCGATGTACAAACAAGAATACGTAAGTAACGGTATATTTACGATATAATTATATTTCCGCCAAAAGCAAACAGTGTTATTTAAGTTCGATAGCGGAATTCAAAAACGTTGTATTGACGTAAACTGTTTATTACCTCCCTTGTATACAGACATGGTATTTCTAGATTTTGGCATTAGGAATAAAGTATCAGGAATCAAATTTCATATCAGATACAAGAACAAAACAAATTTTGGCCATTGATAGGAAGAACTGAATTTTCAGAAAAGTCTGTCGAAATGCATTAACCAGGATAATATATTTACACCAAGCTTGGGGCGTAGGGGGTGTATTATACCGTATTGATTTAACCATCCTAAATGTAGTTACTGCATTTGGTGATAGAGTTTTTGTTCAAACAACCAACATGGAGTTGTTCACTTAATGTGTGCATTTCTAACTGCGTTTGTACACTTTCATTTACTTATAGATCACTCCGCCTCTTCCTGTGTCTTACATCGAATAAGCATCCAGAAATCTTCAAATGTTTGATTAACTAATCCATTTATTATGGCATTTCGCACAATATCTATTAAGTGTTTTCATTAAGTAAATCTGGTAAGTGATCACTATGACTGTAAACTATAAGCCGGTTATAACTAACATATTAGAATTATAAACATATTTAGTGCTGCTGTCGCTGACGCGTCCTTGCACTTAGTTTGCTTATAATTCCAATATATGAGCTATAACCTATACTCAACGCGCCAGTATGGGTTAACTTTCAACTTGGTATTTGTTGACAACATGTGTTGTGTACGCAATATAGGAATTTCACATTCAAGTAAAATATAACATTTTAGTGAAATAACAAAATAAAGTATTTACAATTAAAACAGTCAGTGCAGGGCAATTGCTAATGATGATGAACATATTAACTAATTGTTCAATTGTTCAATTGCATTGCCGTGTGTGCAGTAAATGGAATGGTTTGGAAACGCAGGATAATGCTGGTAACTGAATTATACTTTGGTAATCAACATCAAGTAACGCATTTGACGTTTCCAGTATGTGGCGTACAAAGATGATCGTGTCGACCAATCTGGTTACTACCGATTGTCACAGGTTTTCGATCGAGTATTTAGGGTTAATTAGTATCGTGGTTGCAAATTTGAAAGTAGATTCTCACAGATATATAGTTAAACATTAGTAATGACGTAAAACATAACCAGAATTCCACAAACGCAAGCCCGTTTGGTATATACTTACGTTATAATTACAATGCAGACAGTACAGATAAACAGACGGACGGACATTCAAGCATCGAATGATACCTGTAGTTTTTGCAATATAAATGAAACATGGTACGTGTGCGTGTATATCCTGCTGAACATACCAATTCAGGTACAACCTGTAAAAGACTGCGAGGTCTCAAGAAACTGACATGACCTAAGAAAAACAATTACCGCGTAATAATAATCCTATGAAAAGAAAATCTAATAAAATTATTTGAAGAAGAACTTACTACATACATTCATATATAACCAGCTTTGCACCCTGGTGCTTTATCTTTGATCGCAGCAAGGTATTTTTACGGGTGTGCACGTTGTCTTTCGTTCGTTTAATGAATACTGTATTCGGAGCTGGTATAAAATAACAAAAATGATTCCAACTGTAGGTTAGCTCGATATGATGGCGATATGAATCTCTGCAAACGACGGTTAGCAATACTATACCCGATTTTACAGTGAAATGAAGATGAAAAGACCGAACTGTGAACATTATTTCATGCTGGCTAATATTTTTATGTGAAGTAACATCATTGACATCCTCGCGGCAACGGGTTTTCGTAATTTCTACAATATAAATTTGCATATAAATAAACACTGGTACGAATCCAATGCGGAGAATCAGCCTTCTTACATATTTATACTGTCACGTAGAAGCTAGCTACACATAGAACACTCCAGTTCCTGCATGCGTCCGAAACAAGAGGCTCGATGAAGGGAATATTGAAGCGTGTAAATTAAAGGTCATAGCAATAAAATTCCTTTTATCCGTGTAACAAATACACATATTCCATTGTAAAGCATGGACTTCGGGTTTCTCTTGTCATGTTGGAAAACGCAAGCCATCTCTCAGCGTGAAATGGTAAATACCTATTCACAAGCCCAGTGTACATGAGCAATAAATTACATAGAACTAGACTGTGTGTGCCTCTATAACTCAGTCGGTTAAACGTTCTGTATTTAGATGTATTATTGAAAAGTTTAGCACCAGTTCGACTCTCACCCGAGGTATTCTTTACTTTTTTAATTGTTTGTAAATATATACTCCGCACCACAGACGTTCATCAGGTAGCAATATACCGGTTCAATACCCAGAAAGTTATTATTTTTGCCGATAGATCATATTCAAGCCAAAGCTTGAAAAAAGACTCATCTGTGTCACGCGGTCATTTAAAATGTAATCCGTCCATTGCTTTTGCTTTTATTTCATTCAGTATCCTGCCGACAACATCGCGTCCCTCAGAATGCTGTGATGTAAACAATGTAATCGACATTACACAATATGAGAGTAACGCAACTCTGAAACACTTGACATATATGTAAAAATTAACGTTTTAAACAACAAATGCAATGACGGGATTATAAAAAATTAAATCTCAAATTTATCCAAAAAAAGCAAGTATGACTGTTCATTGATGTTATACATTCCAAGACAATATCTTTATAAATAACGCATTTCATACTACCAAATAATCAACGATTTCAATCCTACTGACTTAATGATATGCATCATAGTGACTGTATTTACAATGAACAATTTATCGCATTAGCGAACTGTATAATTCCTCTTGCAATTCGATGTACAAACAAGAATACGTAAGTAACGGTATATTTACGATATAATTATATTTCCGCCAAAAGCAAACAGTGTTATTTAAGTTCGATAGCGGAATTCAAAAACGTTGTATTGACGTAAACTGTTTATTACCTCCCTTGTATACAGACATGGTATTTCTAGATTTTGGCATTAGGAATAAAGTATCAGGAATCAAATTTCATATCAGATACAAGAACAAAACAAATTTTGGCCATTGATAGGAAGAACTGAATTTTCAGAAAAGTCTGTCGAAATGCATTAACCAGGATAATATATTTACACCAAGCTTGGGGCGTAGGGGGTGTATTATACCGTATTGATTTAACCATCCTAAATGTAGTTACTGCATTTGGTGATAGAGTTTTTGTTCAAACAACCAACATGGAGTTGTTCACTTAATGTGTGCATTTCTAACTGCGTTTGTACACTTTCATTTACTTATAGATCACTCCGCCTCTTCCTATGTCTTACATCGAATAAGCATCCAGAAATCTTCAAATGTTTGATTAACTAATCCATTTATTATGGCATTTCGCACAATATCTATTAAGTGTTTTCATTAAGTAAATCTGGTAAGTGATCACTATGACTGTAAACTATAAGCCGGTTATAACTAACATATTAGAATTATAAACATATTTAGTGCTGCTGTCGCTGACGCGTCCTTGCACTTAGTTTGCTTATAATTCCAATACATGAGCTATAGCCTATACTCAACGCGCCAGTATGGGTTAACTTTCAACTTGGTATTTGTTGACAACATGTGTTGTGTACGCAATATAGGAATTTCACATTCAAGTAAAATATAACATTTTAGTGAAATAACAAAATAAAGTATTTACAATTAAAACAGTCAGTGCAGGGCAATTGCTAATGATGATGAACATATTAACTAATTGTTCAATTGTTCAATTGCATTGCCGTGTGTGCAGTAAATGGAATGGTTTGGAAACGCAGGATAATGCTGGTAACTGAATTATACTTTGGTAATCAACATCAAGTAACGCATTTGACGTTTCCAGTATGTGGCGTACAAAGATGATCGTGTCGACCAATCTGGTTACTACCGATTGTCACAGGTTTTCGATCGAGTATTTAGGGTTAATTAGTATCGTGGTTGCAAATTTGAAAGTAGATTCTCACAGATATATAGTTAAACATTAGTAATGACGTAAAACATAACCAGAATTCCACAAACGCAAGCCCGTTTGGTATATACTTACGTTATAATTACAATGCAGACAGTACAGATAAACAGACGGACGGACATTCAAGCATCGAATGATACCTGTAGTTTTTGCAATATAAATGAAACATGGTACGTGTGCGTGTATATCCTGCTGAACATACCAATTCAGGTACAACCTGACTACCTGTAAAAGACTGCGAGGTCTCAAGAAACTGACATAACCTAAGAAAAACAATTACCGCGTAATAATAATCCTATGAAAAGAAAATCTAATAAAATTATTTGAAGAAGAACTTACTACATACATTCATATATAACCAGCTTTGCACCCTGGTGCTTTATCTTTGATCGCAGCAAGGTATTTTTACGGGTGTGCACGTTGTCTTTCGTTCGTTTAATGAATACTGTATTCGGAGCTGGTATAAAATAACAAAAATGATTCCAACTGTAGGTTAGCTCGATATGATGGCGATATGAATCTCTGCAAACGACGGTTAGCAATACTATACCCGATTTTACAGTGAAATGACGATGAAAAGACCGAACTGTGAACATTATTTCATGCTGGCTAATATTTTTATGTGAAGTAACATCGTTGACATCCTCGCGGCAACGGGTTTTCGTAATTTCTACAATATAAATTTGCATATAAATAAACACTGGTACGAATCCAATGCGGAGAATCAGCCTTCTTACATATTTATACTGTCACGTAGAAGCTAGCTACACATAGAACACTCCAGTTCCTGCATGCGTCCGAAACAAGAGGCTCGATGAAGGGAATATTGAAGCGTGTAAATTAAAGGTCATAGCAATAAAATTCCTTTTATCCGTGTAACAAATACACATATTCCATTGTAAAGCATGGACTTCGGGTTTCTCTTGTTATGTTGGAAAACGCAAGCCATCTCTCAGCGTGAAATGGTAAATACCTATTCACAAGCCCAGTGTACATGAGCAATAAATTACATAGAACTAGACTGTGTGTGCCTCTATAACTCAGTCGGTTAAACGTTCTGTATTTAGATGTATTATTGAAAAGTTTAGCACCAGTTCGACTCTCACCCGAGGTATTCTTTACTTTTTTAATTGTTTGTAAATATATACTCCGCACCACAGACGTTCATCAGGTAGCAATATACCGGTTCAATACCCAGAAAGTTATTATTTTTGCCGATAGATCATATTCAAGCCAAAGCTTGAAAAAAGACTCATCTGTGTCACGCGGTCATTTAAAATGTAATCCGTCCATTGCTTTTCCTTTTATTTCATTCAGTATCCTGCCGACAACATCGCGTCCCTCAGAATGCTGTGATGTAAACAATGTAATCGACATTACACAATATGAGAGTAACGCAACTCTGAAACACTTGACATATATGTAAAAAGTAACGTTTTAAACAACAAATGCAATGACGGGATTATAAAAAATTAAATCTCAAATTTATCCAAAAAAAGCAAGTATGACTGTTCATTGATGTTATACATTCCAAGACAATATCTTTATAAATAACGCATTTCATACTACCAAATAATCAACGATTTCAATCCTACTGACTTAATGATATGCATCATAGTGACTGTATTTACAATGAACAATTTATCGCATTAGCGAACTGTATAATTCCTCTTGCAATTCGATGTACAAACAAGAATACGTAAGTAACGGTATATTTACGATATAATTATATTTCCGCCAAAAGCAAACAGTGTTATTTAAGTTCGATAGCGGAATTCAAAAACGTTGTATTGACGTAAACTGTTTATTACCTCCCTTGTATACAGACATGGTATTTCTAGATTTTGGCATTAGGAATAAAGTATCAGGAATCAAATTTCATATCAGATACAAGAACAAAACAAATTTTGGCCATTGATAGGAAGAACTGAATTTTCAGAAAAGTCTGTCGAAATGCATTAACCAGGATAATATATTTACACCAAGCTTGGGGCGTAGGGGGTGTATTATACCGTATTGATTTAACCATCCTAAATGTAGTTACTGCATTTGGTGATAGAGTTTTTGTTCAAACAACCAACATGGAGTTGTTCACTTAATGTGTGCATTTCTAACTGCGTTTGTACACTTTCATTTACTTATAGATCACTCCGCCTCTTCCTGTGTCTTACATCGAATAAGCATCCAGAAATCTTCAAATGTTTGATTAACTAATCCATTTATTATGGCATTTCGCACAATATCTATTAAGTGTTTTCATTAAGTAAATCTGGTAAGTGATCACTATGACTGTAAACTATAAGCCGGTTATAACTAACATATTAGAATTATAAACATATTTAGTGCTGCTGTCGCTGACGCGTCCTTGCACTTAGTTTGCTTATAATTCCAATATATGAGCTATAGCCTATACTCAACGCGCCAGTATGGGTTAACTTTCAACTTGGTATTTGTTGACAACATGTGTTGTGTACGCAATATAGGAATTTCACATTCAAGTAAAATATAACATTTTAGTGAAATAACAAAATAAAGTATTTACAATTAAAACAGTCAGTGCAGGGCAATTGCTAATGATGATGAACATATTAACTAATTGTTCAATTGTTCAATTGCATTGCCGTGTGTGCAGTAAATGGAATGGTTTGGAAACGCAGGATAATGCTGGTAACTGAATTATACTTTGGTAATCAACATCAAGTAACGCATTTGACGTTTCCAGTATGTGGCGTACAAAGATGATCGTGTCGACCAATCTGGTTACTACCGATTGTCACAGGTTTTCGATCGAGTATTTAGGGTTAATTAGTATCGTGGTTGCAAATTTGAAAGTAGATTCTCACAGATATATAGTTAAACATTAGTAATGACGTAAAACATAACCAGAATTCCACAAACGCAAGCCCGTTTGGTATATACTTACGTTATAATTACAATGCAGACAGTACAGATAAACAGACGGACGGACATTCAAGCATCGAATGATACCTGTAGTTTTTGCAATATAAATGAAACATGGTACGTGTGCGTGTATATCCTGCTGAACATACCAATTCAGGTACAACCTGACTACCTGTAAAAGACTGCGAGGTCTCAAGAAACTGACATAACCTAAGAAAAACAATTACCGCGTAATAATAATCCTATGAAAAGAAAATCTAATAAAATTATTTGAAGAAGAACTTACTACATACATTCATATATAACCAGCTTTGCACCCTGGTGCTTTATCTTTGATCGCAGCAAGGTATTTTTACGGGTGTGCACGTTGTCTTTCGTTCGTTTAATGAATACTGTATTCGGAGCTGGTATAAAATAACAAAAATGATTCCAACTGTAGGTTAGCTCGATATGATGGCGATATGAATCTCTGCAAACGACGGTTAGCAATACTATACCCGATTTTACAGTGAAATGACGATGAAAAGACCGAACTGTGAACATTATTTCATGCTGGCTAATATTTTTATGTGAAGTAACATCGTTGACATCCTCGCGGCAACGGGTTTTCGTAATTTCTACAATATAAATTTGCATATAAATAAACACTGGTACGAATCCAATGCGGAGAATCAGCCTTCTTACATATTTATACTGTCACGTAGAAGCTAGCTACACATAGAACACTCCAGTTCCTGCATGCGTCCGAAACAAGAGGCTCGATGAAGGGAATATTGAAGCGTGTAAATTAAAGGTCATAGCAATAAAATTCCTTTTATCCGTGTAACAAATACACATATTCCATTGTAAAGCATGGACTTCGGGTTTCTCTTGTTATGTTGGAAAACGCAAGCCATCTCTCAGCGTGAAATGGTAAATACCTATTCACAAGCCCAGTGTACATGAGCAATAAATTACATAGAACTAGACTGTGTGTGCCTCTATAACTCAGCCGGTTAAACGTTCTGTATTTAGATGTATTATTGAAAAGTTTAGCACCAGTTCGACTCTCACCCGAGGTATTCTTTACTTTTTTAATTGTTTGTAAATATATACTCCGCACCACAGACGTTCATCAGGTAGCAATATACCGGTTCAATACCCAGAAAGTTATTATTTTTGCCGATAGATCATATTCAAGCCAAAGCTTGAAAAAAGACTCATCTGTGTTACGCGGTCATTTAAAATGTAATCCGTCCATTGCTTTTGCTTTTATTTCATTCAGTATCCTGCCGACAACATCGCGTCCCTCAGAATGCTGTGATGTAAACAATGTAATCGACATTACACAATATGAGAGTAACGCAACTCTGAAACACTTGACATATATGTAAAAAGTAACGTTTTAAACAACAAATGCAATGACGGGATTATAAAAAATTAAATCTCAAATTTATCCAAAAAAAGCAAGTATGACTGTTCATTGATGTTATACATTCCAAGACAATATCTTTATAAATAACGCATTTCATACTACCAAATAATCAACGATTTCAATCCTACTGACTTAATGATATGCATCATAGTGACTGTATTTACAATGAACAATTTATCGCATTAGCGAACTGTATAATTCCTCTTGCAATTCGATGTACAAACAAGAATACGTAAGTAACGGTATATTTACGATATAATTATATTTCCGCCAAAAGCAAACAGTGTTATTTAAGTTCGATAGCGGAATTCAAAAACGTTGTATTGACGTAAACTGTTTATTACCTCCCTTGTATACAGACATGGTATTTCTAGATTTTGGCATTAGGAATAAAGTATCAGGAATCAAATTTCATATCAGATACAAGAACAAAACAAATTTTGGCCATTGATAGGAAGAACTGAATTTTCAGAAAAGTCTGTCGAAATGCATTAACCAGGATAATATATTTACACCAAGCTTGGGGCGTAGGGGGTGTATTATACCGTATTGATTTAACCATCCTAAATGTAGTTACTGCATTTGGTGATAGAGTTTTTGTTCAAACAACCAACATGGAGTTGTTCACTTAATGTGTGCATTTCTAACTGCGTTTGTACACTTTCATTTACTTATAGATCACTCCGCCTCTTCCTGTGTCTTACATCGAATAAGCATCCAGAAATCTTCAAATGTTTGATTAACTAATCCATTTATTATGGCATTTCGCACAATATCTATTAAGTGTTTTCATTAAGTAAATCTGGTAAGTGATCACTATGACTGTAAACTATAAGCCGGTTATAACTAACATATTAGAATTATATACATATTTAGTGCTGCTGTCGCTGACGCGTCCTTGCACTTAGTTTGCTTATAATTCCAATATATGAGCTATAACCTATACTCAACGCGCCAGTATGGGTTAACTTTCAACTTGGTATTTGTTGACAACATGTGTTGTGTACGCAATATAGGAATTTCACATTCAAGTAAAATATAACATTTTAGTGAAATAACAAAATAAAGTATTTACAATTAAAACAGTCAGTGCAGGGCAATTGCTAATGATGATGAACATATTAACTAATTGTTCAATTGTTCAATTGCATTGCCGTGTGTGCAGTAAATGGAATGGTTTGGAAACGCAGGATAATGCTGGTAACTGAATTATACTTTGGTAATCAACATCAAGTAACGCATTTGACGTTTCCAGTATGTGGCGTACAAAGATGATCGTGTCGACCAATCTGGTTACTACCGATTGTCACAGGTTTTCGATCGAGTATTTAGGGTTAATTAGTATCGTGGTTGCAAATTTGAAAGTAGATTCTCACAGATATATAGTTAAACATTAGTAATGACGTAAAACATAACCAGAATTCCACAAACGCAAGCCCGTTTGGTATATACTTACGTTATAATTACAATGCAGACAGTACAGATAAACAGACGGACGGACATTCAAGCATCGAATGATACCTGTAGTTTTTGCAATATAAATGAAACATGGTACGTGTGCGTGTATATCCTGCTGAACATACCAATTCAGGTACAACCTGTAAAAGACTGCGAGGTCTCAAGAAACTGACATAACCTAAGAAAAACAATTACCGCGTAATAATAATCCTATGAAAAGAAAATCTAATAAAATTATTTGAAGAAGAACTTACTACATACATTCATATATAACCAGCTTTGCACCCTGGTGCTTTATCTTTGATCGCAGCAAGGTATTTTTACGGGTGTGCACGTTGTCTTTCGTTCGTTTAATGAATACTGTATTCGGAGCTGGTATAAAATAACAAAAATGATTCCAACTGTAGGTTAGCTCGATATGATGGCGATATGAATCTCTGCAAACGACGGTTAGCAATACTATACCCGATTTTACAGTGAAATGAAGATGAAAAGACCGAACTGTGAACATTATTTCATGCTGGCTAATATTTTTATGTGAAGTAACATCGTTGACATCCTCGCGGCAACGGGTTTTCGTAATTTCTACAATATAAATTTGCATATAAATAAACACTGGTACGAATCCAATGCGGAGAATCAGCCTTCTTACATATTTATACTGTCACGTAGAAGCTAGCTACACATAGAACACTCCAGTTCCTGCATGCGTCCGAAACAAGAGGCTCGATGAAGGGAATATTGAAGCGTGTAAATTAAAGGTCATAGCAATAAAATTCCTTTTATCCGTGTAACAAATACACATATTCCATTGTAAAGCATGGACTTCGGGTTTCTCTTGTTATGTTGGAAAACGCAAGCCATCTCTCAGCGTGAAATGGTAAATACCTATTCACAAGCCCAGTGTACATGAGCAATAAATTACATAGAACTAGACTGTGTGTGCCTCTATAACTCAGTCGGTTAAACGTTCTGTATTTAGATGTATTATTGAAAAGTTTAGCACCAGTTCGACTCTCACCCGAGGTATTCTTTACTTTTTTAATTGTTTGTAAATATATACTCCGCACCACAGACGTTCATCAGGTAGCAATATACCGGTTCAATACCCAGAAAGTTATTATTTTTGCCGATAGATCATATTCAAGCCAAAGCTTGAAAAAAGACTCATCTGTGTCACGCGGTCATTTAAAATGGAATCCGTCCATTGCTTTTGCTTTTATTTCATTCAGTATCCTGCCGACAACATCGCGTCCCTCAGAATGCTGTGATGTAAACAATGTAATCGACATTACACAATATGAGAGTAACGCAACTCTGAAACACTTGACATATATGTAAAAAGTAACGTTTTAAACAACAAATGCAATGACGGGATTATAAAAAATTAAATCTCAAATTTATCCAAAAAAAGCAAGTATGACTGTTCATTGATGTTATACATTCCAAGACAATATCTTTATAAATAACGCATTTCATACTACCAAATAATCAACGATTTCAATCCTACTGACTTAATGATATGCATCATAGTGACTGTATTTACAATGAACAATTTATCGGATTAGCGAACTGTATAATTCCTCTTGCAATTCGATGTACAAACAAGAATACGTAAGTAACGGTATATTTACGATATAATTATATTTCCGCCAAAAGCAAACAGTGTTATTTAAGTTCGATAGCGGAATTCAAAAACGTTGTATTGACGTAAACTGTTTATTACCTCCCTTGTATACAGACATGGTATTTCTAGATTTTGGCATTAGGAATAAAGTATCAGGAATCAAATTTCATATCAGATACAAGAACAAAACAAATTTTGGCCATTGATAGGAAGAACTGAATTTTCAGAAAAGTCTGTCGAAATGCATTAACCAGGATAATATATTTACACCAAGCTTGGGGCGTAGGGGGTGTATTATACCGTATTGATTTAACCATCCTAAATGTAGTTACTGCATTTGGTGATAGAGTTTTTGTTCAAACAACCAACATGGAGTTGTTCACTTAATGTGTGCATTTCTAACTGCGTTTGTACACTTTCATTTACTTATAGATCACTCCGCCTCTTCCTGTGTCTTACATCGAATAAGCATCCAGAAATCTTCAAATGTTTGATTAACTAATCCATTTATTATGGCATTTCGCACAATATCTATTAAGTGTTTTCATTAAGTAAATCTGGTAAGTGATCACTATGACTGTAAACTATAAGCCGGTTATAACTAACATATTAGAATTATAAACATATTTAGTGCTGCTGTCGCTGACGCGTCCTTGCACTTAGTTTGCTTATAATTCCAATATATGAGCTATAACCTATACTCAACGCGCCAGTATGGGTTAACTTTCAACTTGGTATTTGTTGACAACATGTGTTGTGTACGCAATATAGGAATTTCACATTCAAGTAAAATATAACATTTTAGTGAAATAACAAAATAAAGTATTTACAATTAAAACAGTCAGTGCAGGGCAATTGCTAATGATGATGAACATATTAACTAATTGTTCAATTGTTCAATTGCATTGCCGTGTGTGCAGTAAATGGAATGGTTTGGAAACGCAGGATAATGCTGGTAACTGAATTATACTTTGGTAATCAACATCAAGTAACGCATTTGACGTTTCCAGTATGTGGCGTACAAAGATGATCGTGTCGACCAATCTGGTTACTACCGATTGTCACAGGTTTTCGATCGAGTATTTAGGGTTAATTAGTATCGTGGTTGCAAATTTGAAAGTAGATTCTCACAGATATATAGTTAAACATTAGTAATGACGTAAAACATAACCAGAATTCCACAAACGCAAGCCCGTTTGGTATATACTTACGTTATAATTACAATGCAGACAGTACAGATAAACAGACGGACGGACATTCAAGCATCGAATGATACCTGTAGTTTTTGCAATATAAATGAAACATGGTACGTGTGCGTGTATATCCTGCTGAACATACCAATTCAGGTACAACCTGTAAAAGACTGCGAGGTCTCAAGAAACTGACATAACCTAAGAAAAACAATTACCGCGTAATAATAATCCTATGAAAAGAAAATCTAATAAAATTATTTGAAGAAGAACTTACTACATACATTCATATATAACCAGCTTTGCACCCTGGTGCTTTATCTTTGATCGCAGCAAGGTATTTTTACGGGTGTGCACGTTGTCTTTCGTTCGTTTAATGAATACTGTATTCGGAGCTGGTATAAAATAACAAAAATGATTCCAACTGTAGGTTAGCTCGATATGATGGCGATATGAATCTCTGCAAACGACGGTTAGCAATACTATACCCGATTTTACAGTGAAATGAAGATGAAAAGACCGAACTGTGAACATTATTTCATGCTGGCTAATATTTTTATGTGAAGTAACATCGTTGACATCCTCGCGGCAACGGGTTTTCGTAATTTCTACAATATAAATTTGCATATAAATAAACACTGGTACGAATCCAATGCGGAGAATCAGCCTTCTTACATATTTATACTGTCACGTAGAAGCTAGCTACACATAGAACACTCCAGTTCCTGCATGCGTCCGAAACAAGAGGCTCGATGAAGGGAATATTGAAGCGTGTAAATTAAAGGTCATAGCAATAAAATTCCTTTTATCCGTGTAACAAATACACATATTCCATTGTAAAGCATGGACTTCGGGTTTCTCTTGTTATGTTGGAAAACGCAAGCCATCTCTCAGCGTGAAATGGTAAATACCTATTCACAAGCCCAGTGTACATGAGCAATAAATTACATAGAACTAGACTGTGTGTGCCTCTATAACTCAGTCGGTTAAACGTTCTGTATTTAGATGTATTATTGAAAAGTTTAGCACCAGTTCGACTCTCACCCGAGGTATTCTTTACTTTTTTAATTGTTTGTAAATATATACTCCGCACCACAGACGTTCATCAGGTAGCAATATACCGGTTCAATACCCAGAAAGTTATTATTTTTGCCGATAGATCATATTCAAGCCAAAGCTTGAAAAAAGACTCATCTGTGTCACGCGGTCATTTAAAATGTAATCCGTCCATTGCTTTTGCTTTTATTTCATTCAGTATCCTGCCGACAACATCGCGTCCCTCAGAATGCTGTGATGTAAACAATGTAATCGACATTACACAATATGAGAGTAACGCAACTCTGAAACACTTGACATATATGTAAAAAGTAACGTTTTAAACAACAAATGCAATGACGGGATTATAAAAAATTAAATCTCAAATTTATCCAAAAAAAGCAAGTATGACTGTTCATTGATGTTATACATTCCAAGACAATATCTTTATAAATAACGCATTTCATACTACCAAATAATCAACGATTTCAATCCTACTGACTTAATGATATGCATCATAGTGACTGTATTTACAATGAACAATTTATCGGATTAGCGAACTGTATAATTCCTCTTGCAATTCGATGTACAAACAAGAATACGTAAGTAACGGTATATTTACGATATAATTATATTTCCGCCAAAAGCAAACAGTGTTATTTAAGTTCGATAGCGGAATTCAAAAACGTTGTATTGACGTAAACTGTTTATTACCTCCCTTGTATACAGACATGGTATTTCTAGATTTTGGCATTAGGAATAAAGTATCAGGAATCAAATTTCATATCAGATACAAGAACAAAACAAATTTTGGCCATTGATAGGAAGAACTGAATTTTCAGAAAAGTCTGTCGAAATGCATTAACCAGGATAATATATTTACACCAAGCTTGGGGCGTAGGGGGTGTATTATACCGTATTGATTTAACCATCCTAAATGTAGTTACTGCATTTGGTGATAGAGTTTTTGTTCAAACAACCAACATGGAGTTGTTCACTTAATGTGTGCATTTCTAACTGCGTTTGTACACTTTCATTTACTTATAGATCACTCCGCCTCTTCCTGTGTCTTACATCGAATAAGCATCCAGAAATCTTCAAATGTTTGTGTTGTGTTTTATAGATAATATAAGAACACGTGTATATAGCTGAACTACTATTTATTAACTAAATACTACAGAGTGTGGCAGGTAGAGATAAGACTAGTAGGCGGGGCTTATCAGTAATACATACTGACCAATAGAATACATTAACATACACAACAGTTCTCCCCTCTTAGATTTGAAGTCCGATATTCTGGAAGTTGTACCTGTAAATAATCATTTTACATGATAACATATATGTGTATTCAAAGTAAATAATCTGATAAGCTGTGAGAAACATCTTGAGTGTTTATAATTGTATCAATTAGTACATTTGTTTAAACAAGTCCTGATTGTTTATGATTGTTCATTCTAACATTTTACAAGTTCCCCTAAACTGATGTTTATTACCATAGCTAATGGTTTGTTGTATTCACACACTCAAATGTTTATACTGTTCTCAGTATGAAAGACGGTCAGGTGGTTTACGATCCCTAACAGGATACCTGCGTTCCATGGTTATGTCATCTGACCTAGAACTACTCTCATTTCTTTCATTATTCTCAGATGTAGGCAATTTCTCCTGATTACTGATTTCTACCAAAGGATTATTTCCCATATGTTTATCTGGGAAAGTAGATAAAGTCGGAGTAACAGGGTTAAGCGTTGAACTTTCATTTTCCCGGTATTGTGATTGAACAGTAAATTCCGATTTGCGTAACTGATCAACATGCCTTCTCCAGACTTGATTATTTCCTATGTCAATTTTATACATGAGAGGTCCCTCACGGGATAAAATTGTACCAGGTAACCATTTTTCGGTTGCCGTTGGTCTATAGTCTCGTGCTATAACAGTGTCTCCTATCTCAAATTCTCTAAATTTTCGCGATTCTGACGTAGCTAGTTTCATTCTTTGTTTTTCAACATAGCCGTCTGTATCTGGTTTTAATAAATCTAACCTATTTCGCAAACTTCTCCCAAAAAACATCATAGCAGGACTTTCCTGCGTGCTTTGGTGAATCGAATTACGATACGTTAACAAGAAATTCGACAGTTTTAAGTTGAGATCACCCTTGTCAAATTTCATTGCACGGATACTTGACTTAAATGTTCCGTTTAGCCGTTCCACTAAACCGTTCGTAGAAGGTTTGGCTACCGCAGTTCGTATATGAAAAACTCCATTATTTTTCATAAATTGCGCAAATGCATCTGAGGTAAATTGTACCCCGTTATCGCTTACTAACTGTTTCGGTAAACCATAGCGACTAAAAATAGTTCTCAAGACTTGAATTGTCTTGTCAGCGGTGGTGCAATTACCCATGTCCTCAATTTCCGCCCATTTGCTACGAGCACAGATAATGACTAAAAACATGCGTCCTTGAAATGGACCTACGAAGTCCACGTGTACTCGTTCAAAATTAGTACGCGCATTTTCCCACGGGTGCAACTGAACTTTCGCTGGGGATTTTTGTTGCATCTGGCAACCTTGACATTGTTTAACCATTAGTTCAATATCAGAATCAATTCCAGGCCACCAGACATAACTACGCGCTAAATTCTTCATTTTAACAATGCCCCCATGACTACAATGTAAAAGTTCTAACACTCGTTCCCTTAATTTAGATGGAATTACAACCCTGATTCCCCACATCAAACAACCTCTTTGAATAGTCAATTCGTTCCGGCGTGTGTGGTAACCTTTCAACCTAGGATCGTTTACATCATTGTTCCATCCCTTGTTTACATTCTCGTAAACACGTGATAAGACTGGTTCATGTTGCGTTTCTCGCTTGATTTGCGCGCTAGTCACGGGAAGTTTATCAAATTGCTCATTGAAAAACACTTCCTCGAAATTCATCTCATTTTCCGAGAATGACGGTGCGGGTAAACGCGACATACCATCTACATTTGTATGCTTTGTAGTACTTTTGTACTGTATATCATAATCAAAACCTGATAAATATACCGCATACCTTTGTATCCTTGCAGCCGACGTAGCAGGAATACCTTTGCTTGGGGAAAATATTGATAACAATGCCTGACAGTCTGTTATCAATGTGAATTTTCGACCATACAAATACGGGTAATATTTCCGTACAGCCCAATAAATCGCAGTTGCCTCTCTTTGTATTTGTGCATACATTCGTTCTGGCTTAGAAAGTGATCGACTCGCGTATGCGATCGGCTTTTCACTGCCGTCAAGCATAACATGTGACATTATCGCGGAAATACCGAATGGAGAAGCGTCCGTTGCTAATCGTACGGGTAATTCCGGATCATAGTGCGTGAGAACGGGTTCCGACGTGATCAATACTTTTGATTTCGCGAACGCGTCTTGGCACTGTTTTGACCATACAAATTTTCGCCCCTTTTCAAGCAGTTGATTTAACGGTTTAATTACGGTTGCTAAATCATTTAAAAACCTGTGGTAGTAATTAAGTAATCCGAGATATGCCCTTAATGACGTTACATTCTGTGGAGGTGGTGTATTCACAATAGAATCCACTTTGTCCTTACATTTCCACAGACCATTTTCGTCAATTTCATGTCCACAGTAACTTATTCTTTCTTGAAAGAACTGACATTTTTCTTTGTTCACTTTTAATCCATATTGTGACAAACGTTGCACGACATTTTCTAAATTATCCAAGTGAATCTGATCATTTTTACCAGTAATGACCATGTCATCGAGAATGCACTGTACTCCCGGAAGTCCCTGTAGAATCTGTTCTATTGTTCTCTGCCATATTGCAGGTGCTGCTGAAACTCCATATGTTAATCTATTATACGAATAGAGCCCTTTGTGAGTGTTTATTGTCAACATTTGTTTAGTGCTGTCGTCACACTCCAACTGTAGATAGGCTTGTCGTAAATCCAATTTTGAGTATTTATGTCCATTTGACAAATTGGCAAATATGTCCTCGATCCTTGGTAGAGGGTATTTGTCCACGTTAATTGCTTGATTAACTGTCACCTTGAAGTCCCCACAGATTCGAACTGCTCCGGAAGGCTTAACTACTGGCACGATCGGTGTAGCCCATTCGGACGTTTTAACCTTCGTTATAATCCCCTGTTTTTCCAAACTATCCAATTCGTTTTCAATTTTTGGTTTTAACGAATATGGTACAGGTCTAGCTTTGACAAATTTAGGTGTCGCATTTTCCTTCACGGATAACGTAGCCCTTATTCCGACTACTTTTCCTATGCCGTCGGAAAACACAGTTGCATAACGTTGCATAATATCCCCTAGACGTTTCTGTGTTGTTTGGTCATCAATGGAATTCACATGTACAATGCTATTCCAGTCCAGAGTAATCTTGGTCATCCACTCTCGCCCAAACAACGTTGGTCCGTTGCCCATCACAACGCACAATTTCAATAATTCCGTCTGCCCATTGTAGTATACACGTACCATTTTGGTCCCGGCCTGCTGTAATTCTTCACCAGAATAAGTTTTTAATACTGACGTTGGCTTGTCCAATGTCACTTTTCCAAAACATTTCTGGAATATTTCTCTTGACATCAGAGAAACAGCTGACCCTGTGTCGACCTCCATTTCAACTGGTACGCCGTCCACTTCCGGTGTTATAATAATTTTCTTGCTCGAGCTTCGTTTTACCGTATTTATTATCATAACCGGATCTTCATCATTCACAGTGTTAACACCACGAGATTTCAAACATATTGACTTAATATGTCCTTTTCCATTACAGCCGTGACAAACAGCATTTTTGAATCTACATTTGAATGATGCGTGATTGTTCTTACCACAGTGAATACATGGTTTCACTGCTGGGCTTGAATTTCCTGACTTTTGTTTCAACTTATATTGAAACTTCTTCTTTTCAATTTTGTTGACATTGGACGTCAACGACTGAAGTTCTGCTGCGTCCTTTGATGCAGTCTCCATTGCAATAGCAGTGTCTATTGCTTTCTTCAGAGTGAGGTCCTCCGTAGATAATAATCTTCTTTGGATTTGCTCATTTTTCAGGCCACAAACTAAACGGTCCCTTAATGTGTCATTTAAATTATCCTTAAATTCACAATGTTCCGCTAGTTTCCTAAGTGAAGCCACATAGTCAGTTACACCTTCACTAACGCCTTGGTTGCGTTTGTGAAACCGAAATCGTTCAGCGATTATCAATGGCTTTGGACTTAAATGTCTATTCAATAAAGCACATAGTTCATCATATGACTTTGTAGAGGGTTTGTCAGGAGATGTTAAACTCCTAAGTAATCCATATGTCTTTTCTCCTAGTAATGTTAACAAAGCTGGTACCTTTTTATCACCATCAATTTCATTTACTAGAAAATATTGCTCTAAACGTTCTTCATAAGATGTCCATGTCTCAGAATTGCCATCAAATCCAGATAAATTTCCTATTAATCCAGCCATTTTGCACTGACAATTAAATCCAGAATTTTACGCACATTATCAATAAGTCATTTTATTTTAATGGATAAAATTCCCAAAATTTAATGTCTTTTATCCTCGTCGCCAGATTGTTGTGTTTTATAGATAATATAAGAACACGTGTATATAGCTGAACTACTATTTATTAACTAAATACTACAGAGTGTGGCAGGTAGAGATAAGACTAGTAGGCGGGGCTTATCAGTAATACATACTGACCAATAGAATACATTAACATACACAACAGTTTGATTAACTAATCCATTTATTATGGCATTTCGCACAATATCTATTAAGTGTTTTCATTAAGTAAATCTGGTAAGTGATCACTATGACTGTAAACTATAAGCCGGTTATAACTAACATATTAGAATTATATACATATTTAGTGCTGCTGTCGCTGACGCGTCCTTGCACTTAGTTTGCTTATAATTCCAATATATGAGCTATAACCTATACTCAACGCGCCAGTATGGGTTAACTTTCAACTTGGTATTTGTTGACAACATGTGTTGTGTACGCAATATAGGAATTTCACATTCAAGTAAAATATAACATTTTAGTGAAATAACAAAATAAAGTATTTACAATTAAAACAGTCAGTGCAGGGCAATTGCTAATGATGATGAACATATTAACTAATTGTTCAATTGTTCAATTGCATTGCCGTGTGTGCAGTAAATGGAATGGTTTGGAAACGCAGGATAATGCTGGTAACTGAATTATACTTTGGTAATCAACATCAAGTAACGCATTTGACGTTTCCAGTATGTGGCGTACAAAGATGATCGTGTCGACCAATCTGGTTACTACCGATTGTCACAGGTTTTCGATCGAGTATTTAGGGTTAATTAGTATCGTGGTTGCAAATTTGAAAGTAGATTCTCACAGATATATAGTTAAACATTAGTAATGACGTAAAACATAACCAGAATTCCACAAACGCAAGCCCGTTTGGTATATACTTACGTTATAATTACAATGCAGACAGTACAGATAAACAGACGGACGGACATTCAAGCATCGAATGATACCTGTAGTTTTTGCAATATAAATGAAACATGGTACGTGTGCGTGTATATCCTGCTGAACATACCAATTCAGGTACAACCTGTAAAAGACTGCGAGGTCTCAAGAAACTGACATAACCTAAGAAAAACAATTACCGCGTAATAATAATCCTATGAAAAGAAAATCTAATAAAATTATTTGAAGAAGAACTTACTACATACATTCATATATAACCAGCTTTGCACCCTGGTGCTTTATCTTTGATCGCAGCAAGGTATTTTTACGGGTGTGCACGTTGTCTTTCGTTCGTTTAATGAATACTGTATTCGGAGCTGGTATAAAATAACAAAAATGATTCCAACTGTAGGTTAGCTCGATATGATGGCGATATGAATCTCTGCAAACGACGGTTAGCAATACTATACCCGATTTTACAGTGAAATGAAGATGAAAAGACCGAACTGTGAACATTATTTCATGCTGGCTAATATTTTTATGTGAAGTAACATCGTTGACATCCTCGCGGCAACGGGTTTCGTAATTTCTACAATATAAATTTGCATATAAATAAACACTGGTACGAATCCAATGCGGAGAATCAGCCTTCTTACATATTTATACTGTCACGTAGAAGCTAGCTACACATAGAACACTCCAGTTCCTGCATGCGTCCGAAACAAGAGGCTCGATGAAGGGAATATTGAAGCGTGTAAATTAAAGGTCATAGCAATAAAATTCCTTTTATCCGTGTAACAAATACACATATTCCATTGTAAAGCATGGACTTCGGGTTTCTCTTGTTATGTTGGAAAACGCAAGCCATCTCTCAGCGTGAAATGGTAAATACCTATTCACAAGCCCAGTGTACATGAGCAATAAATTACATAGAACTAGACTGTGTGTGCCTCTATAACTCAGTCGGTTAAACGTTCTGTATTTAGATGTATTATTGAAAAGTTTAGCACCAGTTCGACTCTCACCCGAGGTATTCTTTACTTTTTTAATTGTTTGTAAATATATACTCCGCACCACAGACGTTCATCAGGTAGCAATATACCGGTTCAATACCCAGAAAGTTATTATTTTTGCCGATAGATCATATTCAAGCCAAAGCTTGAAAAAAGACTCATCTGTGTCACGCGGTCATTTAAAATGTAATCCGTCCATTACTTTTGCTTTTATTTCATTCAGTATCCTGCCGACAACATCGCGTCCCTCAGAATGCTGTGATGTAAACAATGTAATCGACATTACACAATATGAGAGTAACGCAACTCTGAAACACTTGACATATATGTAAAAAGTAACGTTTTAAACAACAAATGCAATGACGGGATTATAAAAAATTAAATCTCAAATTTATCCAAAAAAAGCAAGTATGACTGTTCATTGATGTTATACATTCCAAGACAATATCTTTATAAATAACGCATTTCATACTACCAAATAATCAACGATTTCAATCCTACTGACTTAATGATATGCATCATAGTGACTGTATTTACAATGAACAATTTATCGCATTAGCGAACTGTATAATTCCTCTTGCAATTCGATGTACAAACAAGAATACGTAAGTAACGGTATATTTACGATATAATTATATTTCCGCCAAAAGCAAACAGTGTTATTTAAGTTCGATAGCGGAATTCAAAAACGTTGTATTGACGTAAACTGTTTATTACCTCCCTTGTATACAGACATGGTATTTCTAGATTTTGGCATTAGGAATAAAGTATCAGGAATCAAATTTCATATCAGATACAAGAACAAAACAAATTTTGGCCATTGATAGGAAGAACTGAATTTTCAGAAAAGTCTGTCGAAATGCATTAACCAGGATAATATATTTACACCAAGCTTGGGGCGTAGGGGGTGTATTATACCGTATTGATTTAACCATCCTAAATGTAGTTACTGCATTTGGTGATAGAGTTTTTGTTCAAACAACCAACATGGAGTTGTTCACTTAATGTGTGCATTTCTAACTGCGTTTGTACACTTTCATTTACTTATAGATCACTCCGCCTCTTCCTGTGTCTTACATCGAATAAGCATCCAGAAATCTTCAAATGTTTGATTAACTAATCCATTTATTATGGCATTTCGCACAATATCTATTAAGTGTTTTCATTAAGTAAATCTGGTAAGTGATCACTATGACTGTAAACTATAAGCCGGTTATAACTAACATATTAGAATTATAAACATATTTAGTGCTGCTGTCGCTGACGCGTCCTTGCACTTAGTTTGCTTATAATTCCAATATATGAGCTATAACCTATACTCAACGCGCCAGTATGGGTTAACTTTCAACTTGGTATTTGTTGACAACATGTGTTGTGTACGCAATATAGGAATTTCACATTCAAGTAAAATATAACATTTTAGTGAAATAACAAAATAAAGTATTTACAATTAAAACAGTCAGTGCAGGGCAATTGCTAATGATGATGAACATATTAACTAATTGTTCAATTGTTCAATTGCATTGCCGTGTGTGCAGTAAATGGAATGGTTTGGAAACGCAGGATAATGCTGGTAACTGAATTATACTTTGGTAATCAACATCAAGTAACGCATTTGACGTTTCCAGTATGTGGCGTACAAAGATGATCGTGTCGACCAATCTGGTTACTACCGATTGTCACAGGTTTTCGATCGAGTATTTACGGTTAATTAGTATCGTGGTTGCAAATTTGAAAGTAGATTCTCACAGATATATAGTTAAACATTAGTAATGACGTAAAACATAACCAGAATTCCACAAACGCAAGCCCGTTTGGTATATACTTACGTTATAATTACAATGCAGACAGTACAGATAAACAGACGGACGGACATTCAAGCATCGAATGATACCTGTAGTTTTTGCAATATAAATGAAACATGGTACGTGTGCGTGTATATCCTGCTGAACATACCAATTCAGGTATAACCTGTAAAAGACTGCGAGGTCTCAAGAAACTGACCTAACCTAAGAAAAACAATTACCGCGTAATAATAATCCTATGAAAAGAAAATCTAATTAAATTATTTGAAGAAGAACTTACTACATACATTCATATATAACCAGCTTTGCACCCTGGTGCTTTATCTTTGATCGCAGCAAGGTATTTTTACGGGTGTGCAAGTTGTCTTTCGTTCGTTTAATGAATACTGTATTCGGAGCTGGTATAAAATAACAAAAACGATTCCAACTGTAGGTTAGCTCGATATGATGGCGATATGAATCTCTGCAAACGACGGTTAGCAATACTATACCCGATTTTACAGTGAAATGAAGATGAAAAGACCGAACTGTGAACATTATTTCATGCTGGCTAATAGTTTTATGTGAAGTAACATCGTTGACATCCTCGCGGCAACGGGTTTTCGTAATTTCTACAATATAAATTTGCATATAAATAAACACTGGTACGAATCCAATGCGGAGAATCAGCCTTCTTACATATTTATACTGTCACGTAGAAGCTAGCTACACATAGAACACTCCAGTTCCTGCATGCGTCCGAAACAAGAGGCTCGATGAAGGGAATATTGAAGCGTGTAAATTAAAGGTCATAGCAATAAAATTCCTTTTATCCGTGTAACAAATACACATATTCCATTGTAAAGCATGGACTTCGGGTTTCTCTTGTCATGTTGGAAAACGCAAGCCATCTCTCAGCGTGAAATGGTAAATACCTATTCACAAGCCCAGTGTACATGAGCAATAAATTACATAGAACTAGACTGTGTGTGCCTCTATAACTCAGTCGGTTAAACGTTCTGTATTTAGATGTATTATTGAAAAGTTTAGCACCAGTTCGACTCTCACCCGAGGTATTCTTTACTTTTTTAATTGTTTGTAAATATATACTCCGCACCACAGACGTTCATCAGGTAGCAATATACCGGTTCAATACCCAGAAAGTTACTATTTTTGCCGATAGATCATATTCAAGCCAAAGCTTGAAAAAAGACTCATCTGTGTCACGCGGTCATTTAAAATGTAATCCGTCCATTGCTTTTCCTTTTATTTCATTCAGTATCCTGCCGACAACATCGCGTCCCTCAGAATGCTGTGATGTAAACAATGTAATCGACATTACACAATATGAGAGTAACGCAACTCTGAAACACTTGACATTTATGTAAAAAGTAACGTTTTAAACAACAAATGCAATGACGGGATTATAAAAAATTAAATCTCAAATTTATCAAAAAAAAGCAAGTATGACTGTTCATTGATGTTATACATTCCAAGACAATATCTTTATAAATAACGCATTTCATACTACCAAATAATCAACGATTTCAATCCTACTGACTTAATGATATGCATCATAGTGACTGTATTTACAATGAACAATTTATCGGATTAGCGAACTGTATAATTCCTCTTGCAATTCGATGTACAAACAAGAATACGTAAGTAACGGTATATTTACGATATAATTATATTTCCGCCAAAAGCAAACAGTGTTATTTAAGTTCGATAGCGGAATTCAAAAACGTTGTATTGACGTAAACTGTTTATTACCTCCCTTGTATACAGACATGGTATTTCTAGATTTTGGCATTAGGAATAAAGTATCAGGAATCAAATTTCATATCAGATACAAGAACAAAACAAATTTTGGCCATTGATAGGAAGAACTGAATTTTCAGAAAAGTCTGTCGAAATGCATTAACCAGGATAATATATTTACACCAAGCTTGGGGCATAGGGGGTGTATTATACCGTATTGATTTAACCATCCTAAATGTAGTTACTGCATTTGGTGATAGAGTTTTTGTTCAAACAACCAACATGGAGTTGTTCACTTAATGTGTGCATTTCTAACTGCGTTTGTACACTTTCATTTACTTATAGATCACTCCGCCTCTTCCTGTGTCTTACATCGAATAAGCATCCAGAAATCTTCAAATGTTTGATTAACTAATCCATTTATTATGGCATTTCGCACAATATCTATTAAGTGTTTTCATTAAGTAAATCTGGTAAGTGATCACTATGACTGTAAACTATAAGCCGGTTATAACTAACATATTAGAATTATAAACATATTTAGTGCTGCTGTCGCTGACGCGTCCTTGCACTTAGTTTGCTTATAATTCCAATATATGAGCTATAACCTATACTCAACGCGCCAGTATGGGTTAACTTTCAACTTGGTATTTGTTGACAACATGTGTTGTGTACGCAATATAGGAATTTCACATTCAAGTAAAATATAACATTTTAGTGAAATAACAAAATAAAGTATTTACAATTAAAACAGTCAGTGCAGGGCAATTGCTAATGATGATGAACATATTAACTAATTGTTCAATTGTTCAATTGCATTGCCGTGTGTGCAGTAAATGGAATGGTTTGGAAACGCAGGATAATGCTGGTAACTGAATTATACTTTGGTAATCAACATCAAGTAACGCATTTGACGTTTCCAGTATGTGGCGTACAAAGATGATCGTGTCGACCAATCTGGTTACTACCGATTGTCACAGGTTTTCGATCGAGTATTTAGGGTTAATTAGTATCGTGGTTGCAAATTTGAAAGTAGATTCTCACAGATATATAGTTAAACATTAGTAATGACGTAAAACATAACCAGAATTCCACAAACGCAAGCCCGTTTGGTACATACTTACGTTATAATTACAATGCAGACAGTACAGATAAACAGACGGACGGACATTCAAGCATCGAATGATACCTGTAGTTTTTGCAATATAAATGAAACATGGTACGTGTGCGTGTATATCCTGCTGAACAGACCAATTCAGGTACAACCTGACAACCTGTAAAAGACTGCGAGGTCTCAAGAAACTGACATAACCTAAGAAAAACAATTACCGCGTAATAATAATCCTATGAAAAGAAAATCTAATAAAATTATTTGAAGAAGAACTTACTACATACATTCATATATAACCAGCTTTGCACCCTGGTGCTTTATCTTTGATCGCAGCAAGGTATTTTTACGGGTGTGCACGTTGTCTTTCGTTCGTTTAATGAATACTGTATTCGGAGCTGGTATAAAATAACAAAAATGATTCCAACTGTAGGTTAGCTCGATATGATGGCGATATGAATCTCTGCAAACGACGGTTAGCAATACTATACCCGATTTTACAGTGAAATGAAGATGAAAAGACCGAACTGTGAACATTATTTCATGCTGGCTAATATTTTTATGTGAAGTAACATCGTTGACATCCTCGCGGCAACGGGTTTTCGTAATTTCTACAATATAAATTTGCATATAAATAAACACTGGTACGAATCCAATGCGGAGAATCAGCCTTCTTACATATTTATACTGTCACGTAGAAGCTAGCTACACATAGAACACTCCAGTTCCTGCATGCGTCCGAAACAAGAGGCTCGATGAAGGGAATATTGAAGCGTGTAAATTAAAGGTCATAGCAATAAAATTCCTTTTATCCGTGTAACAAATACACATATTCCATTGTAAAGCATGGACTTCGGGTTTCTCTTGTTATGTTGGAAAACGCAAGCCATCTCTCAGCGTGAAATGGTAAATACCTATTCACAAGCCCAGTGTACATGAGCAATAAATTACATAGAACTAGACTGTGTGTGCCTCTATAACTCAGTCGGTTAAACGTTCTGTATTTAGATGTATTATTGAAAAGTTTAGCACCAGTTCGACTCTCACCCGAGGTATTCTTTACTTTTTTAATTGTTTGTAAATATATACTCCGCACCACAGACGTTCATCAGGTAGCAATATACCGGTTCAATACCCAGAAAGTTATTATTTTTGCCGATAGATCATATTCAAGCCAAAGCTTGAAAAAAGACTCATCTGTTTCACGTGGTCATTTAAAATGTAATCCGTCCATTGCTTTTGCTTTTATTTCACTCAGTATCCTGCCGACAACATCGCGTCCCTCAGAATGCTGTGATGTAAACAATGTAATCGACATTACACAATATGAGAGTAACGCAACTCTGAAACACTTGACATATATGTAAAAAGTAACGTTTTAAACAACAAATGCAATGACGGGATTATAAAAAATTAAATCTCAAATTTATCCAAAAAAAGCAAGTATGACTGTTCATTGATGTTATACATTCCAAGACAATATCTTTATAAATAACGCATTTAATACTACCAAATAATCAACGATTTCAATCCTACTGACTTGATGATATGCATCATAGTGACTGTATTTACAATGAACAATTTATCGGATTAGCGAACTGTATAATTGCTCTTGCAATTCGATGTACAAACAAGAATACGTAAGTAACGGTATATTTACGATATAATTATATTTCCGCCAAAAGCAAACAGTGTTATTTAAGTTCATAGCGGAATTCAAAAACGTTGTATTGACGTAAACTGTTTATTACCTCCCTTGTATACAGACATGGTATTTCTAGATTTTGGCATTAGGAATAAAGTATCAGGAATCAAATTTCATATCAGATACAAGAACAAAACAAATTTTGGCCATTGATAGGAAGAACTGAATTTTCAGAAAAGTCTGTCGAAATGCATTAACCAGGATAATATATTTACACCAAGCTTGGGGCGTAGGGGGTGTATTATACCGTATTGATTTAACCATCCTAAATGTAGTTACTGCATTTGGTGATAGAGTTTTTGTTCAAACAACCAACATGGAGTTGTTCACTTAATGTGTTCATTTCTAACTGCGTTTGTACACTTTCATTTACTTATAGATCACTCCGCCTCTTCCTGTGACTTACATCCAATAAGCATCCCGAAATCTTCAAATGTTTGATCAACTAATCCATTTATTATGGCATTTCGCACAATATCTATTCAGTGTTTTCATTAAGTAAATCTGGTAAGTGATCAATATGACTGTAAACTATAAGCCGGTTATAACTAACATATTAGAATTATAAACAAATTTAGTGCTGCTGTCGCTGACGCGTTCTTGCACTTAGTTTGCTTATAATTCCAATATATGAGCTATAACCTATACTCAACGCGCCAGTATGGGTTAACTTTCAACTTGGTATTTGTTTACAACATGTGTTGTGTACGCAATATAGGAATTTCACATTCAAGTAAAATATAACATTTTAGTGAAATAACAAAATAAAGTCATGTTTGAGAAACACAAAGACATCAAAATGAATTTACAATTAAAACAGTCAGTGCAGGGCAATTGCTAATGACGATGAACATATTAACTAATTGTTCAATTGTTCAATTGCATTGTCGTGTGTGCAGTAAATGGAATGGTTTGGAAACGCAGGATAATGCTGGTAACTGAATTATACCTTGGTCATCAACATGTGTAACGCATTTGACGTTTCCAGTATGTGGCGTACAAAGATGATCGTGTCGACCAATCTGCTTACTACCGATTGTCACAGGTTTTCGATCGAGTATTTACGGTTAATTAGTATCGTGGTTGCCAATTTGAAAGTAGATTCTCACAGATATATAGTTAAACATTAGTAATGACGTAAAACATGACCAGAATTCCACAAACGCAAGCCCGTTTGGTATATACTTACGTTATAATTACAATGCAGACAGTACAGATAAACAGACGGACGGACATTCAAGCATCGAATGATACCTGTAGTATTGGCAATATAAATGAAACATGGTACGTGTGCGTGTATATCCTGCTGAACATACCAATTCAGGTACAACCTGTAAAAGACTGCGAGGTCTCAAGAAACTGACATAACCTAAGAAAAACAATTACCGCGTAATAATAATCCTATGAAAAGAAAATCTAATAAAATTATTTGAAGAAGAATTTACTACATACATTCATATAAACCAGCTTTGCATCCTGGTGCTTTATCTTTGATCGCAGCAAGGTATTTTTACAGGTGTGCACGTTGTCTTTCGTTCGTTTAAAGAATACTGTATTCGGAGCTGGTATAAAATAACAAAAATGATTCCAACTGTAGGTTAGCTCGATATGATGGCGATATGAATCTCTGCAAACGACGGTTAGCAATACTATACCCGATTTTACAGTGAAATGAAGATGAAAAGACCGAACTGTGATCATTATTTCATGCTGGCTAATAATTTAATGTGAAGTAACATCGTTGACATCCTCGCGGCAACGGGTTTTCGTAATTTCTACAATATAAATTTGCATATAAATAAACACTGGTACGAATGCAATGCGGAGAATCAGCTTTCTTACATATTTATACTGTCACGTAGAAGCTAGCTACACATAGAACACTCCAGTTCCTGCATGCGTCCGAAACAAGAGGCTCGATGAAGGGAATATTGAAGCGTGTAAATTAAAGGTCATAGCAATACAATTCCTTTTATCCGTGTAACAAATACACATATTCCATTGTTAAGCATGGACTTCGGGTTTCTCTTGTCATGTTGGAAAACGCAAGCCATCTCTCAGCGTGAAATGGTAAATACCTATTCACAAGCCCAGTGTACATGAGCAATAAATTATATATACTAGCGGAAAAAAGAAACTGTGCATGTGTATAATATGCTATAACTTAGGAGGTATGTAAGGAATCGCAATAAAAATTTCAACAGGGTTTTATCTTACCTTTATTTAACACCAGCTCAATTGATATGGTTATTGAATCAGCTGCGTCTTAGATAGAGATCAGTTTTCAGAGACGTTCTCTAAACAAAGTTCAGCTCATCAATACCGTGTATGTCCACCATTGGAATCGATGCTTGCTTGACAACGACGGCGCATTGATGTGACAAGTGTTCTAAAAAAATGCCTGGGGAATACCATTTCAGATTCTGACAAGCGCAATTGATAGGTCAGGTAACGTCAACGGCTGATTTTGGAGGCCACGTAACCGTCGCTGCATCTCATCCCACACGTGTTCTATAGGCGACAAATCCGGTGATATTGCAGGCCAGGGCAGCACATTCACATTGTTCTGGGTCAAAAAGTCGGTGACGACCCGCGCGACGTGCGGGCGAGCGTTATCCTGTTGCAGCGTGGCGTTACGTTGCTGCACAAATGGAAGGATTTCGTCACGATATCTGATACCTGTAAGTGTGCCGTCTACAACCACAAGTGCTGTTCTACCACGGGATGAGATGCCACCCCACACCATGACACTACCTCCGCCGAATGGACGTAGTTCAATCACACAACTGTCATGGAAACGTTCACCAACACGACGGTACACTCTAGAACGACCGTCGCTGCTGTCGAGATGGAACCTGGACTCATCCGTGAAAAGAATACGTGCCCAGTCCTGTTGCGTGAAGTGTATGTGTCTTCTACACCAGGCAAAACGTGCTACACGATGACGTTGCTGCAGAACAGGACGTATGGCAGGACGTCGTGGACGTATGCATCGTTCACGCAATCGATTGCGTACCGTTCGGGGACTGATTCTTCTAAGGCCAGGAATACTTCTAGCCGTCAAAGAAGCAGTTCTGAGTCGGTCACGGAGATGAACCACCCGGATGTACGTATCCTGGCGAATAGACGTTACGCGTGGACGTCCTGATCGAGGCCGGTCTCTGGTTGCCCCAAACTGTTGGTACCGTCTCCACAAGGCGTCTACAGTATTTCGGTGAACGCCAAATTGTCTGGCAACGTCAGTATGACGTACACCAGCTTCAATCATGCCTACGGCGCGGCATCTGTCAGTTTCATTCAACCTTGGCATGGCGTATCAACGACGCTTTCAAAATTATCCTGGTTTTGTGTCTTACATGTAACAACACTATGTTTTAACACAGGTTTAGGCGACAAACGTGTTTGCAATTGACTGCTGCACGAAAAAAACGTGAAAAAGAAGACGTTAGTCTGACAGGCAAACTACCCGTGCAACTCATGCACTGGCCAGTGTAAATGACCGAGAGGGATACACAACTTACCTGTGTAAAGTTTCAAGCTTTAATTTATAAAACTGAAGGATATATGAACATTTTACACATGCACAGTTTCTTTTTTCCGCTAGTATATTTCACATTTCACATCTCTCAAAAGCTACTGGATACTTCTTCTGTTGATTTTTAATTACTGTAAGATGTTTTATTCCAATGAATTATATGCAAACCACGATGATTGTTTCAGACCATTTTATCATAATGAAATAACGATTCTCAAGATACAAAATGGCAGGTTAACTAGGTCCATTTAAAAGTAAATGATTTGATTACCTGGCTTAATTTATTCTATAGTATATGTATAAATACAGTACATTGTACCACAGAAAGAATGAAGGGAGAGAACTATATCAGGAATAAAGGGAGAGAATTCGTGACAAACTCCTGTGGTTCAAAGACTATATTAGTCATCTGAGTGATCATGAGTACAAGATACTTCTGACAATGAAGAATTCAACAATAACAGTAGTCAAGATTTTTTTCAAATTTCCAATGGCATAATAGGACAAAATCTGGCACAGATTCCTGATAATCATGTGCTTCTGTTAAATCAAGTTAGTATCAGCCAGTGACTAGGGGAGCAAGATATAAATCAAAGATAAATAACAAAAAAGCATTTTTATTCAAAATATATTTATTTTCCAAAAAACATATTTGACTTTCTAAGTATGATACAACCTTCCACTGAGACAATTTATGTGCAAACACAAACATAAAACGTTAAATGACGTATATCAACATTTATATTTGTTCAAAGATCATATTTTGTCACAAAGAAATCATAACAAGTACCTTAATCACATATCCTCTGATGTAGCAATCAACTATTCATACATTCTTAATATAGCAAGCATAATATCATACATCAAACAGAAAATTCTGAACCGGAGATGATAGCAATGAGCACGAGGACCAGTCTCATATTTCAAGCATCTGATTGGTTGTTTCCGAGTTCAGTCATAAAATTGACCAATGGCAATGCTTCATTCTTAGACTGGTCTCCAAAACTCAATTTTATACTCTCAGGTCCTGACCACAACAATGTTAAAGGTTTAAGAGACATCTCCTAGAATACTAGGAATTATTTCATACCAATCAACCATCAGTTTTAAGTTCACCTTGACATTGACTAAATCATACTGACAATAAAAAAGTAGGGATCATCTATCCAATACAGGAAATCATCCTATGAAGTTTGATGGCCATAGGCCTAAGTGTTTTCCTGATACTTGAAGTCTTATGATCACAGTGATTGGAAACATTAAACATTATGAAAATCACAGTGACCTTGACCTCTGACCTACTGGCCCCAAAGCCACATATATGTTCAATAATTTTACAAGAACAAGAAAAATAAATGAAATTCAAGTAGTTTATTATAACACAAACATAAAAACATGTACACAGTACACAACACACAATACATGGCGGTTCTTAAGACTATAAAATTAAGTTGACTCTTTTCAAAATTATTTTCCATAATATATTTGTGCAAAATATCATAAATATCTGCAATAAAACATAATCTTGTCATGACATATTCAAGCCTGGCAGAAATTGTGACAAAATTGTTTCTACCACATCAATGATATTTCGAGGGAATAAATATATCACGCAAACCTGCAGTAAAAACATAATTGTGTCACGAAATATTCAAGACCAACAGAAATTGTGACAAAATTGTTTCTACCACATCAACGATATTTCGAGGAAAGTTGTTCAAGAGAACGGTTGTTGAAAAAAAGATCAGCTTGAGTTTTACAACCTAAAGAATAATTTTTTAACACATAACAGTGAAAACCCCAACAAGACCACCTCGAACTTACAACCACCCTGAACCCTGAACCCTGAACACTCACAAGACCATGTTTTCATGGACCTGTTTTAATGTTCTGTTCATATTTTAACTTGATACCACCTGAAAACTAACACATGAAAACTAAATTCCAATTCTCCTCATAATCAAGGGTGGTCTTATTCCTGAGATTTCACTGTTCACAAATGAACCATACACTCAAAAACAAATCACAGAAATGCTTAAGTGTTAAATTTATGACAAAAATATCACAAACTTTTCCTTGGTCATTAACTGAATGAGATTAATGATTCATGAACTTACATCTTTCAATCATTTTATCACAATTATCAATCATTTAATACAACAATACATGGCATATATAGTATAACATCTCTACGGCTACACGCTACAGGATACTGTTGCCTGTCATTGTGAGGTTGTTGATCTACTGACAGTAAATGCTTACAACAGGAAAAATTGATACCGTTGTTTAAGAGGAATGTTGCTACAGAGAGGGTCGCTCCATATCAGTCTTCTTCATCACTTTTTATAATCTCATTAAATAAATATGTAACAATTACTTTAAAAAAAATTCTGAATCTTTGAAATGATAAAAAGCGAAATCATCCATCAGGGATGATTTTGTTGAAAACATATTTATAAATAGGCGACAATTTGGAGGAGAGTATGTGAAACAATCTGCATCTTAATTAACACACAGATTGACTAGTCTCGCTTCTACTCCTCGATTTAGAATAAATATTTCAGTGCATGGTACAAAAGAGGTTCTCACAAATTAAATCACTCAAAAATACATAGACATAAACATTCAACCAATCTCAATATGCATGCTATTCAATGACAAAGCTTCACTTAATGATTTCATCTACACTGTGATTAAACTCCCACACTTAACTATTATTCATTCTATCTGACACAGGGGATTGTCATGAGTTCTCTCCCCTTGTCCCTTCTAGTGTTCTCTCCCTTTATCCATTCTACAGAATATGTATACATAGTACTATATATACATATACTGTAGAAGGGATAAAGGGAGATAACTCAGATGGGATAAAGTTATAGAACTCATGACAATTTCCTATGATACAACCCTAACTTCAAATATTGTTCCATCATTGGTTTTCAAAAAATATTTTCTACAAAACTTTGCCCTATGTAATAAACAAGAATACTTGTGCAACAGAACAACCTAAATTGATGACAACAAACTAGTCCGTCTGCACATAAATAAACAAGCAGATAAAATACTTTTGCTTTTACTCCTCGATACAATCGAAAATGTCCTGATCCTTTAAGGCACATAGTGGTATTATGCAGGTTCTTCACTAAAATACAACTGAAATACTTGAAAATTAAATGCATTCACACCCTCACATTTCAGTTACCATGGTGATACTTAAGGTCTGTATGTCAATGTACTTAAGTACGTAAATAAAACTACAGTTGTATGGTACAATATCATAAACATATAGGATTTATAAGAGTACTCAACATTAAATATACTGTATATACATTGATTGCATCCAAAACTTAAGCATTTGAAAACATCATCTCTTTAAGTTAACAAATATAATGGATTTGTCACTGACGTCTGCTTTAAATATCAGACTTTGTTGTAAGACGACTGAATACCATTTTTGTCAGTAATCTATTTATAGTCATTGTCGTCTGCTACAACCTTACACCGTCAGAACCAATGTTTTGGTAATCTGAGTCATCAGTTTCATTCTCATAACCATAGTTTACTTCTGGGTCACTCGGCATATGTAAACCATTAACTGCAGTAGCTTGCATCACTTTCCCATTTGTAACAGTCAAAGATTCCAGCTCATCATCAAACATGCCTGCCTTCTCTTTTTCTACAAAAACAAAATAATAAAATATTATTGATTCATCTGTAGAACATTTAACATTCAAACGGAGCAATATGCCTAAAAGGAGGAAGAAAAATAAAAATAAAGAGTCCCCACATGCAAGAAACCCAAAATATTGAAACGAATGGCAGTAAATTGGGACAGGAATTCAAACTTTTCTGTTATTACCATATTAAGGATTTGGAGCCAAACTACTGTAACTCAATATATGCAGCAAAGCAGTCGTTACTATGGTTTTACACTGACCAGCCGCCAATAGGTCTCAAACTGTGGCATTTATGTCTAACTATAAACCACAGGAGATTGTCACAAGTTCATTCCCTTTACCTCTTCTATAGTTCTCTCCCTTTATACATATATACTATAGGAGGGATAAAGGGAGAGAACTTGAGACAATCTCCTGTGCTACAAACATAGTCATGAATTGGCATGGAAGGTAATGGCAGGAATCAAAGAAAGGTAAAAAGTTGTTTTTTCATGTAGTTAGTTTCATAAATCTAAAATTTCTTATGCACAAATAAACCATTACTTTTTAGCTAGTTATAATATGCCATATATAGGGAAGGGCCCTAAATAATGTTGTTAAACTTTGCCCAAACCTTTTGTATGTATGTACAAGTTACTTGTAGGTTTGTGCAAATATGATAGCTATATGTATAAATACAATAAAATATGATTAAACTAAAGTCATGAATTTCCCATTTTATGCAATGTACTAAAATTACAAATTTAATGTAAAACACAAGAATTAAGTACTTGTTGAAATGATTTGATATCAGAATTATCAGAATTATCAATATGAATGAGACACTTGGTAGAAACCATTAACTAACCAAAATTATGTTTTAGTTTGAAATAAACTAAAGTAGATCTATGCAAAAACATAAAAATGGTATCAAACTGTCTTGGATACACAAATGTCCTTATTAAATACCCATGACCATGACAGACAATGACAAACAAAATAAATTAATGGCAGGCATACATACTTTTAAACAGTAAGTGACAAATCATTCAAGCATTTCTAAGGACATTTTGTATTTAATACATAACCAGTCATTCCATTATGTAGCCTCAGACAGCAGACATTCAAACAGACATTCAAACAGACATTCAAACAGACATTCAATCAGACATTCAAACAGACATTCAAACAGACATTCAATCAGACATTCAATCAGACATTCAAAAAGACATTCAATCAGACATTCAATCAGACATTCAAACAGACATTCAAACAGACATTCAATCAGACATTCAATCAGACATTCAAACATACATTCAATCAGACATTCAATCAGACATTCAAACAGACATTCAAACAGACATTCAAACAGACATTCAATCAGACATTCAAACAGACATTCAAACAGACATTCAAACAGACATTCAAACAGACATTCAAACAGACATTCAATCAGACATTCAAACAGACATTCAATCAGACATTCAAACAGACATTCAATCAGACATTCAAACAGACATTCAAACAGACATTCAAACAGACATTCAAACAGACATTCAATCAGACATTCAAACAGACATGCAAACAGACATTCAATCAGACATTCAAACAGACATTCAAACAGACATTCACGCAGACATTCGAGTTAACAATTCAAACAATGACAAACAAATTATACATCAATCATCAATTCAAACAATCAGTCATCAATTTAAACTATCACTCATCAATCACAACCATCAGTCAAATTAAAAAAAAGTAATTAATTCAATCAAGCAGGCATCCATTCAAACAATCAGTAATGATCAAAAGCTTACAGTCAAGAATTCAAACAATCAGTAATTAAATAAAGCATACAGTCATCAATTCAAACAATCAGTAATGAACTAAAGCATACAGCCATCAATTCAAATAATCAGTAATGAACTAAAGCATACAGCCATCAATTCAAACAATCAGTAATGAAATAAAGCATACAGCCATCAATTCAAATAATCAGTAATGAACTAAAGCATACAGCCATCAATTCAAACAATCAGTAATGAAATAAAGCATACAGCCATCAATTCAAACAATCAGTAATGAAATAAAGCATACAACCACCAATTCAAACAAGCAGTAATGAACTAAAGCATACAGCCATCAATTCAAACAATCAGTAATGAACTAAAGCAAGCAGCCATCAATTCAAACAAGCAGTGATGAACTAAAGCATACAGCCATCAATTCAAACAAGCAGTAATGAACTAAAGCATACAGCCATCAATTCAAACAAGCAGAAATGAACTAAAGCATACAGCCACCAATTCAAACAAGCAGTAATGAACTAAAGCATACAGTCAAGAATTCAAACAATCAGTAATGAAATAAAGCATACAGCCATCAATTCAAACAAGCAGTAATGAACTAAAGCATACAGCCATCAATTCAAACAATCAGTAATGAAATAAAGCATACAGCCATCAATTCAAACAAGCAGTAATGAACTAAAGCATACAGCCACCAATTCAAACAAGCAGTAATGAACTAAAGCATACAGCCATCAATTCAAATAATCAGTAATGAACTAAAGCATACAGCCATTAATTCAAACAAACAGTAATGAATAAAAGCATACAGTCAAGAATTCAAACAATCAGTAATTAAATAAAGCATACAGCCACCAATTCAAACAATCAGTAATGAAATAAAGCATACAGCCACCAATTCAAACAATCAGTAATGAAATAAAGCATACAGCCATCAATTCAAATTATCAGTAATGAACTAAAGCATACAGCCATCAATTTAAATAATCAGTAATGAACTAAAGCATACAGCCATCAATTCAAATAATCAGTAATGAAGTAAAGCATACAGCCATCAATTCAAACAATCATTAATGAACTAAAGCATACAGCCATCAATTCAAACAAGCAGTAATGAACTAAAGCATACAGCCATCAATTCAAACAATCATTAATGAACTAAAGCATACTGCCATCAATTCAAACAATCAGTAATGAACTAAAGCATACAGCCATCAATTCAAAAAAGCAGTAATGAACTAAAGCATACTGCCATCAATTCAAACAATCAGTAATGAACTAAAGCATACAGCCATCAATTCAAACAAGCAGTAATGAACTAAAGCATACAGCCATCAATTAATCAAATAATCAGTAATAAACATAAGCATGACGAGGACATGAATTCTGTTTGACTATGTTGAAATCTGTGTATAAAAAATTACCATTTTTAGGATTAACATCAACAGCTGAAGGATAAAATAACATGACTGAAGTGTATTTTTAAGCCTTTTAAGCAACTGCATTCTATTTTTTCAAAAAGTGGACGCAATGTCGACCATGAAATTATCTACCGGACAACAAAATACCAGGGCTTTTGCTGTCACCTCATTGGTGGTCAGTAGGTCATTTTTCTGGTTGCTATTGTAATGCAGTTTCAGCTTCAGTATAAACATCACAATATAATATGCACAATACCACACACTTTTTTAAATTGAATCACCTAAGAAAAATTGGATTAAGAAAATATCAGAGAAGCTCTAGTCATTTCCATCTCATTTTTTTAGAAAATGTTGCCAACAATATTTGCTACAGTGACAAAAACTGCATAAAACATTAAAAAGTTCAAATCTTTTAATATTACATGTATATATAAACTACAATGATAAGATGACCTACCTTTTATCCTTCTTATAGAATCTTCGATTGTATCACCAAAGATGATATCTTTTATGTTGGCTTCGGCCATTTCTTCCTGTATCTCTGGCTGTAAAAATAAAACATATGACCATCACATGCGTGTGTTTCATTGGGTATTACACCGTTTATCAAAAAAAATTCAGTAATATACGGCAGCCAGTTGACCTAACCAGTACTAACTTGCTCTTCCGCAAGCATTTGACAACTTCTCCACATGTGGAGAGGACACGATCATAGCCAATGTCACAGAAAAACGTAACCTGCCCAACAAGGGCATCAACCCCGGACCTGCTGGGAGACAGTTTAGCACTATACTGAGGTAGCGGAGCGGGCTCACCATAACATGCAATAGACATTAAATGTTTTTAACACCAATTGCTCAATATTTAGACCTTACTACAACCTCCAAAGAGCAACCCTCTCCAGAGTAACTTCCTCTCTTCAACAACATAACATCTTTTCCAGTAGTAAAGATTTACTAGCAAGTTAACCTCTCTAGTGCAACAACCTCGCAACAACAGTCAACATTTGCATCCCCCTAAGAGATTTTTACTGTCACTCATTTTTCATGATCGTAAAATTTTGAGCCTATAAATTGTATTATTTAAATTTTATAATGATATCAAAATACTTACCAACACATCAGCCATTGCAAAGTGTACGCCTTTCCTTTTGAAATCTGTAATGACTTCTATCAGACCCTGAAAGCAACACATCAATTTGATGAGTTTAAACCTACATATTCTTTATCCATTGTGAAACAACTTATATTAATCACTTTTGATGATTACTTCCTGTGTTTTAAACCCGTCTAGTTCAGGGATTATGAAGACCAATGAAGAATGTCATCAATTGGAGTGAATCGAATATATGACTTTCAGATTAGTAGCAGGCACTTTACTTTTAGACCACTATGCCTCTGTTTAATTGGTTTTGGGTTAGTAGCATAAAATAGGTCAGCAAACGTTTGGCATATATCGAGGGCTCAACGCAACACTGTCATAACTCCTATGTCTTTGTATAGGAGTTATGACAGTGTTGCGTTGAGCCCTTGATATTGGAGTAAGACAACTGCATTTGTGTCTCCTTGATTTTTAATAAAAATATTTAGTACCGTAGAAGTGGACTTTTTGATGAGTCGACGATTCCAGACATTTTGCAAACAGAAATATTTGCGTATCGCAAAAATGAGTAGTGCTTACTTTAATAGTGAAGTACTTGTATATAAAAAGGACTTATGTGAATGTGGGAACTTGCTGGTTGATATTTTTCTGACTTTCTTGAATTTGTGAAATTTGCTGACACTGCCTTGTCCAAATTGTTACAATTTTTTACAGTATTTTCTTTCCAATGCATAAGAAGAGAGGAATTTATATGTTTTGCCCTTGTTTAGCTTCATGTAAAGGAAAAAAGTCACTCACCATAAGTGTGGTATAGTCTAAACCCGAGGCAAGATGTCGGCAATCCAATATAACAGATCTGGGCTTGTCATCATCTGAAAATTTAAGTGCACTTAGAAGTAGTACAATGATGTATGCTTGCATTTTTTATATATATATACTTGCATGTTATATATGTGTATGCTTGATTGTTTTATATGTGTATGCTTTCATGTTATATATGTGTATGCTTGCATGTTTTATATGTGTATGCTTGCATTTTTATATATATATACTTGCATGTTATATATGTGTTTGCTTGCATGTTATATATGTGTATGCTTGATTGTTTTATATGTGTATGCTTTCATGTTATATATGTGTATGCTTGCATGTTTTATATGTGTATGCTTGCATTTTTATATATATATACTTGCATGTTATATATGTGTTTGCTTGCATGTTATATATGTGTATGGTTGATTGTTTTATATGTGTATGCTTTCATGTTATATATGTGTATGCTTTCATGTTATATATGTGTTTGCTTTCATGTTATATATGTGTATGCTTTCATGTTACATATGTGTATGCTTTCATGTTATATATGTGTATGCTTGCATTTTTATATATATGTGTATGCTTTCATGTTATATATGTGTATGCTTGCATGTTATATATGTGTATGCTTTCATGTTATATATGTGTATGCTTTCATGTTATATATGTGTATGCTTTCATGCTATATATGTGTATGCTTTCATGTTATATATGTGTATGCTTTCATGTTATATATGTGTATGCTTTCATGTTATATATGTGTATGCTTTCATGTTATATATGTGTATGCTTTCATGTTATATATGTGTATGCTTGCATGTTTTATATATTTGTGTATGCTTGCATTTTTATATATATGTGTATGCTTTCATGTTATATATGTGTATGCTTTCATGTTATATATGTGTATGCTTTCATGTTATATATGTGTATGCTTGCATTTTTATATATATATACTTGCATGTTATATATGTGTTTGCTTGCATGTTATATATGTGTATGCTTGATTGTTTTATATGTGTATGCTTTCATGTTTTATATGTGTATGCTTGCATGTCTCACATAAAGACCACATCAGAATTAAGAGGACTCCATTAATAAGACCTTATGTTCAAGGACCAGCTTTCAATTCTATTCCTATATTTTAAGTCATTAATCATACCAACTCACAATTAAGGCTGACTTTCTTCAGACACAAGGGTGGTCTTGTTATCAAGGTGTTACTGTATTAATGAATCAAACAACAGCTGCCAAGAAAGACCGTATTTCCTAAGGGTGGTCTTTGCACAATGCTTGACAGTAAGCCTTTACATTCAGAAATGTCAACAGTCAATAAAAAGGGAACAACAATACTTCATGAAGGCAAGTAATGGTTATCATACATGCAAACCCAAATCAAAACAATTCATACGTAATGCTTACACTTTACAGTAATGCACAAGAGTTCTTATTTTATGTCAAGAAAAATTGGTGATTTATCTTATCTTATCCATAAACAAATTCTGAGGATCAACTTTGAAGGTTTAAAACTGAACTTTTTTAAGACATTATATATTTACCTGTGTACATATATCTAAATATTTTTGCTTGAATATATTCCACAGATGGAAACCTAATGGCCTGATTGAAGGTCACCACAACATACTCAAGGTTACGCACCTGAAATTGTACAATAATCACAGAAAATTAAATTCTTGCTTACCAGAATGGGTATTTGCACCGGTGCTGGAAAACTTATCTTACACCCCCTATGGAGGATGAGGCTCATGCTGATGACATCATGTAATGATGTCACAAAACAGCAAATAATAACTTGAATGATTATGTTATTATAAGTAAATAGTTTGGTTTGGGTACTGAAAATTAACTATTTCGGATATTTTAAGAAAATTATTAAAAAAGTTTTCTAGATTCTAACAGATTGTAGTCATCTTTGTTATTAAGGTTTCATTTATCATTTTTATTAACAAAGCAGAATAAATAATTTTTGAAATTTATACCAACAGCGATGCAAGTAAAACACAATGAAATACGGTACTACACATCAGTACAGCACTACAACAGTAAATGTGATTTTGTTTCCATAAATATACCAATTCTAAAACCATGCAACAACAAAACACTACAGTGCAACCAGTCCATAGCTGTCCTCTCTTTAGCAACATTCTCTCCTCAACAACTGTATAATTTTTTCTTGCAGTCCAACAACAGCTACAGTATATGTCTATCAAAAGGGTGCTGCTCTGGAAAGGTTGCACTGTACTAGTCAATTAGTAGTAAAAGTGTGATAGCCAATGACCAGATTAATACAAAGAAGCAAATTCAAATTATTGCTATAAAAGTATGAGCAATCTAGATGCCATCATATACCATGGGCCTAGATTCCTATAGGCCGGGTGGGCCGTGGCCTACACTTTTTTCTAAATATCGAAAAAATAAATAGCCAAAATTGCAATAAGATATTTAATGTATGTTTTTGATGTTACTATTGTAGGCATATTAACCGGAACGAAATATACACGAAAACACATCCCTGACGATAAAGCTACAATTTTTTTTCTGGGTAACCATACCAGACCCCCCCCTAAAACAAGGCCTACATATCAATTTCAGCTACGCTATGCCCTTGTATACAGAAGAGACATTTATAGAACTATGATTTTGTGGATATAAAAAAAGTTGGTTATATTAAAGAAGAAGCATACACAGAAAAATATATTTTCAAAACATTCTGTGTCAGTGTGATAAAATATTGCTACATTCTCTATATGCTTATAACTTGGTCTACATGCAATATACTGAAGCCTGTAGTGACAATGAGCCAAATACAAGCTCTAGGCTCCATTGAAATATCTTTAGGTTTTGAAAAATAATGCAAAAATAGTAACATCATTCAATTTATCATCCTCGGTACCAAGGCTATTCAAAGCATATATGATACCCTGGGCAAACTGACAGTAAAAATCTAGAACTCATGAATAATTAATGAGATGAAATCCAGCCGCTTGATTGGCCGCATGACACACACCTCATGCGATACAGAAATTGCTGAGCTGTTATGGATGAAATCACGGTTCTGAGCGATCAATGAGATCACAGCTTTCAAATTGCTAATTTGTTTTCAATGGTTACTGCCATTTTGTCGAATTTGCTGATAGCTCTCCACAAAGGAGATTCCTTCTTTTTTGTTATCGTCCATTTCATTGGTTGATAAATGCTAATGATTATTCATGCATTACAAAGTTTTTGCTAGCCAATTTGCCCAGGGCATCATATATGTTATGAAAAGCATGAGTATCGAGGATGTCAATTTATGTGACAAGAATACTTTTCAAATCCCTATTGCCCCCATTGATAGCTATAGCAACAGGCATGATACTTTTTAGATAATAAAAACAGTTAATAATAAGCAGATTAAATAACTAATAATTCAAGAGATATAATATTACACAAGTACAGTTAATACTAGATTATTCATATAGTAGATTCACCAAAATATTTAATACCGTAAACCTAGAAATATTTGTGAATACATTGCATTTCACTTTTTTCATAGTGCCGATTTTACTGCGGCTATTTTAATTTGCAGAATAATAACAACATACTACATATATTACATAAGACAGCCAATTTGGTGTCTACAGTCCGACCTCGTTCATTAGAATTCATCGGGTCCAAAATTTTATTTCGAATAATACATGGTTTTGAATATCCCATTTCAATTGGACATGAAGAAGATACATCGGGACCAGATATTTATTTCAGATAATAACAAGTATTCAGATAGAAGGCTGTCGAAAGTTCAACTGTATTAAATTTCATGAAGACATACCATCGGTGAAAACCGCTAACTTAAATAGCACAGAATGTTTTCTAGGTATACAGTAAATGAATGATGAAAGCAAAATGTGATGCAAACTACAGTGTACAAAGTAATACATCTATCATAACTGCAAGGCATGCAAGTTACATCACACAATGTCATCTCTATGCAACAAACAAGATATCTTGTTATTTCAGTATCTTGTTCGTGCATCAGACGTTATAACTGTCCTGTGTTTACCTTGTCCTTGTTTGATGAAGGGGAATATAATTTCCCATCTGACAGATGGAATCTTATCTAAGACAATATACAAACAGCTATGAAATTACTGAAGTCATTCAAGTATACATACGCACTAAAAATTGAGTCAATAATACACAGCCAGTACAAAAGAAATGGCAATGATATACATGCTGTCAAAGGTCAGATTAAGCCAGGCGTGTGATATTTTAAAGCAAGGGGCCAGGGTGCTGCTAGGGTCCCCAGTGGGTCCAGTGGCCCCTAGAAGCTGCTGAAATATTGTATTTTTATAGACTTACACAGCTTTTCCTCATAGCTAACGGGAAAGTTAAAGCCCTACCAAAAATCCGATTTTTGAACTGCCTTCCATCGCAACTAATGACCGTCTGACACGGTGCTCCATCTTGGTAATTAATAAGCATTTAGTTCTAGAGCTAATAGGGGTGCAACTTAGTTTGGTGATAATTAAGTTTTGTTTAAAATGTATATAATTCCTAGAAATTTTTTGAAAATGCATGTGCCTTTGAGAACTAAGCATGTGAGCATGATTCAGGTTGAAAATGTGTGTGATACACGCGCAATACGTGTGACTTGACAGGTGTGTACATAAACCTGATTTACAACACTTCAAAATTTAATTCATCCTCAGGAAGAGACCAAAAGAACCTCATCAGTATCGAATAAAATCTCTAAATATAAATAGTTTAAATACAATCAATGTAGTTTTTTTTTTTTTACTTGAGAACAGTTAAAAATAAATTGTGTAGTAGTCGGCCAATGAAAACATCTTTTAGAAAATATTGACCAATAGACATAAGGTATACAAAAATGGTATGCATGATAAGATAACATTTGTGTTTCTTGCTGTACTGACAGTGTATCTGATCAGGTCTAAAACATAGGTATGGAATACAATACAGGTAATATCAGCCATAGAATGCCAGAATATTCCAAAAGCTGGTTTCAATCAACAATTCCAGTCTAAAACTGGTCTTAAAATGGATTTGGTAAAGTTTGTAACCATAATAATGTAGGAGGTTGCCATGGAAACAAAACAAATAAATATGCACAAAAATCAGCAGATAAAATATAAATACTTTATACTCACTGTTACTTTTGGTCTTGCCACAGGATAAAGCAATATTAATAGTTGGACACCAATTCCGATCAAAATTCCATACTGAAATGATAAAACCAACAGATTGCATGTTTTCTGCCTTGCTGATGTCACAGAGGAAGGCGGCCAGGTTTTGTTTGAATTAATATTTCTTAAAAGTAAGCGTTTCACTGTAATTTCTTGTTGGAACACCAAATTTGGATTCTGATTAATTTTACAAACTGCAGACGGTATTTCATGAATATTTCTTTCACTTTATAGACACTTTATCAAATTCGCCAACAACATGGGTCACTTATTTAAAACAATGTATGCACCTGCGGTAGAAATTTCTGGAATGATATTTTATTACCTCGCTGAGAAAGAGGACCAGAAAGATGGTGCTTATTTTAGTAGGCAACATTAAAAAAAGTATTTGTTTTCAATATCCTGACCTTATCTTGTGAAGTCAGGTAGAAAGGTAGGCATTTCTTTCAAATACACACTTATTATGGGTAAGTAATAGTTTAACTATAAGTGCTTGAAGAAGGCTCATTCTCATTGGTTCACACCTCTTCATGAAATCATGAGTGACCAATGAGATAGTTGTTTACATATGAATTATAGCAACATCCCTTCTGCTCTATGATAAGCTATAAACTATCACAATATTAACATTTACCTCAATTCCTAATCCGAACGATGTCAGGAATGTTACTGCCCAAGGTATTAATGCAATTTCTGAAAAAAAAAAAAAATTATAATTACAATATAAAAAGATTGCATTTTTCAATAATCATTTAACCATGTTTCTGGTGAAAATAAACATCATGTCCTTATACCATACAGACTATTACGTAAAAAAAATATTTAAATCAAGGGCCATAACTTGGCAATATATTACTGATACTGAAAGAAAATCATGCCAATCTAAACTTCATGGTGATCATGTTTATGCAATGTCATTGGAATCTCTTTACAAGTGTGAAATTAGTTAGACCCACAAAATCTTTGCAACAGACTGCACAATAGATAGTTCCCACATCTACAATTTTTACCTCCCTTGTTCTTAATCATCGGCCATTTTGATAGGCAAAACTGATAAGCACTTTTAGAAGTAATTCCGAAATCTGTGGTAATTAAGAAAATACTAAGGGAATATAATATAAACGATGATAAAATAATCACATATATAAAAGTAACTCATTTATCATATCATTTATTTGACCCAGAAAGTTGAAGAAAAAGCCGTTATCACATAGCTTTTTCTCCAACTTTCTAAACCTTACGGAAATTTGCCTATCAATATGGCCGACTATTCAGAACAAGGGAGGTAAATATTGTAAATGTGGGAACTATCTATTGCATAACCGACAATACAATGACTTCGACAAATCCCTATTTAAAATTTGTTTATGGCATACATTAAATGTTAAAATTTTAGTACAATCGTACTCTGTACTCTCCAGAATTTCAGCAATATCTCGTAATCCACCATCTGTATGACAGCCGAGATGATCACAGCAGACAACGCTGACTTAGGAATGAATTTAAACAATGGAGTCAGGAACTGTAGGGACAACAGAATCACCCCTCCTGTCATAACCCCAGCCAGAGGGGTTCGTACACCACTCTGAGAATTTACAGCAGTTCTGAAATACAAAATATCACTTATCTAGTATTTGGGTAAATCAAATATTCTTGGGTCCAAAGTTAAAATTTGAGTTTTAAGACCAGTCTAAAAACTTAAGAATCTTATTGGTTAACACAGAGCTAAATAATAAAATAAACCAATGGCAAGGCTGCATTATGAGACTGGTCTTATAACCTAGACTCTTGTATTCAAGTATCATAAATCACTGTTTTTGCTGCTGATGATGCCAGAAACTATAATAATCCATTTGATCTTTTTTTGGATTCATAACAATGCTTATTAAAAGCATAAAATACATAAAAACTATAATATGGCAGTATTTTACATTCTGTTTCTAAATATGGTGTACAACAGAACATTCATTTAACGACACAAATTCGTTGGGAACGAATCAGCTGATTTAACGACATATTCAATACAATGACGTAAATCCAAGGAAGAAACATGGTCGTTATAATGAGAGTCGCCTGTAACAACATTTAGCATTTCAACAAAGAGAAATTTGAAAAAGGGTTGCCTTGAAATAAATCTGAATATTGGAATTTAAACTTAAATCTAACATCCGAAATAAACAACACACGCTAAAAAGAATACCTTGAGAAACTGCCAGTGACTGGATATGCTGACACAAATGAACTGGCAAGGTTGGCAATCCCTAAAATATGAAAAAGGTAACGTATAAGCCGACAAAGTCATGTGAAATTTATGTATACAATAAAACCTCAATAATACAAACACCCTTGGGACCCTTGAAAACTGGTCTGATTATTTAGGTGGTCTTCATATTGAGGTTGAATAAAGAGCGAAACAGGGAAAATGGACTTTAAAATTGTGGTCTTAATTTTGAGGTGGTCTAATTATTGAGATAGTCCTTAAGTGAGGTTTTACTGTACTCATGTGACATCAACTTACAAAGTTATGTAACAACTATAATATACATTGTCACTTGATAACTACAAACATAATTATATTCAGGTACAGTCATGAGCCATCTATATACAAAGTCGTGTGGCATCTAAACAATGGCTCTAAAACTCCATAACTTCAATATTCTGATAACCTACTATTTAATCGGTGGAGAAATATCTTTTACACCAATAACTCATTTACTGCGTCTATTTTGCATATGGGTAAAGCAGTGTTTTAATCTCCATGTTTTGGTAATTAATTCATTGTAGCCATAGTTGTTTGTTGGCATTAATCAAGAAATTATCACTTTAATTGCATTTAAGTATTTTAATTCTATATAAATCAATTGTTCAATTGAACAGGCATGAGAATGCAAAATTTCATAATCAGCTGAAAATTGGGCAAGGGGTCCAGGGAGCTGTTGAAGCTCCTGGCTTTTAAGCATCTAAGATGGTTTAAATTGTCTCAAAAACGGCCCTTGCGAGTGCCAAAGCTGCAGATTTCGGCGACCCCGGGGAAAATTCTCATGCCTGACTGAAATTAAAAGCAGCGAAACCTCAATAATATGACCTCTTCTGGGTTCCACGTAAGTCAGCCTTAGTTGTAAGATGGTCTGATTATTGAGTTCCATGAAAATAGAGTATCAATAATGAGGAAGTTTTAATGTTGAGGTGGTCTTTGAGTGTTGAGTTTAACTGTAACATGCACAACCAGTAATACATACCAATAGCAAGCAATTCCTGATTTGGTTGAATTCGATAATTGTTCTGTCGAGCTGTAATACAGTCATGTTATAATTGTTAAAATAGACATGATTAAAACATTGATTGCTCTTCAAAGAGCCTGGTGCAGACCTCCCAAAGCATCTCAATTTGTACTCATATATTGTCTCAAATCGTTGAGATTTATCTCATCTGGGACCGGACTCAAAAACGGTATTAAAAAACGAAAAAGATGAGATCAGTGTTTTTTCTCAAATTTTTTCAAGAGATTCAAATGAGATTTGTCTCAATCTCAGTCTCTATTTTGAGCCAAATCTCATCTTGAGCTGAGATTTCTATTGAAGATGCTTTGAGAGATCAGGACCAGATTTTACATCCCTGAAGGGAATCATAAAGTAATGACACTGTCTGTCACCATTCCAAATTTTAATTATGTTAAGCATCAGGTTCATTTTTCAAAACCTACCTACCAAGCTGGAAAAAACAAGCAAAGTGTTGTTAAAAAAACAAAAATTATCTTTTGTATCTACAACATCTTTGTTCCCACAAACAAGGACATTATACATCAAGACATGAAATACAAACTACTTCTTAACAAAACAACACAAAGTATCAAGTAAATGACTATAGCTTTAACAACTGTTTTTAGCTTTTGAACATGGTCACTGGTTGCCTGACATTAACTACATGGTCTGAGGGTATAGATCAGAGTATGAAGACCAGACTCAAAACTTAAGCATCTGATTGGTTGTTTCCGAGCGCAATTTCAAAATTGACCAATGATGAAGCTGCATCCCTAGACTGGTCACTGGTCATAACTGTTTTATGCCCTTGGTCCTGGTACCAGTGATAGAAATGAACTTACCGAAAGCTTTTCCAATGGCAATAGATTCCACCAATCCTAGCACAGGTACAATGAACAAGCCACTACCAATGCCCTGGTAAAGATATAAATAATATTGCAATTAAAATTATTTACCGTGAAAACTCACCTAAAGACCACCTCGATAAAAGGACCACCTCAAAATTAAAAACACATATTCAAGTCCATTTTCACTGTTATTCTCTTTATTCAACCTCAATATTAAGACCACCTCAATAAGCAGACCAGTTTTCAAGGGTCCCAAGAGTGTCTTATCATTGAGTGTACATTACTGTACACGTATCATGTTTCAGAATTTAAAACATGTCACTGCTGCAAGTCTACACAAAAAGCTACATCAAATCAGTGTGTGGAAGTCAGACCCTCCATGAGGTGGTCGTTTGTCTTGGTAATTTGACTAAAGGAAATACTTATACAATAAACCCCCAGAAAACCAGAGCCTCTCAGGACAAGGTGAAAAGTCCAGTTTTCTGAGAATTCCTTTGTTTCATATAAGAAGTTTGTCCATTGCCAGAAAAAGGAGTTTATAAATACATTAGTTAGGTAAATTGACAAACAATCTGACTAACACAAAAAATGTTTCAAATTCTTACACACAACAGATAAGAGGCCTGACCAATTCAACCTATTGGTTATGTAGTATATACATATCATATTTTTAGTCCCCCCCCCAATTGTGCTCCACACATATGAACAAAATTATGAGGCAGATAAATTTGTTCAAATCTAAATAAAAGCATTACCGAAATTATGTCTTTAGCATATAGGGTCTCATTTCCATTCTGTAGTTCAAATTTTGGAAATTGAAAGGGAGGTAATCCTGGTTTGACGTATCCAGTAATGGTTATCTCAGACTCATATCCATAATGATGTAAGATGGCAACAATACCGGCAGAACCTATCACAACAATAGCATTCGCACCTGAAACAAAATCAACAATAAAAGTGTTTATTTAATATAGTGTTACCCCTATTTAAAGGGCCAGTCATTTCTGACTTATGAGACACCTACTTTCTGAGCACAATTACTTCCTGATTCCTATCCTTTAATGCAAGACACCAGACAGGTAGGCACATGGTTACCATTATTTAACTAGCTGGCGGCTCACCAACCGGCCATATCAGACCGGACACCTACCAGGATTCGAACCTTCTATCTCCTGCTCCAAAGGCAGATGCCTTAACCACTAGGCCACGAGATATGATATGCCATAACATTCTTGTTAGTTTTTACTTATATCTTTTTACATCATTTGTAAAATAAGTTATAACATTTTATACTAATTTTATCCCTAAAAGAGACACCTCAAAACCAATCCAAATTTTGCCCTTCATCCGAAGATTTAAAAAATGCTAACTAAACCATAAACTATACAGCTTGAACCTTTCTGTAAACTAGATGCCCAAGGGCAACATATCGAGCCCGCCAATTGTCAAGAGATGAAGAGAATACGATTATATAATGCTATACAGTGCATATCTATTATACCCATTCTTACCTTTGATCCTGCAAAAAATGATAATGTAATATTCCGGACAAGATATTGAGTAATGGTCTGGACAAACCAAATCAGGACGGACAAGCATACGCATCCACGCACATACACCGGACCGTCATTGTGGTGACTATGTCAAGCTCACCGCAAGCGGGCTTGACATTTATTTCTCTTCTAACATTGATGCAGAAAGTTAGACAGGGTGTTAAAAAAGTTTGTTCACAAAGTTTGAATTTCTATAAAATGAAAATAATGTTGTGTACACTGGCTTTATTTCGCATAATGAAAACTGCTGCCTGAATATCAGTTTTATATTGAACTCTCACACAGAAGTTATAACTATTGGTATTTAGCGACATAGATGGGAAGAGCAATTAAATTAATTATTAAAATTCAAACTTCGTCAATGAACTGTTTTAACACCCTGAGATACTCATACAGTGAACATACCAATACTAATCAACCATACACATTTCCTGGCTACTTTCTGTTTGATGGACAATGGTTCACCATTTGGGTTGTCCTTCCATTGCTTCTTCCTCATTTGCTGAAATAAACAGTTGCCATGGTAATGGTATTTAATTATAATCTAAATAAAATATTTTAAATAAATTTCATTGGCTAAATGTTTCATGACAATTGACAAGCATTTTCATAAAAAATGAGTTTCAAATGTAATAAAATTAAATTTAAAGAAGTATGAATGCTTAAAAATTGTGCTTTTATACTGAGTATATATTCAAGATACAGTAAAACTTCGAAACCTCGAACTGCCGTCGGACCGAGGAATTAGTTCGAGCCATCTACCTGTTCGAGGCATCTACCGTATACGTATATATGTACGAACTGTCACCGGTGCAAGTGTACTAAGCATGCTTAACACATGGTATTTGTGTGTTGTTAGTGTTTTCATACTGAATGCACGTGGATCAATAGTCACAGCATTATTCATAATAATAATAATTTAAAAAGAAATGAAAGAAAACTAAAACATATTTAAGTAATTGATTCGTTTATTCTTACACACAAGAATAATATACAGACGAGATAGTAAACAATTACGATGTTCTATTTTTTTTCGTTGTTGTTCATTTTGATAATGATAAGTGTAATAAATGTCTGATCGTATTTATATCAATATCAACATTTGAAGGATTTTACTCAATGATGTTTGCGCTTTTGATTAAGATATTTATAAAATACGATAATTTGTTATTTCTGAATTTTATTCACTCTGCAATCAATAGACAATTAACAATTAAAATTTCCCGTTTGGACTTCATTAAATATTTAATAGATCCCTTCAGTGATTTGTTTGTCACATAAGTACATGTACACTGCATTGTTTATAGTGCAACAATCAAGTAATTATCACTACGTGCGAATAACACGTGTCACCAATCTTCCCTGTCAACAAAGAATAGAATATCGCTCGGTCCATAAAAGGTGTGAATTATTGTATTGTTCGACCTATCTGGGGTGAACAATGAATGAAATGGTATCTAGGGACCGCACAACCTGTTCGAGTGTTCGACCTTTCTCAGTTCGAGTGATCTACTGTTCGTTAATATGAAATAAGAAGGGGTTTTGCCGGGACCTAAGAACCTGTTCGAGGTATCTACTGTGTTCGACCCAAAACTGTTTGAGGTTTCGAAGTTTTACTGTATATTGAATCACAAGAGTATTCGTTCAAATGTAACTTCCATATGTAGAATATTCTGTTTGTAAATTTATAATTGTTCAATAATTTTTTATTGGAAATAAATAGTACAATGATACAAACCTTCAGCAAGAATAGAATGACCAGTGATATTAGACCCATTGTTAAATCCCATACTCTGAAAGACACAAAATAAATAAATACTTTTTTTGTAGCTATATTGTCAGAGATGTGTTTTTGTGTATACATGTATTTCGTTCTGGTAAAAATGCTTACAATAACATCAAAAACATACATAAAATATCTTATTGCAGTTTTGGCCATTTCATTTTTTTGAATTTTCAAAAAACAGCGTAGGCCACGGCCTACATGGCCTATAGGAATCTACACATCTGTACGGTCTACTTATATTGAACTTCAAGACTGAGATTTAGATTTTACAGTATCAGGTATTATACTTGTATACAGGTATATACTATTTCCCAACATTGGAAAGAATGTAATGTCTTATAACTAATTTCAATACACATTGCATGAAGGGAATTTGCAATTTCTGAACTAGTAATTTATTGTTCTAAATCATTATAATGGAAATTTGATATCATAGGAATGTGGAAGGCAAAGTGTTCAAAAGGGTAAAGCGCCAAATTCCAGACCCAAAGGTAGCGTGTTTGAATCTTGCCTTCAGATAGGCTGAACCAGGAACTCCACAATTTCTGAATTAGGTAGAGTATTGAAGTTACCAAACCCAGGAAGAAGTCCTTGGAAGAGACTAAATTAAGTTCTTTAACAAATAATGTATCAGGAAGAAGGAAACCAATAGATAGTTCCCACACCAACAATATTTACCTCCCTTGTTCTTTAATTGTCAGCCATTTTGAATTCCCAAAGATGTGATAATTGAGAAAAAAACAAGAGAATTTGCATTTGACAAACACGTTTTCTTTAACTTTCTGAGCCATCTGTCAATATGACATATTAAATAAGTTATTTTATATAACTGATTTTATTTTATCATTGTTTACAATATATTCCCTATAAACTTATAAGCAGCCGCGGCCGTGGTGCAGTGGTAAGTGCGCTGGACTTGTAACCCGGCGATCCGGGTTCGATTCCCGGTCACGCAGGTCATACCCTTCCATGAAAATTTGACAAAAATGTCGATTTTCCTCCACATGTGGAGAAGTTGCCAGCTCCTTGTGGAAGGGTAAGTTAGTACTGGTAAGAATTCAGTCCAGGAAAAACTGGTTAGGTGAACCTGCCGCCGTATATAACTGAAATATCGTTGAGAAACGGTGTTAAACCCGATGAAACAAACAAACATAAACTTATAAGGAAATTTGCCTATCATAATGGCGGACTATTCAGAAAAAGGGTGGTCAATATTGTAAATGTGGGATCTATCGATTCAATGACATTGGAATTATGAGTTTTATATTTAGCTTACTTGGTCTCAGGAATCTTCTTGCAAGTTTCATAAACCATATGTAAGAATTCACGAGGAATGCCATGCAATCCCAGAATTCCTTTCACCTGTCCCGCAGCAATTGTTATGGCAGCAGCAGACGTGAATGCGTTGATAACTGGATAGGAAATGAAATTCACCAAGATTCCTGGAATACAATAAGTAGTTTTGGAAACATACATATATATATATACTAAAATAATGACTACAGAATTTGTTACAAAAGCATTTGATTTTAATAGGGGCTACAAACTGACCCCAGCTTGGATAGGGCCCGCCACAATGACTTATCAGCTCCTTGTTTGCAGTCAAATCTTCATGACAACAAAAACCAAATGAAAAATATCAAAATTAGACCACAGTATTCCAGGGTCTGTTACTCTGATATGCAGCATTTGTACTGCACAAAATGTGCAATACATTAATGGACATAGTGAACAACCAAACAGTATACATCCAGGATTTCGTAGCGGTGTCTTTAGCATGAATGAGTAACTGTAGTTTTCCACCCTTTATCCCTTCTGGAGTTCTCTCCCTTTATCTCTTTAAGAGTCTATCTATATATTGTACTGTAAATCCATATAATATAGAGGTAGTTCGATCAGCAACTATTGTGACTATGGTTGGATGATAAAACTCAGTCTAGTTCATTTATGGTCTAGTTACTCTGGTCACTCTTAGAATTTGGAGGTGTTCCAAATATCGACTATAGTTCAACCGTACTAAATTGGTGGTTGAACCATAGTAAATGTTCGGACCACCTCTATATAGTATTCAAGCCTCCAGTTTCGAAGAGTGACCAGAGTAACTAGAACATAGATGAACTAGACTGAGTTTTATCATCCAACCATAGTCACCATAGTCACTATAGTTGCTGATCGAACTACCTCATAGAAGGGATAAAGGGTGAGAACTCTTGAAGCAATAAAGGGAGAGAACTCGTGACAATTTCCTGAGTGAATAATTAAAGTGAGATCTTGTACCTAAATGTAGGAGACCCATTAACAACTGAACAGCACCACAGAACAGACACAGTACAATGGCGTACGTCGCATCGCCTTCAACCGGCGAAGCAGCAAACGCTGCGGTCATCAAAGACATAATAGCCGTTGGTCCGAGAGTGATGTCTTTCGATGTTCCCAGGATGGTGTAGATGAAACATCCCATGAATGCAGAATAGAGTCCATACTGAAAAAGAATAAATGTCAAATAATGTAGCAACGACAACAGAAGCTCAACTGTGCAAGGTTTGTTTAAAATAAATACATGTTTGTGCAATACAAAGTATAAACCTATGATTCATTTCTATTTCCTTGTCAATAGGCTTCATGCAATACTGAGCTATATCCCCTTTGATCATTTTTATTGGACAAATGAAACATGCATGAAGTATTGTCATTTTGCATAAAATGGATGCATCCTTATGTTTTCGCATGTATCATGGTATTACTAGAGCACTACAGTTGAATCTAGGTTTTGCAAGCCAGACTGTTCAAAGATATTGTTATACCTCACGTAGACCCTGAATATATAGCCAAATAGGCGTTCATTTTGAATATTACATTATAAACAATCTCTAATGCCTTGGGTGTAATTATTATTTTTTCTCCTAAAATCCTTAATCAACCTCTAACATTACTTTTTAAACAATAATGCTAGCACCTTAAGTGTTATTACTTTATTTTTAGGTGATAAAATCCCATATCACCCTCAAACATTACTCTTTAAACAATAATGCTAACACCTTAAGTGTTATTACTTTTTTCATGTGATAAAATCCCATATCACCCTCGAAGACATGTGATATTTACATATACTAACCTGCTGAGGTAGATTAGCAATAATAGCATAAGCCAGACCTTGAGGTAAGACAGTCAGCGCTACTGTAAGTCCACTGATTACATCCGACTGCAGGTCTAGTAATCTGAAACATTAAATTACAATAGACATTTTAGATAGCATGAAACTATACATGTTTATACAGACAGTGGTTTAAAAAAGTAGATAATATATTTTTTGCTAGTGGCAAATAATATAGAGTTTAACTAAAGCTTAAGAGAGACTAGTTCGTAAATCATTTTACATTACAGTGATTAAACTGCAGAGCAACATCCTTTGGTACACTCCCACACAATGCTTTGATTCCATTACAGTTACATTCATGAAGATACTCGGAATAAGTTCCCGATGCTAAAGGAGAATACACCCTTTGGGAGACGCAAATCTGTTTCTAGAGATACATTTATATTACTACTGTCAATTCAAAATTAGGTGAGAATACCGTCATTGTGTACTATTTGTGTATTGGTCAATATTTTCAAAACATGTTCAAAATCTTCATGGCTTACAGAAAATGTCATCACATATTTTTGTAAGCACAAAACCTGATCAAAACTACAGATGTGTCCATAGGACACTGATGCTCCCACTTCCAGCCTTTGTCACAAAAGCAAATGCTAATATTCTGCTCATAGCTTGTGAATGTGTATCAAATTAACCAAGTGAACAACTTAAACAGATTATGGTGATAAGTCAAGGCCCATAACTAAACATGCTGGTGAACATTCATGTAAAGTTTTGGGAGTATAGCTGATACACTGTTGGTGATATGCGCGACATCAGATTTTGAGACGGACGGACGAACGGACGGACAAGGACATAGTGGGGGCATAGAAAAGTTAATGCACTGAACATAATTCCATATTTTTGTGAAATGTATAGTATCCTGCCTGGGCCACCATAATAATGTATTACAGCCAACAATGTTTGATGAAATGATATGATGTGCCACTCCAGGATATACGACCAAATAATATTGCGCAATATGTCATAGCATTGCAATTAGACACTGCGCATTATATCTTATTATCGTGCTATTGCACTGTTCAGCAAACAAATAGCATGTAGCATTATAGCGTTACCTTGCAATATCACTATGGCCCTAACGGGGCTCCGTAGAAATGTACAGATCATTCGAATAACGGAACAGGTACAATTTTCACTTTCTACCACTGAAGCATATTAATACAGAAAGATGTGACATCTTTATGTGTTCATTTAGCGGTCCATTGTCACTAATTACAGATAATATCATACACAGAACTGATGAAAACTTGAAGATTTCGGACATTGCCAAAATTCCTCTGTTCTCAGGAACGCAAAATATGAAATATGTTGCCGATAAAACAATGTCATTAGATAGGTAGTCCCAGTGTTTCTTGTGGTATTTTAATCAGATGTGGAGAGCACATTCTTTGATTGCCACTTGGAGCTAATATGCCGTCCTCCAATCTCTCTATACCATTAATTAGTTAACACCTGCTCATAGAGGTAATTAACAACCAACAAGGCATCTTAATTACAATGTACTACTACTTCAGAATGTCAACGTTCCTTGATGTAAGCATGCAAGTTTTTTATTCATACATTTAGGTCATTGTCAATCAGTCTTATGATTTCTGCAACAAATTTCATTGGAATACTAATACAGTGCATCTTCTCCAGGGTGGCCCCTTCTCTATAGCAAACATCTCTCTCCAACAATATAATCAAAGTTTTCTGAACCAATATTTTATTATCAATTTAACCTCTCTGGAGCAATAACCTCTAGACAACAGCCAATATTAGTATCTCCCAAAGGTGGCTTCAATGATGAGGTTGTCCTGTATTTAAAGCATATGCTTATAATTACAATGCAATATGACAATATGAATAAATAATTGATGCATATTCCAATACACCTCAAAATCATACCACACACATGTACAGTAAAACCTCAATATTAAGACCACCCTTGAGACCCTTGAAAACTGGTCTTGTTATTGAGGTGGTCTTTAAATGAGAGAGTTTATTCTATTATATTTGGATTATTAAATGTATAACAGTTGCAGAAATTACTCATATTGTCAAATCAATCAAATATTAACAAGAAATTTCAAACTTAATACAAGTACAGTAATATTTCGATAATAAGACCACCATTGGGATCATTGAAAACTGGTCTTATTATTGAGGTGGTCTTAATTATGAGGTTGAATAAAGAGCAAAACAGTGAAAATGGAATTGAAATTTGTGTTCTTAATTTTGAGGTGGTCTTATTATTTAGGTGGTCTTTTAGTGAGGTTTTAATGTATAAAAATTGCAAATCATCTTGGAATTATTTTTACTATCGTGATACACAAGTAAGTTTTCATCCTAAACGGTCTTCCTTACATTCCTAAAGGTACACTTAAATCGCAATATCATTTGAGGGATGTTTCCATTGCTGAGGACAATTCAAGATATGGCAACAGAAGAATCCCTAATCCCATGCTAAGTCTATAACAACCAATGCACTTGAGTACTGTTAACATATGGTTAAAAATGTTTGCTTTTTTAATAATATTATTAAGGGCACTTAAAATAGTATCATCAGCATAGACTCATTTCAATTACTTAATTAATCAATTAAACTGATTGATTTAAATTACAGATAATTGATTTATATTTATTAATTGATTAATGATTGAATGATTTACCAATTGATCAATTTATTGACTGACCGTCCAACCGACAGACTGACCAACTGACTATGAAATAGCATAGGCACATTTCGATTAATTAATCAATCAACATTGCCAACAGATTGTTCCAGCATGGAACATGACACTGGTTAGCATTTTACATCATTATTATTTTAGTTCTATAAATTATATCACTTAGTTTCAACAAAACATTTCACAAAAAGATATTCAGTGGTTTGTTGCTTCAAAAATATATTAGTTTTTGTATTTGAATCAAAACTAAATTTTATCAATGCATGTACAGTTCAGAGTTCAAAGTACCTCACTTAAAGACCACCTCAATAATAAGACCACCTCAACATTAAGAACACAACTTTCACGTAAATTTTCACTGTTTTGCTCTGTTTTCGATCTCAATATCTCAATATTTATACCAGTTTTCAAGGGTCCCAAGTGTGGCCACATTATGGGGGTTTTACTGTACACCAATGCTGTTTCAAAACATCAAGAATCCAACAAACACAATAACAGGACACGGTGATTCAGTTAAACAATCAAAAAACATGAAACATTTTAACAGAAAAACAAGTAAACGCAGATGTGGACATCAAAGTCGCTAGTGTAAAAATTGGATTGACAAGTCTATAACAACGTCATGAACTTGTTGTTATAATGTCAACGCACGAACAAATGATGCTGTCATCAAGTTGCCTTCTGGCTTATTTATCTAAATCAAATAATTTAGCTCATTAATTTTTATGTAATAATGACATGAAGACTGCAAAACATGTTGAGGAGGTGTTTCTGTAATGTTTATCATAATGTTGTTAAAAAGAATTCACCAATATAAACTGTTATCAACCTAAATACTTTTCAAAAACATGAACAATCTTATTTTTACATACAGAACATTCAAAATACATTATTTTTATCATTGTTTTACACCAAATTACACCCATTTATGATAATCATCTCTTAGAACAACATACACCATATAATTAATAATTAATAATATTGCCAGTAGCAATTAATGACATCCTGTTATCAAATATATAAATCAGAGTAAATATTGTCCTCAAATTACTGTGAATGTCACAGTTCTTCACCTTAAAAATGATTGGATGACAGTCAGACGTCACCAATGAGTTTCACACACATATCCATGAAAAACATTTTTTCCTCGAAAAATATCAACAATTCTAACTTGAAATTTATTTGTAAAAGCATACCTTACCACACAACAGTGTGTTGTAGCCTCAATACTTTAAAAACCAGAAAAATCTTTATGACCTCACAGGCCTTTTTCTATAGTTCCCAAGGGTCAGACTAATTGACCCATTCCCAAAGCCAAATAAATGGGGGGGGTTTTTATCAGAAAAAAAAATCCCAATCAGAAGCACGTACAAAAAAAATCGTCTACTGGAGCGACACAGCTGACATCTTGAAGCTCTTTGAATAAATGTGGCTATTATTGTTCCTTGTGTCATAAATGTTTTTGGACATTTAGAATGCTTGTTTATATAAAATTTAGCTAAGAAAAGCTGGTTCCTTAAACTATGAAAATTCAAATGTCAACTCATAAGGACTTCCTTCCAGGGGGTACAAGATATGTATTACCTATTTGACATTTAATCTCACAGTATGACCCTGCCCTTCAACAGACAAGGTCGAAAGTTGCACTCAGTTTGTCATCTTGATAATTATTTGAAAATCCATCCATTGAACAAAACGATATGAAGCATACATGATTTTTTCACAGTCAACTGGACCAAAAATGTAACCCCTTAGTTTGGGGAAGATGTTTGTTTCAGCGAGTTTAACGCCGTTTCTCAACGATATTTCAGTTCTATACGGCGGCCGGTTCACCTAACCAGTTTTTCCTGGACTGAAATCTAACCAGCACTAACTTACCCTTCCACAAGGAGCCGGCAACTTCTCCACATGTGGTTGAAAATCGACATTTTTGACAAATTTTCATTGAAAGGTATGACCTGCCGCGACCGGGAATCGAACCCGGATCGCCGGATTTCAAGTCCAGCGGACTAACCACTGGACCACGGCCGTGGCTTTGGGGAAGATGTAATAGAGAGAGTAAAGTTGCAACAGGGAACGACCACATACATAAGACAGTGCCTCTCCACACAGACCTCCGGGAAAACAACAATCCCTAAAACTTAAGGCACTTGAAGAGGTTCAAAGGTACATACATACAGATGCGCAAGGAATGGCCTGGCCGACCATAAGGAATAACTAGGAGAATCAAAGATGTTGTAGAGTTTGCCTTTATTCCTGAAGCAACATTCTGATAATGCTGTAATAACCATCAAATACATTAAATACTGTAATTCTTTGCCCATTTCAAATATCTTAAGAATTTAAATTTTAGTTTTCTCAGGGACTTATGTTAACAGTCTAATGTCAAAATTTCAATCATCTAGGAAGTCAAGATTTGCTTTTATAAATCATTTCAAGCTACACATGCATTGTCATCAGTACTTCTATGTAATAAATGTATGTATCAATGGTTACAATTGGACTTCAATTTTACAAAACTATACTCAAATTTATAGGTGCAATTTCAACGGCTTTGTACAAATCGACTGTGACTTACATGGTTCTGGAAATTAAGAAGCATTAAAAACAGTTTCATGTAAATATTATAAACAAACTGATTTCGGAGATTCGCTAACATTTCCGCACATGAAAAGTCTGAAATCGGTTTTTGTATATAACAAACATGTGTATGTTATGCTGGCATCTTTCTTCAACATTTATGTTTATTACTTGTGTAAAATTGTTCTTGTTTCATGTAGATATCTTGATGAAATTTGTAATTTGTTGTTTAAATATGTATATATAATGTGAAATTTTTAATGCTCTTTTTTTAAGAGGCTCGCAGGGCAATTGCTTAACTGCGTTGTCTCTATAAATAAATTCTTTATAATTATTAGTATCATTATGATAAATGTGAGCATTGTTGCACAGTATACTAAGAACCTAACATTACCAAAAGACTTAAAGGTAGTAAAAATATGCTTAGGCTTAAATATGACAAAATTGGTGGCAAATGCTTTCAAATAGATGTTCTCTACAACACTGCATTGTTACTATTCTTACAAGTTTCCCCAAAACAGAAATTCACAAGTCTGATATTATATAGGTATAGGTATTTTAATATCTATCCTGACCTTAACTGGCCAAGTTAGCATCTAAGGCCTAAACAAATAATACTTTTGGTTCGGGTTACTCGACCCTACCTACGAAATAGGCGCCAACCCACCCTTTTTTAAAGTCTGTTGGTTAAAAAAAAAAGTTTTTGTTCTTTGCACCTCTTTTGCTCGTTGCGTTTCTTTTCGTTAATATCGGCAGGTGCCGGTTCCGATGCTGCAGACGCTTTTTACTCTAAGAAATGAATTAAGCAGTTACAATAATAACGTTCCAACAAAAAACCTAATAAAAAAAAAAAAAAAAAAAATCCTATCTACCCTACCTGTTTTTGGAACAGATGTAACCCTAACCAAACTATTTTTTTTTTGCCTAAGCAATGGAATTACAAATGTATCTGTATCAAATTTGTGTCTTGCAGTTCCGGGAAAATTTTAACAAAATTTATAATGCGGTGTTAAAGTACCCACGAATGACAGTTTTAACATAATTTTCTCAAAATAATAACTTCGCATATTTCGAAAAATAAGACTCATAATCCACCTTTAAAACTTAACTATTGTATTTGAAATGGTTGAGTTTTTTTTCCTTTTAAATATGTATCTGGCTCATCTGAAGGTAAAAAGCTTTAATGGGCTTCATCAAGTATTTGCTAAAACATGTTTAACAAGAATAATTGTAATGATTAATCTATTGTTTTATCATATTACTTATTGACAAAACTGTTGTTTTTTTTAATTTATAAAAATACAAACATCTTTTTCTCTACAAATACAAATAGATACACTATGAGTTTATTATTTGTTAATACAAACTGATTGATGTTTTAACAGTACAAATTACATGCATAATAACTTGCATGCTTGTTATTAAATGAACAAAACAATGAGTATATTATTACTTTAATTACTCTTATATTTAATCTCGATTTAATCTTGATATCAAGGGTTCGGATCTAAACTATGGCGACATCAGTTTAAGCAGAGAAGCAGTAACACTGTTTAGACTTGAGCACCAATTCCTTCATGATTGAATAACTCCTATTCAATTCATGTAAGACTAAAATTTCTTAACTGGAATAAACTATTATTTAGTTTCTTTTCGTAGATAGAGTAAAACCTCACTTAAAGACCACCTCAATAATAAGACCTCTTCGAAATTAGGAACACAATGTTCAACCCCATTTTACAGTTTTGCTCTTTATTCAACCTCAATATTCAGACCACCTCAAAAATAAGACCAGTTTTCAAGGGTGCAAAGGGTGGTCTTATTATTGAGGTTTTACTGTATTTTCAACATAATGAAAATGGTAATAATCTTTTAGTAAGGAGATTCATCACATAATGCATGAGGTCCAAAAAAATATGTCTGGTTTCAGTATACATGTATTCCCCAATTAAATACTTTACTGCATTTTTTTATTGCAAGATATTTCGAAAGTCAGATAGTTATAATCCCTGTCCTAAAACAAATGTATAACAAATATACATGGACAGAAAATCCTAACATATCCAATCAAACTTTTTTCAGCACATTACAGAAAATGACATATTTTATTGGCCTATCATATATATTAGTGATTAAATCTTCACACACATTATTCAATATAACCTTGTAAGCAATAATAAATGAACACAAAATCCAATAATTTCAAATAAATAGGGTAGCCAACTTTAATTTAAACATTTCTAAATAATAAAAAAGATGAATAAATCAATTAATATTTCACCATCAAAGTCTTTCTGTAAGTAAGAAAATTCAAACTAAATAAATAAAAATTTAGAAATACCATAAATCTGTCTAAACTTTTTAACTTTCCCAAATGGATCTAAAATTTGCTCGTATAAAACTTAATAATCTAAATAATGTAAAAAAATACATTCATTTCTTTTACTAATGTAAGTAACATATTTTTTATAAAATAACGACATAAAATAATTTCTTTTACTTTTTTATGCAACCTATTTTTTAACATAATAAACTTTTTTCAATATTTTTTTATACTGGTTCATTCTATTCTTTACTATTCCTGTATTTCTAAATAACAAGTTAAATACAATAATTTACTGTTAATAAATAATAAAAAAATTATAGTAAATAAATATAAGAAAAATATACCATAAAATACTGTGAAAGACATTAAATATATTATTATATATTATAATAATAATAAATATTTTTACTTACGAATATTTAGGTAACCATTTTGTTATGGGTAATTTGCCTTTAACTGTTTCCACAGTAAAACACTCTTTGAAGTACTTCTTCATGTTAATCGGTTCAGGGAATGAGAGCACTTCTTCGTCCAGGGAGTCTTCATTCCCTTCTATAGATGACCCATATGACCCATGACCTCTCAACCTTCTCCTCGACGAACCAGCATGCCTCAGTAGAGGCTCTGCTTCTCCACTCATTGCACATCCTTAAATTTGAATCGACCAATGAATGATGGTATTGTACGAGTCATTACTGATTAGAACAGTTAGTGAGTATAATTTGATCAGATGGTGTTTAACACAGATAAGTAATTTTTATTGACAACTTAAATTACAAATAAACAATAGTAATTATATGAGACTTTATTGTGGTTACTTATTAAACTTGCGTTATAAAGTCTGTTTGATCATTATCAATATTGAAGAATGATATTTCTAATTACCTTCTTCAACTTACGTAATTTAGTTTAAAAGAACATAACATTGCAGTACATACATTTGGGCTGTCAGTGTGTACAAATTAATTATTACTGATATCTGATAGAGATATGATTTTCATTCATATTTTTACACAATAATTAGGCCTGAAGCAAAATCAACACAAATATGTATTTGACAAAATTAGTCACCAAGTAAGTAAAGGTTGTAAGCAAAACTAGTGTATCTGCATATAAATAAAAGAGCAGATATATTTGTTTAGCTTTTATCCACGAAGTACTGTTATATAAAAATATGATAAGTCAATATTTTTGGCTAGATTTTTGTCATTATGTAAATCCCTGAAACAAAAATCACAAGTCCCACAACGATGCAGGCTCAAACCTGGGGTGAGGAATGTGTATGTGAGGAAGCTAATCAAGCTGGCTGGCGGAAGGTCGGTAGTTCTTCCCTGGCGTCCATCAATGCCCTAAATAATGCAACAAGGGGCACCTGGGGCTCCCTACACCCTAATAGCATGAACATTCATTACATGACCCTGGCTGTTCATATGATTTAAAGTCTCATTACAAAACGAATCCCAGAAATCTATCTGCTAACTATTAGTGGTAAACCTGCTGTGAGGTAGAAGTAATGGAGACTATGCATGCTAGTCTTGAACCCATGACCACCACAGATAGTGGGTTCACACAAAATGAGGGGCACAAGTGAAACCAGTCTATCTACACATTAAGAAAATGATTGACAGATGACATAGAGCTGTCATTGACTTGGCAAAATGCATATCGACGATATCGCTACATATCGGATGAAAAATATCGTCGATACATAGCTATATCATGTATCCTTTACTAAAATGTCATTTACATGCTTGCAGTTCATTATTTCATTTATTTTCACTTCTAGTTATGTCTGTTACATGCTTATGTTTAACTTTGACATTCTTGTTTCCTAACTATTATCAAATAGGTGAGTTATTTGAGAAATGAAAACAAGAAAAATATTAATATAATCCTCAGTTGTGTATTTTTCCTTGAACACATTTGACAAGGTTTTGACATAGTCTTTACCGCACCAGCTTCCATTTTTGTTTCGGATTAATTTTCGTCATTTTCAGACATGTATTTATTATTCATAGGTATCAATTTTTAAAAATATGTATTGACAATCGATCAACGTAAAAATATCAAAGACACAATGATATCGTTTTATATCGATGACAGCTCCATGGACATGTTTCCCTTTCAACCTAAGGAAATTTTGTTTTTGGTTGAAAGTGCAAGAGGGTCAAAATATTCTTGGTTGAAGGCAATGTAACTGTTAATACATTGAAGATTATGTTAGAGATAGGACTGTACTGCGATGCGTTCTTAATTTGTCAGTTTAGAGCAATAAAACTGTATATGAATGTTAGATGACAACAGAAATAGGACTTTACTGCGATGCATTCTTAATTTGTCAGTTTAGAGCAATAAAACTGTATATGAATGTTAGATGACAACAGAAGGACTGTACTGCGATGCGTTCTTAATTTGTCAGTTTAGAGCAATAAAACTGTATATGAATGTTAGATGACAACAGAAGGACTGTACTGCGATGCGTTCTTAATTTGTCAGTTTAGAGCAATAAAACTGTATATGAATGTTAGATGACAACAGAAGGACTGTACAGCGATGCATTCTTAATTTGTCAGTTTAGAGCAATAAAACTGTATATGAATGTTAGATGACAACAGAAGGACTGTACTGCGATGCGTTCTTAATTTGTCAGTTTAGAGCAATAAAACTGTATATGAATGTTAGATGACAACAGAAGGACTGTACAGCGATGCATTCTTAATTTGTCAGTTTAGAGCAATAAAACTGTATATGAATGTTAGATGACAACAGAAGGACTGTACAGCGATGCATTCTTAATTTGTCAGTTTAGAGCAATAAAACTGTATATGAATGTTAGATGACAACAGAAGGACTGTACTGCGATGCATTCTTAATTTGTCAGTTTAGAGCAATAAAACTGTATATGAATGTTAGATGACAACAGAAATAGGACTTTACTGCGATGCCCTCTTAAATTAAGTCGGTTAAGACTTCAAGAAGTCAATGACACAATGGTACTCCTTAATTTTTGTTTCTCTTATCGGGCACATTGTTCTCGTTGCGTGCGACTTGATAATAATACATATTGACAGCGCTCATTACATTTCACCGATGAGAACTTGTTTGTATGCATATTCTTGAGTGCCATGTAAATATTGATGGATTATGCCAAATTTATACATGTTGTTTGTAGTTTTGTTATTTGTATGCAAAATGTCTGATGTAAAAAATCACATCCGTTTTTGGAACATAAAAGAGAAAGCCCTGTCACCAAATTTCTTCTAACTGATGCTATTTTAAGGGACATACATCATACACATAGAACAATGCTAAATTACACAATTAACAATTTATGATGTTACTCTTATCTTTTATCAGAATCAGCATAAATCATGACCGGATATATATTTGACCCCACAAAACATTTTCTAGTTATTTAGATAGTTTAAGTGCAATCCGAGTATAGCTAGACTTGTTTGCCCTCCTAAACATGAACAGGAATTCAAGCGTTTCATGTCAATCTATCGGTGCAGTAAGTTGAATATTTTCTATTTCACAAGAGGCCATATTGATAGAGCACTTGCCTTAGCAACATTTCTCCTGAAACAATAGGCATTTTATAGTTCACTGCGACAATTCTGGACACTATAAGAATCTATCACTGGATTCTGCTATGGATTAAAATATTCAGTGCAGGCGTTATAACTCTGCAGCCTGCAGCCAGAGCCTTACCCGAGATCTGGATATTTCTATCCGGACACTGACCCAGGGGAATAATAGACAATTTCCGGATCTTATTCACCTCCCTTATAATTGCCAAACATTATATTTGCAAGACAGTGCCGAACTGAACCATGAGAAAAGAACCAAAAATAATCTAACTTCGGTTAATCATTGCAACCCTTAAGTAACCAATAACTGGTGCCACATTTATATGCTGAAACTTAGGTCGACAAAATCCTGATTTCAGGTGAGCTAGCACTATGAGCAAAGTTAATTTCACAGCACGAGTGAAATATTGTCCAAAAAAATGTTTTATCAGAGCCAATCAGACTTAAGGATGGTAAACAAATGTGGGCCGACCTTTCTGTCACATATAAGTAAATATGTGTGGACGACCAGATAAGAAACACATCGAGTCAAGGGTCGTATATAGTCTTTGATGATATCAATTTTATCAGTAATACAATAATTCATGCCAATGTTTATTAAGTACAGACTGTGTTTGGGTCCCAAAAATATTGGGGTCTGTCAGTTCATAAACAAAAACATTGATACCACGGCCCTCTGCAGCCAACATCAAAAGGTATATAAAAATCATATTTCACTCAATCCAAACATAATGATGATTTGTTACTGACATATTTCAAAATAAAATTTAAAGCTAAAAATGCGGTGAACGTTTAAATCTGAGAAAGAATTATTTTACATTTACAAACACTTAAGTATAAAAACCTTTTTTTTTTTTTATTATATTGTATTTCAAATTCTGATAATTGGTCTCAGAGAAAGAAATTTTCATTTTTTTACTCTGGTTGCCATGAAAACATATAACCGCAGTATGAAATATTAGTGGTCAAAATCAAAGATGATATCACTTAAAACTGACCCGCCCTGTGAACGTTACGAAACTGTTTTGTTTTGTATCCTTGACCGGCCACCATATCACATTCACTGCTCACAGGAACCAAATTGCAAACGTTACAAAACGTTAGCCGCAAACACCTTTACTAAATGCAGGGCTGTTAATTACATTGAATATTTATTTAATATTCAGGAAATCTTTTGTCAATTCATGAACTAGTTCATGAAGTTCATGAATATTTTCATGAACTTCACAAACCTTTTTCATAGGGGAATAAAAATGCTGAAATGATATCATGTATGTATCGTTTGTTTTGAGTATTTTTTCAGCTAAGCATTATAAGACAAATTGAGAAACTCGTCCAAAAACTATTTCAAGCAAAACACATTTACCTGTACATGTATGTTTCTTTCTTCCATTATTTCGGTGACATTGAAGGTCCCTTAAGTTCATCACGATACTTTATGGCCGTATAATAAATTAAAATAATTGAAACTTTTACTATAAATGGAATACATGAAAGAACTAAACATCGTGAGTATTTGTCTGGCATTCCTTGGTAAAGTGTTTGATATCGTCAAGACCTGATTGGGAGCACTTGTCGTAAATAATAATAATTTATATCATGAATAAGTAGTAAGTATTCAGCTGAGTAATCTACAAATGAGGACAAGGTCAATTTCGATTATATAAATGAGCTGTCATAAATTTTTGTAATTTTTAAAAATTGATGTCTGCATGGTTATGTTAATACTAATATCCACCTCAATTTTTTCAATGTAATTAGAAAAAATGAACTTTCATCCAAAATTGTGATTTTGTAAGATATTTAAAAAAATTACATCAGTGTACATAATGACAAATACCAGAATAAAAAATTACTTCTCCCCTACGATAGCATGAGTCCCCTGTAAAAGTATTAGATTCATTCATTTCTAGAAAACTGATGAAACAGCACTTTGCCATATTGACCAGTAAACATGATGAAAAGTGATAGCTTTAAACATCATATATAGTCCGTTTTCATTTACTGTCCTTGCGTAATGGTGATTGGTGAATTAATAAAACAAACACACACGATGATGTCGAAAAAGGGCTTTATTTCTTAAAGCCGAAACATTGCTGGACATTATATACCAAAAAAAAATTAACATAATTATATGAGCAAGAAGTTGAGCTTGCTTGAAGAACGCCCATACATTTACTTCAGAATGGTTGTAAACCGACTGTAAGGCGGACAGCCAATGAAAACATGTTTTGCAAAATATTGACTAATAGACATTTAGTACACATTTACCCCCATTATAACAAGCCTTCTTTATGGTCAATAGAACCTTGGGTATTGCACATACTAAGTTTCGAAGGCTCATCATTAACATTTGTTAATGAGCATGTTTGTTTAAAAAAAACACATATTTTGTTTGAGAATAGTACCAAGTAATATTATCCTGATGTTAGAGTGATTTTTATTTTCTAGTTGATTCAAAACAAAACTTATTTTTGTAACAAATTTCAGCCAATATTTATGTTAACCTCCAACTGTACAATAACTATGAATCAATAATGCTAAATGAAATTGATTTAAAAGCCACAGGAAATATTAATCAATGAAGTAGATACTTTATTAAAAGCCATGTGAATTGCCATTTTCAAATGTAAGAACCGTATTTCCAAACAAAGAATATCAAAATTATAAACATTCAAGTTTTTATTTATTTATATTTCTTCATTGTTCATTCTTTTGTTCATTCATTTTTGTTCATTAATCCGTTTGTTTTGTTCATTAATTTTTTTAATCCGTTAATCGGTTGGTTGGTCTGTCGTTCGTTAGGTCGGTCTTTCAGTCAGTCAGACAGTCAATCAATATATTTATTTATTTATCTGCTTATTTATTATTTATGCATCATTTCATTCATTTATTTATTCATTTTATCTATGCAAAAACTAAGTGAACACAGAACATTATGTTTGAAACTGTTACCTAAAAACGAAAAATCAAACCTACGGATTATCCATATCAAATCTGAAAGTTTCATTAAAACGTGTTGAATTACAGGAACACGTGGGTGAAATAGTTAAAATAAGACACGAAATACTTTGTAATTGGCTAGAGACTTCATACATTAGCTCATTATTTTATGGAAAGCAATTTATTGATTTATTCCATTTACTGCAAAACATAATTTATATAATTTCATTCTGAATGTAAGATGTAACAGCTGCTGCTCAATATAAACAATCCGTATCAATAGCGTCATATATACTGTATAAATGGTAAAGTTTGCGAGGTGGAAAAATTTGCGAATTTCGCTAATGCACAAAATTTGCAAACATTTTCCACAGCGTAATTTTCCACATTCACCAAAGTATTTTTTACCTAAGCATCGTGCAGCCGATACTTGAAGTCCGGTGCCCCGTGGAGTCAAATCCAACGCACTTCCTGACCAAAATCGATTGTATAATAGCGCTTGTTACGACATGTAGATATTATGATCAAAGTAATTTCGCCGATTCGCAAACATTTATGAGCATTATACGTCGACACAAGATATTATCCACTTTAACAGATATATATAGTACTATGTAAAAACCAGTGCTATTTTATCTTTGCAATAAAATCAATCAACTTCCTGTGATTTGTACTGTATAAGTAGATATTTTGGCTAGTCAATAAGTTCATGAATTGGCAATTCCAGCCCTTCCCCGACAAAAAGTGTTTATGAATCATTGGCGATTCCAGCCCTTTCCCCGACAAAAAGTGTTTATGAATCATTGGCAATTCCAGCCCTTTCCCCGACAAAAAGTGTTTATGAATCATTGGCAATTCCAGCCCTTTCCCCGACAAAAAGTGTTTATGAATCATTGGCAATTCCAGCCCTTCCCCGACAAAAAGTGTTTATGAATCATTGGCAATTCCAGCCCTTCCCCGACAAAAAGTGTTTATGAATCATTGGCAATTCCAGCCCTTCCCCGACAAAAAGTGTTTATGAATCATTGGCAATTCCAGCCCTTCCCCGACAAAAAGTGTTTATGAATCATTGGCGATTCCAGACCTTTCCCCGACAAAAAGTGTTTATGAATCATTGGCAATTCCAGCCCTTTCCCCGACAAAAAGTGTTTATGAATCATTGGCAATTCCAGCCCTTTCCCCGACAAAAAGTGTTTATGAATCATTGGCGATTCCAGACACTTCATGAGTAAAAATGTTTATACATCATCTGCAATCCCAGACATTTCATGAGCAAAAATGTTTATACATCATCTGCAATCCCAGACATTTCATGAGCAAAAATGTTTGTACATCATCTGCAATCCCAGACATTTCATGAGCAAAAATGTTTGTACATCATCTGCAATCCCAGACATTTCATGAGCAAAAATGTTTATACATCATCTGCAATCCCAGACATTTCATGAGCAAAAATGTTTGTACATCATCTGCAATCCCAGACATTTCATGAGCAAAAATGTTTGTACATCATCTGCAATCCCAGACATTTCATGAGCAAAAATGTTTGTACATCATCTGCAATCCCAGACATTTCATGAGCAAAAGTGTTTGTACATCATCTGCAATCCCAGACATTTCATGAGCAAAAGTGTTTATGAATCGTCTGCAATCCCAGACATTTCATGAGCAAAAGTGTTTGTACATCATCTGCAATCCCAGACATTTCATGAGCAAAAGTGTTTATGAATCATCTGCAATCCCAGACATTTCATGAGCAAGAATGTTCATACATAGTCGGCGATTCCCGACCTTTCATGAGCAAAATTGTTTATGAATTGTAGTAATGAGTATGTTCAAATTTAATGGTAAGGTAATTAAAATTTTATTTCAGTGAATGAGGAAAATAATGCTGTGTGATATTATTGCGACTTTAGTAACCTGAATTAACAATTTCGCAAAAATTACACGTCAGCAAGTTTAGCACTTATACCGTAGACCAGTGACACATAAATATACACTGTCTTGCATGTTATCGTTACATCTTGTAAATAGCAGGGAAGATGTAAAAGGTCCCTCTGTTACAGAATGATGCACATAAGTAATAAATTAGTTATTGACACATTATTTATTTCAAAGTCAATGATTTTGGACAAAGTGCCGTGGCAACAGCATTTATGGCAAAAGGAGTAAATGAAATAAGAAGCTTAAAGAGGAAGTCCCAAATTCCTTGGACAGTTTATTTTCAGGCAGGTAGAACGCTGCCCCTGTCAAATCCCACTAACCACACATTATCTGCAGTTCCGAGGTTCCTAATTATTCCTGCTGCCCACAAGTAATTTTGTTTAAATTATGACTAGTCACAGAACTAGCCAGGGTCATGTAGAGACTATTCCAGCTACTATAGCGGAGGAAGACCCCAAGCAGACGACACCGACCTTCCATGAGCCAGTTGGATGGCTTCCTTATGAGATGCGAGCCTGCAGCAGTGAGGGGCCAAGGATTTGAAGGCAGTGATTACAACAGTCAAAGAAAAAACAATGCTAAGTACACCAGAAACAATGTAAATAAATGTACACACATAACTATCCAATGTAGAGACTTATGGTATACAAGGGTTATGTTACAGACATAGCTTCAGTGTATAGGAGACGTGGAATGCTCCTTCATGACGAGACAAGTGGGTGGGGTCACTGAAAGTATTATAATGAGCCGAGTAATCCTGTGTACACCTAACTATCCTCGTTGCAAACAGAATTGACCACTAGGTAAAGCAAAGCATTTTTTATTAAATAGGATACCTAGACATTGGGAATTCATTTCATAATAATAAGAGTGACTTAATACTTGTAGACTCATAAATACATTCATAGATTCATTATAAACAATAGCGTGACAGAGAATTTCATGAATGGCCATTTTCAAATCGTAAGTACACACATCACTAGGTAGTAAGGTAGATACATAAACATTTGATTGGTCATTTTAATGTCAATGAACTACATAGTGATTATAAATATAATCATTAAGTGTTAATTCTATAAAGGATAGGTAGAAATCATGCGGTAATTCTTGGGAAGATAGCAATCCTTAGATATTCCTTAAATGCTACGGTAATGAGTTTGACACACTTGGTTCTGACCTCCTATTTATTAAAACGTGCAGCATTTATTGGCTTCCTGTTAAATTAAGAAATGTAAACGTGATCATGTTTACAAAGCACAACATTAACATGTTAAAAAGTAGATCACATTCCCAATTGGCTAAATAATACAATTTCATTCACTGATTACACTAACACCTAAAATATATCTGGTTCCTGTCCCTACTGACCCTTATCTTTGACTCCTCCAACACCGGAGAGTCTGATACAGTTTTTGGTTCAAATAGAAACATAAAAAAAGTAAACAAAAATCCCTTCTTCTTAAAATACAAGTAACAGAATTTTAGAGTTTCCTGTACGAAATGTTATGCCCTGAATTAAAGCATGGATTCCACCCAGAAAATTGTTTCCGCCCAGAAAATTCAAATATCAAAAGTGTACATTTTCTGGGCGGAAACGGAACGGAAATGGAACGGAATTTTGCACGGAATATGTAAATGAGCAGGAATATAATTCCGTACGGAATTTTGACTGAGCCATATTTTGGGCAGAAATTATGGCACGGAATCTCAGCATAATCCGGGCAGAAATTTTGGGACAGAATTAATGGCACGGAAATATTTTTAAGTGCTGAACTTTCAGCGACACGGAATTTTGGCCAAGACAGAATTTTGCCAGCAATAAATTCTGGGTGTGATCCTGGGCAAACAAGTGATAGCAAAATTCCCATTTTTTTAAAGTAACAAATTTTTTCCATTCGTATTCTGAAAACTCATTTTTACGCATGATGGATTGTTTCAATGTCATCTTCATTAATTTTCACATGAAGAAGCAACTCTTTGTCAAGGAACTCTGCTTTAGATACAGCCATGTAAATGTCCTGCACAGATGTGAGTTGTGTTTTGGTATCACACATTTTTTTCTGACATTAGGTGACTGTATTTTTTTCGAAATTTGGTCACACACATTGTAATGTTCACTCTGAGCTGAAAAGAATTGAAGTACACTTCGTACACTGAAAGCTGGTTTGTTACTGATTGCTGTGATTGCCTTGTCCTTCCCCTTTAGCCATTAAATACATTGGTAGATACTGTGTGCAGAGATATATAAGAGTACAAAATGTGTACTTTCGACCGCACTTTTTAGATTTAATGTGGGTACTCTATTATGCTGTCCTTTTTAACGATATTTGTTAAAAATTGCCATTTAAATTCGAATAAACTATATATTTCCATGTACGCGTGATCGGTATCCAACAGTGCGAGCGCAGCATGACATCTGATTGAAGTGATAACGCCGGATGCAGCGATTATACAAGCTGTTAATGAACAATTAGTGTGCGCTTTATATGGAAGAATTTGGGGGAAATGTGACTGTTTATTGAATAGCATTGAAATAAAATATTAGGGTGACTTTTTTTAATCTGTAAAGGTGTGACATTTAAGACAGTATAACTCGATTACAATAAATATATATTTTTTATAATGATATTGTTTAACTTTATATTTAAATGCGAAAATTATGATATTAATGGAATTAATATTGTAAAGCTGATGTTAATTACAATTATTTAGACAAATAATCTGCATAACATATATACAAAACAAGGACCTAAATTTTTTCCCAGATAAAACAAAATTTATGGGTTAAATTTACTAACTGAAATTTGTTTGAGTCACTTTTATTTATTACTTTACTGCATTATATTAAGTCTTATTATTTATGTTTTGACTGTTTTAAAGGCTGTAATAAAAGCCCATTTACAACACAATCTGATGTTTGTTCTTTATTTTTTTTATGCAAACTCTATTTTTGTATTATAACCACTCAAAGGCCATAAGTATATAACAAGGATCTAAATTTACGACTGTTTGTATACAAAAAATATAAATCATTAGGTTTGATATTCAATTTATATTGTTTTTCTGCAAAAGAAAGATCATTCAGTGAATAATATACACTTATCATTTGTTTTGTAAATATAACAAATACCCGGATATAAACAATGCAAAACTACTTGTCTGGCGTACACAATTGTAAAACGCGATCATTTCATTCAGCTAGGAGTGGCAATCCACTGTTAACAATATGCCGAGATTAGCTTATTTTAATAAATTAAAAAACGTTTTCAATTGTTCAGAATATATTAGTTCGATTGAAAATGATACATTATTCAAAACAACTCGTATCTTTCAGATTAGGCTTGCATTCACTAAGTATGAAACAGGTAGAGCAAATAATATTCCAAGAGAAAACCGTATTTGTAAAATGAGTTTGCTCAATCAAGTAGAATCTGAATTCCATTTATGATGTGCTGTCCTCTATATAGAAATATTTGAAAGCAAGAAGTATCTTTAAAAAAGATGATCGGCGCAACTTGAAGTATGCAAATCTGTTGCAATCTGAAGCTTAGAATTTGTTGTACAACATAAAAAATGCCTAAATGTAACAACTGCCAGTCATTCAATTACGCTATACTACAGAAACTCCGAGACATGTAAGGGGAGATCACTGCGTAGTGTGATTAGTCATAGACACAGTATAGTTTGTTTCAATATAGTTCATCATTTTACTTAATGCATACTGCTATTTGTCGCGAACTCACACATTCATGTTAATGAACGTGTTATATAGCGATGCATCTGATTAAAACGATATACATGATTGCGACTGGTACATTACACAAAGAAAGTCTTCTTAATTCCAACACCGTACAATTCCCGTAGTGATGACTAATTAGCCTGGTACTCAGCGTACTCTGCACACCGTTAATGTAATGGTAAGGGCAGGTAATCCAGGCTAATGACTAACAGCACTACTTACTGGATAAATCATGAATACAATATACACAATGTCAAACAATCTGCTTAAATGTTACAAATATTTTTCAGTTGAAGAGAAATCGCCTTGATGGTTAACGTAAGATTTGATTGGTTTACAACATACTGATATGCAAATAGCAAAACCATGTTAGTATGGCTGCGCCGAAAAAGATGGTCGACGCAATTTGAAGGTTAAGATTAGTTGTGCAAAATAAAATAAATGACGAGATGTTACGCTTGCTGGTCACTCCAGATCCAAAATGGTTTTCGGTAAATTCACCGAAATTGAGTGTATTACGGTAATTAACGTAACCTTTATCAAGATTGTCAACCAATCCACATCAAGGTTACAAACGTTGTTCGGTTAAAGAGAAATTGCCTAGCAAAACCATGTTAGTACGGCTGCGTGGCCATCTATAGAAAAATTCATTACTATTATGTCTTCAGAAAATAAAAGATATTTGTTTAAATTTGCTATTTACTTAAGGGAAGCTTTTTCTATTAGAAATGATTATTTGAAAAATCACGCAGTTCCTTAGTTTCTTTTCATTTTATTTTTTTCCAATTTTCCTACCATTTTACATTGTACTTGTACTTCAATTAGGTAATGCATTTCATGACTTTGCTTGTATGCATGTATGTTTGTTCTGTATGTTTGTATGTATGCAGTATCTGTATATGTGCTGTTTTGTGTTGATTAACCAAAGGCACGTACGTGCCGAGTTTGTTAAAAAAGATATATACATTGTACATAATGTAGCACAAATAAATTTAATATTTACTATCAATAAGATATAATCACCAATGCACATATGATGATTGTATAAATAATTGCACTGTATCATCAAAAATACAAGATCATGTTTTTAAATGTAACAGACAAAATAAGCAGTTGTATTGGTCAGTGTCATTATAATTTTACTTGAAAGAGACAATTGTATGTTTGCGATGCTAGAAAGCTAAGTTGCTACCACTTGATACAGCCTACCTTGCCGAAACAAAATACAAGGCAAAACTTTATGGTGCATAACTCAATACAATATTTTTCGAAAGAGGCTACAATAAGTACCACAAATGTATAATACATTCTGATAAATCAGTACAGCCCAGGGCAATTACATTGTGCTGGCTATACACAACAGGGTGGCTAATTAAGTTCGAACGATAATGATCATGAGACGTTAAAGTAGCGTATATATAATCGGTTATAGCATGGAGCCAATATCGATCAGATCTGGGGAATCTTGAGATGAGCCAGAAAGTTGGACATGTGACTAAGTGACTTGTACGGGCAAATGCAATGTAGTTTCTTAACTTCAAAGACCAGAGATCTAGATAATAACCTTAATATGATAAAATGACCGGACACTTTGACCTTAAGTTTATGTGCATACGCATTTCATTCACACTCAAATGAAAATTAAGGTAAGCTTTATTCAAACCCTTACGTTATCGTCAGCGTAATATAAGTGACTTCAAGACAGGGATTCCATTTGGCCCTGGAGCTGACCCTTTGACCCCTGGAATTTCCCAAAAGCCAAATTTTCTGACTGAATGGCCAATTATTCTCTATATTATAGGTACCGGGATTTGGCAATAAAATGGTAAAAACGGGTAAAAAATTATCTAAAGGACCCTCGAGTTTCAATCACCTAGTTGATTATCTCTAAATATATGTATGCTTATGATGTGCACATTCGACGACTGTGCATGAAGAGAGTGGCGAAGATTATGCCAGTTTAATATTGTCACTAAATAACATCAACTAGTAGCAGTTCTATAGAGATTGTTTTAATTAACTGGATGTAATTAAATAGCCATATATTCAACAAAATATTACACCTGTCCAACCATGCATTCTATACACCTCAAACTGATTGTACAAGTATAGTTTGACAGCATTTTATGTGGCACTCATAACCGCAGAAGATTGTCATGAGTTATCTCCTTGTATCCCTTCTAGAGTTCTCTCTCTTTATCCCTTCCATAGTAGAGTACATGTACTACTGTATACGTCTTTATATCTGTGGGGGAAATGTTGGTTTTTTTTGAACGGCTTTGATTTTGCGGTGTTTAGAATTCGCGCTATCGTGATCTTCCGCCAAAATTTAACCACGAACCATTTCTTGTCCGCCAAATTAAAACCATAAGTACTATTTACGACATATTTCTGTTTCCAACTTCCGCCGAATAAACTTTCACGAATCATACTAGTATAATCGGTATCGTACTTGATTGTGTCGATATCCGCGACGTGATTGAAACTGAAAAGGTGTCAATTGACCGTGAACAGATTAACAATTTATATCGCAGACCTTTTGTTTGTGCCGCAATTAATTTGTTCACAAATTGTAAAAATCTAAAAATCTTCACACAATAATATCATAATTTATAGATCTGATAATTATTACATTCGAAAAATGTCATAAATTGCTAGCATAATTCAACAATCCCGGTAGCCATTGTTGTCTTTTTAATCAAATGCTTCAGAATCTGGTGGGCATTCTTCAAATTACACACATTTTTAAACGATAATATTCAAAACAAGCCATATAAGAGTATAGGGAAACTATGTCATTTGATAATACCTCGTCTTGTTATCAGCAATGACACTGATAATATACGAGCCTCGATGGTTGTGGGTCATGTATTGACCACCAGCAGTCTGCAGGGGACGCATAATAGCAGTGATAGGGACCCCCCTGAGGGGTGACTTATGAATATTTATATTTATGGAATTCAACAAATGAAAATAATGTTTGTAAACAAACATACCTTCAAACAATTACTGAATAAAACTAATACAATTACATGTATTACTCAATGTCGAATGACATCAGGTGAAGGTGAATTGTTCATTGATAACCATTGTTTGTTGATATTTTAATGATACCGTCATTATAAAATTACATACACTAGAGAATACCATTAGGTCTAAATTAAATTTAATTTTGTTTTCCCTTTACCGACCGACCCGAGATTTAGCCGACGACTCAAAAAAATTCATTGAAAAATTCGGATTTTTAATTTTTTTTTTTTTTTTTTTGGGTTATAAACCCGAGACCGACCTGAGCGTTTATTAAACACAGTTTATATGCCTATGATCAAGCCTGAATGATCTTGGTTAATCATGGTTAATTATTGATAGTCTAGACAACTATACACCATTATGTCACACGACGATGTGTGCAGTTTGTTCTTATTATAGTTATCAAAAGGCAAAACAATGACTATTTTTGATTCATTATGTTTGCCTTATGATAACTTCCTCTCGCTAGAAAGACTTTGGAACCCAAAGTTAGAAAAAAGTATGACACAAAAATGGTCATTATAAGTTATATATAAATTATTGAAGCCTCGTGCTCATACTCACTAAAACAGACGGGCTATATAAAGTATTAAAAATAAGTCCACATAAAGGTGTCAATTTTGCTTTCATTTTATCAACATTAATTTTTTCTGAATTGATCCGAGCTTATGTTAACCATGTTATTGACAACCACATGTCATTTAACCATTTCTTTTTTAATATTTACAATTATTTACTGAACCCGCCCACCCAATGTACCATGTGCCGAAATTACCACACACGAACAATACATTTCGACTAAAACATATTAAAATTTCCACAATAAAATAAAATATTTTTCCTACCTACCTACCCACCTCTAAAATCTAGGGTCAGTAAAGGGCAAACAAAGACTTTTTTAATTTTGGCCTTATTGTCTTAATATTTTACAAAACTGGTTCTCATTGGCTGAACGCATCAGAGAGGTGGTGTAGTGCACAAGGTCATGGTCCGCAACCTGGAGGTTTAGAGCTTGAACATTGAAAAAGTCTTGATTACACCTCAGAAAACCACCAGTTAAATTGTTTAAGGTACAAATGTAGCTGACTGGACAGTGATCCAAATAAGCATAGATACTTTCATCACCACTGAGATCAAACTACTTGGTATAGCGAAAAAGCTAAAAAATAATATCAATAATTCTAAAAAAATCAATCAGGTAGAAAAATTGAAAATTGGTCTATGAAAATATGGTCTTACAAGTAATGTGGTCTTAATTTTGAAGCGGTCTGTAAGTGAAGTTTTACGGTGTATGGTAACGGTACTTTATGTATTCCGTACTTGAGGTATTGAACCTGCAACCTTCTGGGTCAAGCTTTAATAAAGGGGTTTGAAGTGAACTTTCAGGGTTTTTTAGTCGTTTTTATAGCCATTATTCGGCTATACTTCCAATGTCCAAAAGTATATATTTTTCCCAATTTGAATGTAAAAATTCCCAATAATCTGAATAAAAAAAATTTGTGGTAAAATTTCTAAGATTAATACGCAAAAAATTCCCAATTGGAAGGGTATGGGTCATATTCCCAAAATAGCCAAAATAAACCCTGACTTGCAATACATCTAAACCACGACTGTACTTACCAAATGTGAGTATTATTCAGTAAAATATTGATAAGTTACACTAGTCTGTCATCTACATTTTCCTCCCACACACAAAATGAGACATTCCGCAACAAATCTGTAAACATATAAAGAGTCAATATAACTGGGCGCTGCTACAAAATTTCCAACCTCTTCTGTAAGTGACATCATTTCAAGAAAACGCAACATGTGATGTCACTGCATGTAAGCAGGAAACAATATTTACTCCATATGGTCACTTTGTTTTCATATTGTTTTATGGTGCAAATATTGCTTACTGTTAGTACATCATGGTGACATCACATGCGACGTTTTTCTGGAAATGACGTCACTTATAGAAAAGGTCGGAAATCGTACAGTAAGCGCTCATATCATGTTATATCATGTTGCATATATTAAAACACTTAAATGAAATAATTTTTCATTATTTACAAGTAAACTAACAAATGACGTGATGTCACAAAGAAGCGTTGAAAAAATTATTGAGTAGAATTGAATACTCCTCGCTTACTGTGAGTTCCATGTCAGTGACAATTGATGTTACAGATACACGATGTCGTTAGTAAAAGATTTGGTGTGTTGCCATCTAAGTGCAGTTAGGCTCCATGTACTGAGTTATTTAATTTGAATGCTTAGTAAAAAGAACGGTTTGTTAGTTTTTTCAATGCATTTTTCAATGTTTGCTTTCAATTTAAGAGCTAGATTTAAATCATTAATAAAAAGATTCTGAAAAAAAGATTCTGAAAAGTTATTAAGATGTGCTGTATGATTAGAATCATGAGTTCATCAGATGTCACAATTGTATAGTGTTATAGTGTTTTAATATTAACCAAATGAAAACAACCGCAACCATTTTCCAACTGTCAATTGAAATACCTTCTCTGATTCAATTAAATTATGTCAAGTGCATTTTTTACAACACTAGTCACAGGTGACTTACAGAGATGTATGCTTCTACAATACCTGAGTATGTCAAAGGATTATTTGCAACAGATAGCTAATGTATTACATTTGTGTTCAGAAGTCATTTAATTTATATTTATTCCCAGACAATGATAAAAACTCACCAAAGGCTTGTTTCTAGTATTTTGTTCATCAATTCCATAATTTATGACTATTCATGTAATACTCTTTTATCTTCCTTAACTCTCTTTTAAGTAAAGATCTCAACTTAAAATACATAAAAGATACCTCAATGGACTTTACTGACAAGTACGTACCCGAGTACCTGAGCAATGTACTTTAAGTGGCTTTGAAGTCAGTATTGGAGTTTGTATAATGTCTAGTATACTTTTTTGATGTCTTCATGTAAAGTATTCCATATTTAGCCTGATAATTTATGCTCACAAAATGTATTTCTTACAAGCTAGACTTACTACGGAACCCAGGATTATAACAGATACTTACTCAGAGCACTCAAATCCCAAAATGTACTGTTATTTAAGTCTGATAGTCACACATATTGAGTGTGAAAATGTATTTATAAACAATTACATGTTAAATGAGATTCGAATACTCTTCCATTTGGTCCATTTTCTTATAGATTTGAGTGTAATAGGAGATCTAGGAGTAATAATTAAGTCTGTGTGTGGCACTTAAACCCAATTATTACTCCTTTGTCTCTTAATTACCTTAACATTTCTATGAAGATGGACAAAAACAAATGTTCAGCGCATATTTGACATTTTCCTCATTCAAAATTTCAATTCCATACTCTTAACAGTTAAGTTTTTTTATTTGAGTGGTGAGTGTAAGTATTCATTATAATCCCCGGGCCGGGGCCCAAATGTTCACATTGACAGGGAGTTGATCGGGCCAACGTCTGGGCCCCGTACCTCAACACACAGTGCTCACTCAAATCTTAAAACATACATTTGTATATATTTACTCATAATAGTCTGATAGTAGAAATTTAAGTGTGAAAAATGCATGAAGAGGTCAAATGAGTGCTAAATATCCTGAAAATGGGAAATAAAGTTAATACATGTATCCAACCTGACCTAGATTAGTTGGTCCTTTGTGAACACAGCACCAGTAGCTGATGATTTCCTCTGTTAAAAGAGGTAGCTACAGGGAATGCAACATACATAAGACTGTGAGTGCCTCCCCACTCAGACCTCTGGGAAAACATCAATCCATAAAACATAAGGCAAGTTCTGACTTAATACATTTTTTATTTAATTCTGAGAGCTCAGTAGGATTTGTAGTGGAAGCTGACTAAGGTTATGTACAATGTCTGCACATTATTTTTCACCACTAAGTTTGTTTGTGACTTTACACCAACACAGAAACAGAGACAATTGATACAGCCATGTAAAGTTCTGTTTAAATGTAGATAGTTCTACTTTTTATCAAAATATGCTAATAATTCTTCGAATGGCGGGGGCATAAAAAATTAGTCTGTCAAACTACCCTATGATATACCCTGATATAGGTAAATTGGCAACTTGATGTACAAATATACATACACTGTACTCACATTTAATTATCATTTGAGGTATTAGAAATTATTTTAGTTCACTTTAAAGAAATTTGTTTTTAAAGAAAACAACAGCACATACATATTCATTATGTTTTGTTGACTTTAATTTTGCTGTGACTGCAAACATTGTGAGAAATAAAAATCCCTCTCACCTCTGGATATTTATAATTTTGATCTTTATAAGATTGCAACATCTTAAACAATTTGAGATACCCAGCTGTAAGCAAAATTTGTTATTTTGTGAAAATTCACCAAATCTCTCTGGTGGTGAACATACAATTTGTAAACATTTCTGTTTTATACCATTGCTCAGTAGTGACTGTACCCTTCACAGCCTCAGAGTGCAATGCATAGGTGCATACAGGCTAGTAATATGATTTGCCAGTTCTTTCTTTACTGTATAATAGGCATATTATCATGAGTGAATGACAGTAACTTAAGGTGTTATTTATAATAATGCAATTCAAAGCAATATCCCATCCCCCGACTGACATTCATATTGTGGCAGGAATGGGTTAATTTCAAGATTAATTCTATATTGGTTTTACAGTATAGATGTTTATATTGTGTGGTTCATTACACATCTTCTGGTAACATTCTATTATAGTCATACTATGCTAGTCAGTAGTCATTGTGTATCTTGTTGAACAGTCAGATTTTTCACGAAGCATGAAAATCTCATGCTTTTGTCTCCAAGAAGGGTATAAAAGGCAGAGTTGCCAACACTCTGTGCTCAGTCCATGGACATTCACAAAGTAGATTTTACCCTTGTCACGATCTGTTCCATCTCTTTAGATATAAATTAAGGGTCTATTTTGTTACTTTTGGGTGGGGTTCAAAATTAGTAAAGTCCAAATTCTGTTTAATCTCATCATAAATTTATGGCTGTTATGTAGGATAGTTGAAATTCTGTTTATTAGATATATGTAAAACTTAATGCTTAAATATTATAGTACAAGAAATAATTAAATCATTGAATCCTTATTTGTAGAAGTTGTAGTCAATTTAAGTTAGTATGAATACATTATAAATACAATGAACCTGGGAAACAGCAAAGCCTGTTACAATATCAACCAATAGTCTAAATAAACAGATACATATGAACTCAACACACTAATTAATATATACCCATACAAAGCGAATCTATGTCGTGAACATACAAACTTTAGAACTGCCCCTTTTGTTAAAGTACAATGTAGTACATGTATACTAATTAAAATCAACTCATGAATTCACAGACTCACATAGCAGGGCAGTGTATTTACAGATTTGTAATAAGATACGCAAGTTAACATGATAATACACAACCACTTGTTGTCTGGTCAACTTAACTTACATTGTATTTCTCCTCTGCGTTTTGTTTTGGTCAACCTACGAATGTGGATCACATGACAGTCACATGACTGAAAAACGGTGTCGATGTAAACAAATCCTACTTAACAAAATGAGTACTCCCAGATAAAACAACAGTCATAATGCGGTAATCGCTAACGTCATAATGCATCCAAACAATTGTGATCGTATGATTCTGATTGTTATATGTCTTTATGTTGCTACTGTACAATGTAAAAATGTACTTGTATTGATAGGTTGGTTGATTTTCTCTTTCAATTTTCCGTGAGTAAAAATTTACGCTGTGGGTATGATTCACAGGTGCTTGATCCTTTGTCAATAGTTTGTCAATATGTCAAAATTTGATGTTGAAAAGAAATCATTCTATGAATGTATATGCCCATGCCTAATATAATACGTATTAAAGAATTAAGAAATTCATTCATAGAATGATTTTTATCATTTACTAAATAATAAAATCAAAGGGCTGTGTGCGCTTAAGGCCTACTGCTGCTGATAGTTTGATTTAATGTCTATTTTATACGATCATTCTGTAGTGTGTAACCTTCAAATACTCAGAGTGCGGTGCAGTGGTGCATACAGGCTAGTTATATGATACGCCAGTTCTTTCTTTTAATACTATATAATAGTCATATTATTATGAGTGAATGACAGTACCTATTATTATGAGTGAATGACAGTACCTGTGCTATTATGCCTAAGTAAACAGATGAATACAAAAGCTAAGTGTATAATATATATGGAAAATATAAAATGAAACTTGAAATTTACGTACTAACATTATATCCTTAAAAAGGGAAACTATTAGGTGAACATACAAAAAGGGCAGTTCTGTTTACCACGTTTATTCTGAGTAGTGTGTATACGAAATGCACTTTTATTGATAGGCCGGTTGATTTTCTCTTTGAATTTTCTGAGTGTAAATATTTACTCGAGTGCTTAGTTCCCTGCTTTAAGTCGAGACTTCATAATGGGATATTATGTATTATGCTTAAAACCACAAAATAATGCAGATTAACCTTTTAATTTTTTTTCTATTAAATGGATTAATATTGACCAGTATTAATCTATGATCTAACTTTCAGCTGATGATGCAGGTTTTGAGACCAAAGTTTACAACAACACAGTGTGTAAAACTCCAAATATAGACAACTTGGCACAGAGAAGTGTTATCTTTAAGAATGCATTCACTTCTGTCAGCAGCTGCTCTCCAAGCAGGTAAGGTATTGGCCACCAAATCTTGCTTTTAAAATATAAAAAAAGTCTTAGCTGTGATCCATCACAAACTAACCCACAGGTCACTGTAGTGTCTTCAAGTCGGCATCAAAATAAAAAAATTATCCTTGTAAAGTTCAAAGCAAGAATTTTGAATTTGAAACTGAACGTTTACCTGATATTCATACATGTATATACATTTATCTTGTTTTGGACATGATTTATGTCCTGAAATGGACCAATACTGATGCTGTTCTTATTTATTTCATGTTCAAACCCAGGTCAGTTTGAATAATGTTTAAGGTAATTTTCAACACTTATATACAGTAGAACCTTGTTCATCATTCAAACTCATTGGGTCCAAAATTTTATTTCGAATAATACTTAGTTTCAAATTGCCCGTGCCAATTTGACATGCATAAGAACATACATCGGGACCTGATATTTATTTTGGATTATACCAAGTATTCGGAGTGAAGGTTGCCGAATAAATGAGGTCAGATTGTATATGAATCTAAATGCAAGTTTAACTATTTCTGTTTCAGGTCAGTTATATTGTCTGGTTTACCCCAGCATCAGAATGGAATGTATGGACTTCACCAAGGTTACCATCACTTTATGAGTTTTGATGAAGTACAAAGTCTTCCTCTTATTCTGAAGAAGCACGACATTCGCACAGGTATACATATAGCTCTCACATCTACAATATTTACCTCCCTTGTTCTGAATTGTCAGCCATTTTGATAGGCAAATTGCCTTAAAGTTTATGGGTAATATAGTGTAAACAATGATAAACTAATCTGATATATAAAAAATAACTTATTCTTTATGTTCATGTGGGCATTTGGCTAAGTAAGTTGAAGAAAAAGTGGTTGCACATGCAAATTCTCTTGGTATTTTCTTAATTAACACATAATAATTATTTGGAAATTACTCCTCTATGGGCTTATCAGTTTTGCCTATCAAAATGGCCGACAGTGAAGAACAAGGGAGGTAAGTATTACAGATGTGGGAACTAGGTATTGTTGACAAACATTTTCTTCATCTGTTATTGCATATTAGGCCTCAATTAAAAATATGAGTGTTCAGTCAAATGCCAGCATATTAAAATTTCATTCAGGGATTTCCTGAGGATAGTACCGATTTGCCTTGCCCACGAATTTTAAAGTATATTCATGACGTGTAACTCGAGTACAAATGTATGTCCAAGCTTACATTGGACATTATATTGGTAATAATAGGTCGGGTTCCCAGGAGATTGTCGTGCATTATTTCCCTTTATTTTCCATCTAGAGTTGTAATATATATACAGATCATATAGAAGGGCAAAGAGAGAGAATTCTAGATGGAAATTAAAGGGAACAAACTCTTGTGGTCTGGTTGATGCAATGTCCTGTTAAATTTTACTAAGAGTGGTATCATGTCACATGTTTACAATCTAGTCTCTCAGTGTGGCAGCACTTTGTCTGCTACAAATAAAAGCAGTCCCAGTACAACTTGAATCACATAGGTCTAATTATGTAGAATGTTAAGTGCAATTAATTTTAACCATTTTTGATGTTCCAAAGGTAAGGAATCATCCCTACTTTTAGGCAATAAAATCCTTACTTTACCCTACTTTTTAAAAAGGAAATGGCCCTACTTTATCCCTACTTTTTGAAAAGAGGTGAGTTGACAGCCTGATAATGTTATATTGTATGATTACCCTGTCAGGTATTGTTGGGAAGAAACATGTTGGACCTAGCTATGTGTATCCATTTGATTATGAAGAAACAGAAGAACAGAATTCCATATTACAAGTGGGAAGGAATATCACTTACATGAAATTGCTTGTGAGAAAATTTCTTCAGCAGAATGACACTAGGTAATAACTTTCTTGTTATTAAACTACAGTAAAACCTCACCTAAAGACCACCTCAATCATAAGACCACCTCAAATTTAAGATCACAATTTTCAAGTCCATTTTCACTGTTTTGCTCTTTATTCAACCTCAATATCAAGACCACCTGAATATGAAGACCAGTTTTCAAGGGTCCCAAGGTTGGTATTATTATTGAGGTTTTACTGTAGTTGAGAACGTTTTATTCTACCATAGACCTGTTTTATGATGTAATATTATGACATAATCAATTAACTAAAGGCAATTGTCTCATGACACCGATGCAGGAAATTAAGAAAAAATCATAAAGTAAGACAAAGAGCTATTTCACATATTGATTATCAAAATACTTTAAACATGTTAACGATGTAGATCTGTTCATGTTCACAGCTGGATTTAGTTAAAATACGTCCCATAGCGCTGTTAGGAGTATTTTGCACTTTTTGGTAGTTAGCAATCTTAACTAATTATATATATATAAGCCTGGTATACATGGCTTTGGGATAAGCTGCAGACCAAACAATATTGTCGTTAAGTGACTCATTCATTATATCAGATGATCTTTAATCCTGAAATAAGTGGTGACCAAATCAGAACCGAATTTGTCTTTAATACCATTCTTTGTCACCATTTAGACTAAGTCGGACCTCGTTTATTCGACAACCTTCTATCCATATACTTGGTGTCATCCAAAATAAATATTAGGTCACAATGTATCTTCTAAGGCACGTCAAAATGAAATAGGCTATTCGAAAGTATGTATAATTTGAAATAAAACATCAGTCTCGATGAATTCGAATGAACAAGGTCCGACTGTAATTTTTTGTATGATGATCAAATTCGAATTTTATTATCAGTAAGAAAATATTGCATGGGGAAGACCACCAGTGCTTCAAGTCCTGGTCGATCTTATCAGTCTTAATATAGAATTGATATAAATGATTATCTATATTTCAGACCATTTTTTCTATACATTGGGTTTCATGATCCTCATCGTTGTGGACACACGCATCCCCATTTAGGGGCTTTCTGTGAAAAGTTTGGGAACGGGGAACCAGGTATGGGAACCATTCCAGACTGGGAACCAACCCGATACAATCCTGATGACGTGGAAGTTCCGTACTTTGTTCAAAATACATCTGCTAGCAGACGTGATATCGCGAAACAATACACGACTATCAGTCGACTTGATCAAGGTTTGTTTCAGTCCAGTGACTTTACCTAAAATCTGCTTGTTGTGAAATGATAATCATTTATATGGTGGGGAAGAGAAAAGCTTATCTATTGAATACATGTTTTAAAATTCTCATGATTTCTTCTTCTGTACTTTAATGTCGGCCTTCTAGGATGGAACTGAAATATTATCTACCACTACAAACTCTTCAATATACCAGTGAAAGTTTACAAAAGTAACTGTGTTTGAATTTGCTGATTAGATGCTTACATTGAGATAGTAATATTTAGATTTACACTATGCCATCCTTAACATATTGTTTATGTTCCCCGACAGTCCCACAGAAGTAGACCTAACTCGTGTGATTTTGGGTCTTTAATGCAGGATTTTGTGTCCAAAAAAAGTGAGAACAAAATACAGTAAAACCTCACCTAAAGATCACCTCAATAAAAGGTCCACCTAAAAATTAAGAACACAATTTGCAAGTACAGTTTCACTGTTTTGCTCTTTATTCAACCTCAATATTATGACCACCCTAATAAGAAGACCAGTTTTCAAGTATTTAAAGGATGGTCGTATAATTGAGGTTTTATTGTACATCAAAATGCCAACTCACCTTGAAATTTGTGGATAGGGGTACCATAAAGGTAATTTTGGATAGGGGTACCATAAAGGTAATTTTGGATAGGGGTACCATAGAGGTTATTTTGGATAAGGGTACCATTAAGGTAATTTTGGATAGGGGTACCATAAAGGTACAGTTTCTCAAGTATGGCAATGGACATGATTATTATAAGATTATGACTTTCCGGAGATTCTGTGTACTTTCATGTCGATATTATTCATTTTTCTCAGGCATAGGACTTATCTTAGATGAACTGAAGAATTCAGGACATGACAAAGATACGTTGGTTTTATATTCCTCTGATAATGGTGTACCGTTTATAAATGGACGAACCAACTTGTACGACTCTGGTATGGCCGAGCCTTTCTTGGTGTCTTCTCCTTACCATACCAAGAAAAATGGACAGGTAAAGTATATATGTAGCATGTATTTAGTTTGAATTTATTTACTTTACATTGACTGTTTTCAAGGGTCCCAAGAGTGGTCTTATTATTGAGGTTTTACTGTACCCAATCTTAGTGACTGCATCCAGGGTTACCTATAGGGGTGCAATGATAGAGGTGTCACTCGGTTCGGTTGCTATCACTACAATTCTGGTGTTTGGTAATTCTGTTTAGTTATTCAAATATATGAAATACATACAATTGTCAGTAACTGATAGTTTAATGAACATGAACATTTGACAAGGTAAGTGGAATAAGACCAGTGTATTATGAAATAAAACAAAGTTATTATTATTAACAAAATATTTGATTCACATTGCAACCCCATAAAATAAACATATGGTATTTTGATGCCATCTTGAACGTATAGTAATCTTCACAAGAATTATGAATTTGCTATAAATATATTCATGAGATTTTGAGATTATGATTAAACGTTGATCCCCAGTCATGACAGTATTATGTGGCATTTTTAGGATAAAACGTTAATTTTCTGAGCTCTTTTCCATCTTTTCAGGTTAGCGACAGTTTAGTCAGCCATGTTGACATTGTGCCAACTATATTAGACTGGTTTAGCATCAACTATCCTAGCTACAAACTAAACAAGAAACCAGTCAAACCTACAGGAAAATCTCTACTACCAGTTTTAAAATCAGAGCCTTATTTTGGGAACCAGGCTGTGTTTGCTAGTCACAATCTGCATGAAGTTACTATGTATTACCCAATGCGGGTAATTCGAACTACGCAGTTCAAACTGATTCAGAATCTTAATTACAAAATGCCTTTTACAATTGACCAAGACTTCTTCATTTCTGATTCATTCCAAGATATTTTAAACAGGACACGATCTGGTACCCAGACTCACTGGTTTAAGACATTGAAAAACTATTATTACCGGGAACCGTGGGAGTTATACGACTTAGAATCTGATCCCCGGGAATCAAAGAATCTCATTAATGACTCCAGCCTGAAAACTGTGATTAAAAACTTGAAGCAGGAACTTCTAATGTGGCAGAATGTTACTGGGGATCCCTGGATATGCTCACCTTGGGGAGTTCTTGAAGATGAAGGCAAATACAAGCACAGTCCTCAGTGTTTTAGCGCTGATAACTATGTAGATAGTTCTCTAGCATTTCATGAGGAATTGTGATACTTAGGTTCAATGAGTCATTGACTTACAGTAAGAACTTTTCTCCTCGTTATCCCTAATGGTCGGCCAGGCTATTCCTTGCACCCCATTTCCCTTACGTATGTACCCTTGAACCTCCTCAAATGTTTTATGTATTGTTGTTTTCCCGGAGGTCTGTGTGGAGAGATACTCTCTTATGTATATGGCGTTTCCTGTGGCAACTTATTCTCTCTCTTTTACTCTAATAATTCTGAAGACATATTGATTAAATGGTTTGAGATTACTGTGTGAATGTGGATATTGTATCTAGTCAAACAGTATGCGATTTCAGGCGTTTAGCGTGTGCAACTACTGAATTGTAATCTAATACATTTCTTGCTTTTTGTTCTTGAATCTTATTATATTGTTAATGATTTTATTCCATTTTAAAGAAGCGGGTTGTAAATTTTGTAAACTCACTTAAAGATCTGTTTATGATGATAATAATTGCCAAATGTTAGTGATATTGTTCATGACATTTTAACAGTAGCATACATTGTTTTATAGTTCAGTCGTGTTTTAATACTTATTTACATCAATTAGATTTCATTTTTAAGCAACAGTTTTATGTACAATGTACTTGTATGCAATAAATTTTATTTTTCATAGTTGCTCTTGTTACTGTTGTTCTGTCATAAGGACACTCAACCTGGATTCCTGCAAGTGTAGATGATACATACTGGTCAGGGGTTCCACTAGGTGCTGAACCTCAAGCATCATTTTGAGAATTTTGGACCAGATTTTACCACTTTATAGTCAAATTACCTATACTTTAGAGAACAAATGAGTGTTCAGCCAGAATCCCGAGGTTCAAATGTTTGTTTTGAAATTCCAGGGGTCAAAGGGTCAACTCCCAGGGTAAAATGGAACCCCTGCTGGTTCAGATTGAAATTGTTGATGCCAACCCTATGGTCGAACAGAAACTCAAAAACAACTTTCACTCATCTTTTCACTATAATGTTGACACTGAACAAGTTAAATTATATGAAAAGATTCAGTCAGGTAAAATAGTTGAGGGATGAAACTGAAACAAGACTGTGTGCTTCTTTATATGCAGATATGAAGTTTGGCTTTTCTCTACGTTATGTATATGCTTATGTTGCTTCAAATAAAATGCAAGTGAGAGGTATATAAACTCGGAGCAGTCTGAAACCACATGTGACACAATTTAAGTAAGTAATGAATTTCCTTGAAATAGAGAGACTGTGACCTTGACATTGGAGGAACCGATGTGATTTATGCAACATTTTCCTAATGCTCTTCATTTGTATTGCTTTATAGTAATCCTTCAAATGTTAGCATTATAGCCGAGACATGATGAATTTTGGACAGATCGAACAAACTAACCAACTACCATATAAACAGTGTCATTACTAACTATATGCCTCCGTGGCAGTGGGGTATACATAGCAAAAACAACAGTAACACCAAATATTTGAAAAATTAATATTCTATTACACAAAAACATTTCCTATGATTTTCTATTACATGTATCTACCTTCGTTTCAACATAAATGATTCACTAAATTCCAGAACAAAATCACTAAAATGTCTTACACAGACAGACATTGCATACATTGATGATATGTAAATTATGTATCACAGCTATTACACAAATATAAATAAAGATAAAAAAGGAGACAGAAATTACTTGTAATGCTTTTAGCGAAAGCCAAATGTTTTCATTAAGCTTTCCACAACAACCTAATTAAAGTAAAACTATCCCCATAACTAAATCAATGCTACAAATTCACATTAAAAATCAATTTTCCGAATTGTTAACTAATCGACATAAATGGAACATGATTTCAAAGCCAACTAAACGATGCAAAATGGTGGCTTACTCCTGCAATAGAGTTGAATGTTTTTCCGGAATATGGCTTGAATAAACTGATGAAAAAAACATAAGTTACCAGAACATATTAAAAGCTTAGAAAATGTAGCAAAATGGACGGAAAATAACAATAGGAAATACCAAGCATAAAGCTAGCAGTCCTGAGATTGCTGGTACAAAATTGTGAAAAACATAAAATATGAAGCTAAACTTCAGACGCATTATAAGTTATAGCACACTCTTGAAATAATGAATATTACAAGCAAAACCAGAAAATACATCTCATTTTACATATGTACAAATTAGGAGTTATACTATTATATTTGTTATCAATAATAAAGTCTACCATCAATTACATTTTTATATAATTCTGTTGCTGATCACTCCCTTATCATCTTGGACTTGTTGGCACTTTACTGACATAGCTCATAACCGCCGATTGAAGTATTTGTGCACGTTGCATTTCTTCTTCCCGAGTTCGTGCAAGCTCGGCTTCACGTGCGCGTAATTTCTCCTGAAGTGACATTATCTCTCGCTCCTTGCTATCTACAGACTCTCGATGTTTCATAATTTGTTCTGGAAAGTAATAATATAAAATAAAGATGTAGAAAAGTTTACATATGAAGTGCATGGCCAACCAAAACGCACATGGGGAAAAAACTCATTAAGAATTACAAAAGCCAATAGGGACACAAGACACAAACATAAATGAAGGGTGAAAACAGGTCAAGATTTTCCTTAAAAGTACCAGTAATATTTTCCTTAATAACTGCAATATTTTCCTTAAATATTTAGAAAATACTTAAGTGGTAATTACTAAATGTCTTATTTTCAGATTTTCATTATACATGTATATGACGTAAGGCAGCACTCAACCTCACACCGATCCTTCTATTGTCCAAATAAAACGAACAGTAATTAAGAAAAAACACTAAATAAGAGACAGAGAACACAAGATAATGTGAGTAGAACATAAATACATGAAATACGTAAAACCATAGAAAAACATTTAGAGGGCAGGTCATGTTTATACACCCGAGTTATCGAAACATGTGATGATGCAAAGCTACCATGAGACATAACATTTTATCCAAGGTTCATACAGAACTTTCAAGGACTTCAAGGACTTTTCCCCCATTTTCAAGGACTAAAAATGTACATTTTTTCGGTATAAAGAAGAAGGGATTCAGTGTATTTTTCAAGTTTATTCCCCCAAGATGACCATCACTGCAGCACGGATAAAGTTGCACAGCGAGAGAATTACTTTAAGAGAGCATAAAACCTGTCGTACCATACTGTATTACCATACTATTCCCTACTAGGCGGTAGCCCTGTCGAAAATAGCTCTGTCATTATTTCACTTTTTCATCATTGTTGGCATGTTTGTTACGTTTTGTAACAGAAGATTCAATTTACCAAATAAATTTTAAGTACTTTTCAAGGAGTTTTTGGCTATTACAAATTCAAGTAGTTTTCAAGGAGTATGCATCAAGGACTCAGTACATTCATATTGTATCAGATTGGTTTGATTCTTAGTTTAACAAAATTTTATGGAATTTCCAAATTTTGAAGTTAGTCATAGCATACCTGATAATTTATTGTCAGCTTCTGCCAGTTTTTCCCGTAGTTCTTTCTGCATTGCTCTCTCATTGTCTAGCTTAGTAGTCATACCTTGTAGATCTATTCTTACTTTACCAACCTCTTGCATTGTGTAGACGTTCTTATTATTTACTTCCTATAAAATTAAACCATTATATAGAGGGGAATAGTTTAAGTTTAAACTTCTTTATTTTACATCAATTGAGAAACAAGTACATGTACTTACAACTTAAACTAATCACTATCAATGACTGCTTCCTGGCTAACAACCAGTACTCATGCTTAATTTAAAGATTGTGAAGTTAGAAATCGAACACCACCCATCCCAGGGCTCGAAACTCACTACCTTTGGATCAGGTGTCAGGCACTTTAACTTACGACCACTGTGCATCAATTTGGAATACAGGGTGAGAGGTAGAGGGCCATTCTCCTCATCTGAAGGTCATGAGTTCAATACGCTATAGGGGACGTTTAGCAATGAACTTCACAGTGATTTAGATACAAGTACTGGTTAGTGATCCAAGAAGGAATTGTCAATAGTAATTAAGTTGTTAACTTGTTTCACAACGAATGTGAAATAAAATCAGTTTAAACTAAATAATACAATTATGTCTCTTCGAGTTGAATACAATATAGTATTTTTCCAAACCTTAAGAATCACATTCAATTTCATGCCTCTAACTTTTCAAAGAATTTTTCACAACAACGAATATTCTCTAATGATGTTAATAGACTATACAATTATTTCTAAGAGAATTGACATGTTATAAGCAGTTAAGTATCAAATCATTTGTTATGAAAAATACAAACCTCACTGAGCTCTTCAATTCTCCTTTTGTAACTTTCTACCTCTAATGTTAGAGAGCTATTTTTGGAAGTTAATTCTGAAATGAGTGTTTGTTGCTGGTTATGATGAGACTGTAAGTCATCCTTTGATATGTGTATAACTCGTAGTTTTTCTTCTAATTGTTTCATTCTGGCTTCCTGAAAATTTGTGAAACAGTCAAATATAAAACCAATCTGAGAAAAAAAAGAAAGAAACTTTCTTGACTAGATCTTAGTAGTACATTTAAAACGAAGGAAGATTCAGATACAGGATTTTTCAGCTAGGGATCCTTGGACCCGCATGTTTGACAAATTGGCGGTCCATAGTATATTTGTAGGTTCCCATATATGCAGTAGTCCCTAGAAAGAAAAGGGAGTCAAGGATTCAAGATTTCTTCATCAGAGATATGTCTGAGATGCAAACGTTCAGTATAAGTAACTCATTTAAATAACAAATAACGTCAAATTACCTAATAAAACATATCAAATGGCAGAAAAAGTAGGACTGGTTTAATTAGCATCGCAAACAAGATATAAATAGACTGTATTCAATTTTAAGACAAATGGATGATTCACTTCAGGAAGGTATGGAGCCTGCCAGGTTAGCTCAGTGGTACAGAGATTGATTGCTGATCTGGAGGTAACAGATTCGAACCCTAATTGTAAAATATGTTCTCGTTGACAATTTGACTGAAGACTAAACATCCAAATTCAATTGTCCTCCACCTCTGATTCAAACTGGAAGTTTTCACTTCCTCAGGAAAGAACAAATAAGGAATGGTATGAAATCCAGGAACACTGACTAAGATACATAAAATACATAAAAACAGTGCCATTCTAACACAACAACATCGTAACAAATGCGTCAGGACAAAACGAAATAAGGTATTTCTCATAGATAAATTATACAAACCTCTTCAAGTTTCACTTTCTGTTTAGCAATACTTAGATTTTCTTCTGCCTGTAGTTTGTCAGTCATACTAGCGGTCTTCATCTGACTAATGTCTTCTTCTAACTGTAGTCTCGTCATCTCTAATCTCTGGATACGTTCACGTAAAGCTTTCTCCGTCTCCTCTGACTCCTGTTTTATTCTTTGTATCTAAACAAATGCATAACAAATACAATATGAAAACAGAAACTACTGTACATAACTATTCATTTGCCACCAAGGGAGCTTGCGACAATTTTCTTAAGTATATTATCACCCATTCTATAGTATATACTCAAAATCCCAGGTTAAAAAATATGTGCATTTTGTTGCTGAGCAAAGACATGAAATTTTAAAGTTCCAACTAGGCCAGTTTCACAAAATAAAGTGCTTGAAATTAGAAATGATAAACAGTACAGTTGCAGTCATCAAATGGATAAAATATATCTTATATTTATAAGGTTGCACAATTAAGGTTTGAAATCGGTTTTCAACTAATGATGAATATAAAATGCATAAAATATCTATTACAAAGACATCGAAAGAATAAACATGGGACATTGAAATATAAACTTATAAAAATTTCAATCATTCAAATGAATTTGAGACGTTTGACAAAAAACTTCCATAGTCAAAATAGTTAATCAATCACATTTGAAACCAGGTACAGTCTGACCTCGTTTATTTGACAATCTTCTATCCGAATACATGGTATCATCTGATATTAATATCATTAATGTCGGTATGTATCTTCTTAGGCACGTCAAACTGAAATGGGCTATTCCAAACCATATATTATTCGAAATAAAATATCGGACCAGATAAATTCAAATGAACAAGGTTCAACTGTACTTAAATTGCACAGAGGTGTCACATTGTTTGAGAACGGTATGGTTTTAAATCATAGAAAATACATACCTCTTTTTGTCGTATCTGTTCAGCATCATGTAAGCTATCCTTGCTTCTACTTCTTTCACTTTGTAATCTTTCTGTATTGTATGAATTAATCTAATGAAAATGCGTTCATTTTAAACCTAAATAAGCTGAAAAGTTAACCTTATGGTATCTTGCTAATCTACCATTCTGAAGGTCCAAGCATTGCAAATTGTAACATATGTTTGATTTACCACAGACTTTCTTCAGACATATTCAAGCCTAGGCAGGTGTTGGTTATCAAAGGTGTGTTGCAAGATTTGAAAAGTAAATAATGAATTTGATAAACCACTGCAACGTTATTATACAATTGGCTATTTTGAGTTTTAAACGCCTATAGCTATAGGCTCCCTGCTTGTGCTCGTGTAGCTACCTCATAGCTGAGATTATTTTCAGAACAATTTCAACAAATCAGAATCTCAGTACATACAACTGTTCACAGCCATACTAGTAATTAGAACCTAAATGCATAATGTAGTTGATTAATATAGTGTAGTAGATCCCTAGATATTTGCAACTCTGAATTTTAAGTAAATTTCGACAATTCATTTCAAAATAAATTAAAAATTCTTGTGAATATTAAGTTCAAGACTGACATTGAAATATCAGTTATCATTTTGGAGAAGTAAAAAAAAAAAGTAATTGTGAAATAATTGAACAGGTAATTTCAAAGTGATGGATAGTAGCACATACCTTCATACTGTGAACCTTTCACTTTATTTTCGGCCTGTAATGATGCTATTTGTTCTTTGAACCCAAAGACTAGTTCTGTTTGCTGTCGACTTTTCCTTTCCAAATCTTCCACCTGAATAGGAAACACAGAATGGTCACTTTAATCATGAAGGAATAGCAATATATTTAGCAAAGTGGAGTTTTATGTGTACAGTGAAACATCAATAATAAGACCACCATTGGTTCTGAAGAAAAGTTGGACTTCCTAATGAGGTGGTCTGATTAAACAACATATAAAAAAGTATTTCAGTGAGGTTTTCCTGTATAATCAACTTCAGAAAAAAATCCATTACCCTGCCAATAATAATGGTCATTAAACATAACATACAGCTTCAAAAGTGTGTTAAGTATCAGCATAGATTGATAAATTGTCTAATGATCACCCCAGTACATTATTTGAAAAGGCAAATATATTTTCCCTGATTTTACTTCAGATGTACATGTACGAAAACAATAAATACCAAGAAAACAATGAGAATGACATCAGTTATAGATTTTCGCCAGATCAAACTAGTAAAACAGACGGAAAAGAACTTGTGAACAAACCTTGGTTTCAAATGCTATATTCCTTTCATTTGCCTCAGACAGTTCTCTCAGTAATTTCATCTCTGTGTTGGCTCGATCCTAAATAAAAGTATGAATAAAATACAATTAACAATTTGTTTTTTCTTAGCAAAATTATACACCAAAAACATTTTTATTAACATCTTCAAGAACAAGAGATGTCACATGTATGTGACAATGCCTGTAAAACGGAGTACCAATGCATGTGACCTTGATAGTACAAACTTGACTATCATTGACATATCTGGAGGCATTTAAAAGTTTACCATAGACTGGAAGTATTCCAAACAGACTGACATACTGTACTATATGCCTCCCATTTCATATTTGAGCAAAAATTAACAAGAAGTATGTAATCTCACCTCTCTTTCCCTCCGTATGTCACTCTGATGAACTGTTGATGAATCAGATAACTCTTGTTTCAATCTCCCATTTATCACGCTGTAATCATTACATTTCTGTTCTGCTAATGCAAGTTCTGACTCAGTCATGGCAAGTCTAGATAATGACAAAAAGTAGCAAAATAATATAACAGCAGCAGAACAGTGCTTCAACTGCCAATATCAAGTTAACACATTTATAAATAAAACTCAGTGACTTTGTATCAAATATAATACAACACTTTTGATTTGTTCATGTGAATACTTTTTATCTTTTTGACTGACAAGCCATAACAAGTGTACAATATCCTGTTATGTAGATTCCATGAATGCAGATTAAAATTACTATGAAAAAATATCATAAAATTGATGCTGTGTTAGACTTGATCTAATGTAAATTGGAAGCAGAATTAATAGTTACGACTAGCATGCCAAATAAAACCCGATAGTATATCAGCTGAAGCAACAAATTCAAATTTAAAAAACGTTTTTGCATAGCAATTATAGTGGTCAAAAGAGCTAAAACCACAAGTACTGCTTCACATAGTTTCTTAAAAGCAACTGGAATCATCTCATGTTGATATTTATGGTTCAAATGAATTGAATTAGCGAAAAAAGTGGATGTTAACCTGTTAAAATCATGTTCAGCATTTCAGAACACTTTGTCATTATGTAGTAAAGATTCTCAAAATACAAAAAGGTGGATTAACTCTTTTGACCAGTACAGTAATTGTCAAGCAATCTTATCTGGGACATGTGAATATGAGCGACTTTCAATTTATGTACTGTAAAACCGTACCAAAAGCCCACCTCAATAATAAGACCACCACAAAAATTAGAACGCAATTTTCAAGTTTATTTTCACATTTATGCTCTTAATTCAACCTCAATATTAAGACCACCTCAATAAGAATATCATTTTTCAAGAGTCTAAAAGGTGGTCTTGTTCTTGAGGTTTTAATGTATATAATTAGTGTACGTTCACTTGACTAGAATGACGATGCTGCACATAGAAAATGTCAAAGATTAATGAGTGTTAATGTTGTCTAATAATATATGAACAGATAAACAACACTTACTTGGAAGCTAGAGAATTGAATGATGCTTTCCTCTCTCCTAATGCTACTTGTAACTGTGTTATCTTCGAGTTGGAAGACCTGATAAGGAAACACAACTTAAGGAGGAACAATTACATCAAACCCACAAAAAATCCACATAAAAATGAATTTAAAACTGCTTAAAACAGTAGACGGACATAAAATAATATAAATATAAAAACAAAACGTTTATTTCCGGTTTCAGACTGAAAAAAATGGGTTGACGGGTAGGACTTTTTTCCAATTATTTTTCAAATCAAGTTAAAAAATTATAATATTTCTTATGAAGCTTGTCTGATTCACTGTGCACTCCCAGTTTTAATTCCAAATTGATCTAATTGATATCTTTATGTTTGGGTAATGTTGGTATTTTTGTTTGAAATAATGCCCATAATTTCGAACAAAATTTACTGGATACATTTTTCTAAAGCTGAATGCATAATTTCAGCTCACCTTTTAGAATCTCTCAGTAATGCTTCTTGTTGGTCAATAGTTCCCATTAAATCATCCATCTGTTAGGAAAAACATTTATTAATACATGTTTAAGAAATACAAATACAGTATTTTCCCCCTTTTCCATTCAAAATTTACCTAACAAAAACGAAATATTTTTTTACAATATTAGCTGAGATTGTTTCTTTAAAGATATATACAGACATAAATATGTCAGAAAATACTGAATATTAGTCATAATTAATTTAAAACATTATAAAGAAGTTAAAAAAGATCATAGAAGTATGGTTAAATATTCCGCTTTACATTTTTAAAGACTAAAGACATAAAATTCCTCCATGTAGGAGGATGGGTATCAGTCCTCAACGGCTGTCTAGTACCCTGCAAATATTTCCAAGGCCTAAATTAACTTTTAACATCTATTAACTTTGATATCAAAATAGTTCTGTTAGAGCCGAAAGTTTCAAATCATTTCAAAACCAAACATCACTTAATTGGATATCACATTTTATGTTCAGAAACTGCCTCATTTGGGTGAGAAGTTTCTTACACATACAACTTGCCATACCTGGTGAAGTTTCTCTTGTTCGATGTGATGTAAATGTTTTGTAAGCATCGATGTTTTCTTATGATGGTCCTCTGTGATGAGAGCCCGATCTTGATTCTGACTTAATGCTGTCTCTACATAAATACAATAAAACCTTACTTAAGACCACCTCATTAATAAGACCCTATATTCATGGACTGGTTTCCAAATTTTGTTGTCCTCCTTTCAACTCAATATTCGGACCACCTCACTAAGTAGACCAACTTTTGTCAAAACCAATAATGGTCTTATTATTGAGGTACATACCAGAACCTAACAAACAGTTCATTTAACACTTGAGATATAGTTATCTTAATACATAGTTCCCACATCTACAATATTTACATCCCTTGTTCTTAACTGTCGGCCATTTTGATAAGCAAAACTGATAAGCCCATAGAAAAGTAATTTCCAAATATGTGATAATTGAGAAAATACCAAGAGAATTTGCATGTGACAACCACTTTTTCTTCAACTTACTGAGCCAAATGCCCACATGAGCATAAAGAATAAGTTATTTTTTATATATCGGATTTGTTTATCATCGTTTACATTATATTCCCCATAAACTTTAAGGAATTTTGTCTATCAAAATGGCCGACAATTCAGAACAAGGGAGGTAAATATTGTAGTTGTGAGAACTATGTATTCTAAGCTGGAAGCTTGAATAAGGTATAATGTATTGTGAAACAACAAATAGGTCTACCAATTTAGTGTTTATTATTCAAGGCTAAATAGATGGTTTTACTGAACGAAACATAAGGTTATTGTCATGACTCTGTATATAACATTAATAATAGAAAAGTTCATTTAATTTAGAGAAAATATTTTACCTATAGCTTTTAATACATCTGCAGGAATGTTATTTCCCGCTAATTCAATTCTTGTCATTATTTTATTTGTCTGAAGCATTTCTACCATGGCACGACCACCTAACAATCCCACATTGTTCCAACGCAGATCTGAAATATCGACACAAAATTATCATAAACATGGGCTCACACTGCCTATGTAAAAAATAGTACTTTCTTGAACAGAACAATGAAGAGTATACAGTAAAACCTCAATAATAAGACCACCATTGGAACCCTAGAAAACTGGTCTTCTTATTGATGTGGTCTTAATATTGAGGTCAATCAAGAGCAAACTAATGAAAATGGACTTGAAAATTGTGTTCTTAATTTTGAGGTCGTCTTATTATTGAGGTCGTCTTTAGGTGGGGTTTTACTGTAAATGCAATTACAATATTATTGAGAATAAACTGATGCTCAAAATAACAGCTGTATTTTTGTTTTTTTGACAAATAAAGAAAAAGAATAAATCCAATGACACAAACACTGACAATAGAACCATGCTCTTTTACTAGAGTTGTGACATCAAGTTGGGCAACTGATATAATATGGTAAGAGCATAAAGGAAAGAAGAGACAGAATATATTTACATTGCATTAGCAAAATATTTGGTAAACTACAGAATGCACTTCATCATGACAGAAAGTAAAAGCCTGGGGAGACTTTCATTACTCACACCCAAATGTCACACTTTAGATTTATTTATTACAAAAAGTGCCCAAGGTCTACCTACTACCAATACTATAATACATGCCCAAGGTCAGGTGAAAACAATTTTAACTCAGTGGTAATAAAGAAGCGGATACAATAGTTTAACATGAACTGTAATTTTAAGAACACTTACCTAACGCTTTAATGCTGCTGTTTTGTTTCAGAGCTCTACACAACTCTGCTGCAGAGTCATGACTTATCTGATTGTTGCGTAGATCTAATGCCTGCAGTGTTGTATTGGCTGCCACGCCCTCACAGAATATTGTGAAAGCATTGTCCAACATGCCTAAGGCATTCCATTCTAAGCAAAGACTGGAAAAAATCATTCAAGGTTTAAAAGTGGGTACATTATAGTTCTAAACTATTAAAGAATACATCTACATTATCAAATGCACAACAATAGCACTTGTCTCAATAGTTATTGACAAACATAAATAACTCTGTGGTATGTTTTATGATGATGACTAGAAGGTATTGCGATTAAATGTTTAAAAGCATGAAGCATTTTCCATCTGCGTGAAAGGATTTAAAAATGAAGTGCTCATTGAAAAATGGACTTTGCTGACTTAATTGTTTAGGATTTAAAACAAATTTACTTCTAGATTTATCTTAAATTTATATTGTTGAATAAAATAAACATGTTTGTTTGGCAATGTGAAACTAATAAATTGAATGTGTCTATATGACACAGGTGCCCCAACTTGACCACCTATTGAAGGCCAAAACATCTATAGTCCCATGGTTGAGAGGGACACAAAACCAAAGGTGCGCAACTTTACATGCTTACATACATTCATACAAAAACAGTTCAGGAGATATGACAACACTAGTTTTGTGGGACGCACAAGGGCAAATCTAAGGACCCCCTGAAAATGTGTGGGGGGGACACAAATTATAATTTTTCTTTCTAGCTTAAGCAATATCACAATGGATCATCACAGTACAGCAATTATAGTGTACAAATATATTGTTCAAGTAATTTTGATACACATAAAGCAATCTGAGACTAACAACACAGGACAAGTATAAACTCATTTCAAATGGTAAGATGGAATATAATAACAAACAAATCATTCATGCAATGAAATATGTCCTAAGAAATAATATGTGGACAAAGTATGGCTTAAGTTTCTGGGTAATAGTGAGATGTAAGACAAAGCAAACTGACTACAGAGCAAAACATGCTTAATATGTACATCACAAAACATATACAGACAAAAGTGTGTTCAAAAAAGACATTACAATAGTCTAAGCTTACTTGTAAGAACTCTTAAAATTAGTCATCAAAACATGTTTAAAGCCATAAATGTTTAAATTCATAATCAGAATCATAAGTTTGTACTATGAAGCATTCATATAGACAAAAAGCAGGTTTCAAGCAACAATTAGATCACACAATACAGTCCAATCACTTTTTAGAACAAAGGCATCAATGCTTGTAATTCCATCAAAGCTACACAGTGCGACCTCTTCACAGCAGCCCTCTCTTGAGTAACAATCTCTCTTCAACAACATTCTCTATAAAATTTTGCTACCAATTGAAGTAATAATCTTATGACAACAGCCAAATAAATTCATCATCTAAAGGGTGTTGCTCAAGAGAGGTTGCGCTGTATCTAATTAAAAACTGCACTGAAAAGAGCCAATAATCACTTTAATAGGCGAGTCAGCCCATTAACACTAACACAGAATTATTCATTTCTTCTGTGCCAAGTTGTTTTAGATTGGTCATTTTGTATTAAATTCACTTATTAATAAATTGGAAATTACAGTAACAGTATAGACTGTGATTGTCACAAATCAATAGTAATTGATTGATTAATTGAATGATTGATCAATCAGCAAAGTGATTACATTTGACATACCTTAAAAGACTGCTATTATGTCGTAACATTTTTCCAAGAGACTCGGCCGCTGGACCTCTGATATTGTTGCCCTGAAATTAGACATTTACTTGCATTAATCAGTTTAATACTTATAAAAAATAAAAATTCAAAAACACATGATTGCAGATGCAGCAAAAGTACCAATACCATGTGTGGCATTATTTACAAGACTAAGGAAGTTTTAAGCAGAATTTTATACATCATTCAAACAGTCAGCTTGGACTACACACCCGTATCCATAAAGAAAACCAGGAAATAAATATTCCTGGAAGTAGATAACGAGACAAACCTTGATAATCAGTTCAAATAATTAATATTTGGAATACACAACAAGCATTTAACAACCTTCCATTATTTTATAAATGAACACACCTAATCTATATCAGTTAGCCAATCATAGAGGAAGTGGCTGAATGTATAGATCACTACAATTATTAAATGAAGAATAAATTAAATAAAGTAATTAAACAACCCATTATAGTTGGATTTTGTCTGATGACCAAGTTATATAATATTTAGAAAAACAGTACCTTCATGTCAAGTTTTCGTACATATGTATTCCTTGAAAACCCATGACACAATCCTTTCACAGCTGGAAGTCAAAATAAAAATGTTCTAGATAATTACCTCCCCTTATATGACGACAAATCTATAATTTCAAAGAAACTGATAGAAAAATACAGTCTATAAATGTATTGAAATGTTGGTGAACATAAAGTTAGAATATTGTATAAGGATTTGATTCATATAAGAAAAAAAGATTTAAACTCTATTCCTGATTTTCCCCATAAGAGGATATAAGTAATGATTAAAGTATTCAAACCTGAAAGCAACATTTAAGTCATTACAACTATTTTTACCTATAAATTGCACAGGTACGCTATACAATTGTGCCTGAATGACCCTCGGTGGTCCGGGGTGCAGGCTTCAAACCTGTAGGTGATTAGCGTCACAGTGGTTCAATTCCACCTTTCAGGCGAATTAATTGATATTCATTGCATTCCTAATCAGATCAATACATGGTTAAGCATTTTTTGAAAACAGGCTGTTCATAGCAACTATAATCAAATATAGCAACTATAATCAAATATAGCAACTATAATTAAATGTTTAAATGACATTCAGCATTAGATTTATAATGCTTTTTGTCACTACAGTCTACACTTACCATCTTCACTTAACATACAGTCTGCAAATTTATATTCCAAGAATGTGTGGTCTGCAGCTATTATTTTTCCAAGAACAGCACATGTTTTACTTGTTAAACTGTTGGTAGAAAGGTTCAAGACCAATTTCTCTTTCTTTGATGAGTGCTCTAAACTAAAATACAAAAGCGGCTAATTAAATATATATCTGTAGATCAAGATAATAAAAAATCTGAACATGGACAAATTTAAATTTATGAAAAAAAACCTGTCATAATTAGCATTACTTGGAGAAGTCTGGATATCAACATAACAGTTTCATACCTTTTTAGCAAGTTAATAACGCAGTCCTGTGCCTCAAGTCCATGCTCCTTGCAGAGACGTGTAAAACTGTGCTTGAATTCTTCCACCATTTTGGAATCTGTCAGTCTTGTCTTAGCTAAACACAATCTGACAAATAACATTAATACTGATACATAAATATTAAATGCTACACATTGATTTATAATACAGCGTGTTTTTTTTAATGACACCAAATTAACAAAATAATTTAAACATTAATAATAAATCAATGCATCAACACTTCATCTATATTATTGGCCAATCAAACATTTACAAAGAAGAATTACCACTTGCTTGATGCTAAATTAATCAATCTACTTCTGCTGCAGCAAAAAATTAACAGAAAGTCTTAAAGTTGCCACCTGTAGGTAAACAATGGACGATATGATATGTTTCTTGCTTATGCACCAGTCAATTGTAACCACGGCCCCTCCAGGTCCGGGGGTATACCGGGGATAGCAAGGGAAATGGGCCGTGTTATTGCCTTCCAGGTGGCCACGCAGTGCCGAGTGAATGCAGTGGTTTTGTTTTCGCGCCGAAAATAGCGGGGAATGGGCCGTGGCTTTGTGCCGGGAAATATCCGTTCTTTTAACGGGATTTGTCCGCGTTTTTGCCAAGCTTTTCCCGGAGTTTAACGAGATCTCGCCCCGGGGTGCGGGGGCATTTGGCGGGGATTTTACCAGCAGTTTGTACCCATAGGGCGGGGGATTTACCTGGGATTGGCTGTGGTTACAATTGACTGGTGCATTAGTGGACGGGCTTAAAAAAGTTATAAATTAATTGAGCTGCACATTAATTTTACTAAAATTAATAACAGCAATCCTGTTATTAAAAAAGTAACACTGGTTTTACAAATGGATCAACATATATATCAAATTTGCTTCCGGCTTTAAAGCAATAAAATAGAAAATGCAAGTGAATTATCAAGCCTGTGCTTGTCGGTGTCAGTTTAAATACCTTGCCATTCACGTAAATTACACTATGTAACCTTAAGATGTAAATTAATTACTCACTTAAGTTTATACACACATTATGCAAATCAGCAGACGAATTGAAAACAACTGAGCCACTGAACGTTGACAATATGACACAAGAATTTATCGTTTTTTTGGCTTGCACAAACATCTGTACCAACTAGACGCTTGAAATAGTTTGTGTCGCTCAAATCAATGTGAAAATTAACAATCGAATTGTTTATTAATACCATCATCACATTTTGTAAAATTATCGACGGCAGTCTAGGTTATGAAATGCGAGTGTTTTATTACATTGCAGTGAAATACAATCCATTGATCTAATTATTTTTTGCATGTTTTAAGCGGTTTTTATTTTGTAAACAAAGTTGACATTTGTGACAAGCATGGCTCAAGAAATAGCTCGAGTAGCGAGGCGTCTTGAGGAAGCTAAAGAAACGAAAATACTTGGTATATACAGATTATTACACAAAACTAAAATGGACGTTTGTCTGATTTATTTTTTCTGTATTTTTTTTAACTTTCTGCACTTCTATCAAATTTTATGTTCCATAAATTGATGCGACATGTTTATTTATAGAAATGGACCAATGTAACGCCCATTTTCTTTGCAAATGGCATTAGAAAAACATATGATAGTGTTAAGTCATTGAAGTTGTAATTATTTAGATAATAAAAACATCGTAATTCACTAACAGATGATAACACCCAATTTCTATTTATTTTAGGTAGTGGTTAGATTTCTGGTAACCAGGCACGGATGGCTATAGTGAGGGTCTAGCTATCTGGTTATCGGACAGGTAGCCTGTCCTATTTGGCTTGGCTAGGTGTCCAGTAATCGACATATAGATGCTAGAACATACATTATATTTTAGTCTCTATAATTGCTGAAATTTAAGAAATGCATTGATATTACTGAAACATTTGAATTATCAGTGTAACACTGACTTAGTTAAGAATTATGCCGAATAACTTAATAATGGAACGAATTAGATCACAAAAAATAACATTATCATATATTGAGTTTGTGTTTTTATGCATTCTGTTGATCGAATAAGAAAGGTAATGTTAGTCTATCTTAATTATCAGTTTTTAGCTCTTAACTGGCTAAAGAGCTTATGTCATGGCGAATTGTCCGCCGTGTGTATGTGCATCCGTGCGTGTGCATCCATGTGACATCAGTCTTGTAACTTTTCATTCGAACAACATCTCCTAAACCGCTTGGCCAATTTGACTAAACTTTACACAGGAACATTCCTTCAAAAATGGTTATGGACTCTGTTGATTAAATAGGTAGCAGGAGTTAAAATTTGGAAGATAAATAGTGATACATTGTAATTTTGTTACAATATCATTTACTAATAGTATAAGTTGTTTCAATTTAATGCTTTAGTTGCAGTAATTATGTTTAAGATATTTATAAGCATCTATATACTTATTGACTACCAGACGTCTAGCCAAGCCATATATGACATACATGGACATCTAACCACTGCCTTTATTTTATTATACATAACATTTCTGTGTAAGGCCACATTTAAAAAGTCTTTGTCTCCTGTCTCCAGTGGGAAGTAGGGTAGATTGATGTATTTTTTTTGAAATCAGTTCTTCTTGTGATTGTATATTTCTTTTGATATAAAGATTACAAATATTTCCTGCAGAGGGCCAAACAATTTTTGGAGTGCAACATCTTTAGCGGGTAGCAATTGAACATTATTTTAAGCATAGCCCAAGTCAAGAGAAACATATTGAAGTTAACTTGAATGACTTACTGCTGTGAACTTAATATATTGTATAATATATATCCGTTACAATTTTATAAAAATTTCAGACCTTTCCAAGTGTGAGTTACTCCGGATGCCAGATGCTTCTTACCTAATGTTAAAGGACAGTATTATAGAAAAATGTGATCTCAGCCATAACAAAATGAAAAAAATAACATCAAAATTTTGTTCAAAATTTCCAGCATTAATAGGTAGGTACTGTATGATATTTGTGTTTTACATTCCTAGTGAAAAACTTGAAATTCAGCAAATCGGAATCCATCTGTTTAGCAGTTAATTTATTGGCAACAAATAATATTATTTACTCATAAGCTAATGATATGATTTGTTGATAACAAGTTCTTACTATTCTTAAGCATACAACCAACCTAACTACCTACATCACTTATTTCCTGTGTGTTTAAACATTTATTTTGGTATAAACTTATCTGGTTCATTCGAATTCATCGGGTCCTAAATTTTATTTCGGATTATACTTGGTTTCTATTCAACATGCCTAAGAAGATGCATCGGGACCTGATATTTATTTTGGACGAGTATTCGGATAAAAGGTTGTCAACCACAATGCCTCTATAGACCTTATTTTCAATAGTGAGTGAGCAATTCATACATGCTACCAAGAGCTACTTCATGAATTATAATATAATATATTATCAGTGATTTTTTTATAAAATAATGCTATTGCCCGTGTCTTTTCAATTGGGCAAATAAGTGCGATAAATCCCAAAATTTGAAAAATGAGGTAATGGTTTTTGGATTGTAAAAAAGAACATTTCAGCTCTTGCTGGTCTTTTTTAAGTGGGAGAGTAGGAGAGGCTCATACCCATCTCTGTAATGCTTGTAGATGAAGGTCGGTCATGCTTGAACTTGAATATTGACAGTTAAAAAATGACAATCTTTGGAGGAAAATGGATACTTTTTGGCAAAGGAAAACAGCCGATATTTGGCAGTATCATTAACCAAAAAAAATTAGCGAGTATAAACATATTAGGCTTCAAAGTATTTTTTATTTCAGAGCTTCAGCTGCAGGGGAACAACTTAAACAGTCTTCCAGATGAAATAAAGGAATTAGAAGAACTGAAAGTACTGAATATATCACACAACAAATTTGATAGTCTTCCTCCTTTTTTGTATGATTGTCCAAAGTTGACCACAATCATTGCAAGCAATAATAGTATTACTGGTATGATTTTTTGTTGCCTTGGAGTGTATCACTAGAGTAGTTAATTGATTTTGATATTTTACTCACATTTTTCAGCCAGTTTTATTAATATCAGCCCTTTTTAATGGCAAATTTGGGGCCGTTATAGAACCCCCTTTCCCAAAGAAAAATGTATATATTTTTCCCCTACTTAGAAAGAAAATTCCCCTTCAGTAAAATTATTTAAAGTTTTAGCTTTATAAAAACCCTAATTTGGTGATTCATGATGCAAATTTCCCCTATCAAAAGGACCCGCCATACTTCCCCTAGAACTGAACAAAATGGCTGAAGATGTATAAGGATTGTATCTTTGTACAGCTGAACTACCTTACTCTTTCCCATGGTATATTTGATTTGTAAAATTATTGCATTGTTTAAAAAGAAAACTGGTATGTTGATCAGTGATGGAAACTGTTCTACTCAAAGCAAATTGCTTATTTACAAGTGTATTGTTCATGCGAGATGTTTTTATAATTTAGATTTAAACTAGAAATGTGTCGACAGGACACAGGTGCCCCGCTTTACTCAATCAAAGGCCCATAACTCTATTTTCCCTTGATGGAGAATTAAGTTTGAAGACTGTAGGTCCAACAGACTTCTACTTTCCTGCTTTGGTCTAATTTCAGTTTTTTAGATGGACAGATGGACTGCCACTAAGACTAGGGTAAATCTTAGGGCCACTTCACAACTTTTTTGGGCAAAAGAAATCCCACTAATATAAAGACCATCTGTTGATGATGTATCTGATTATAGCTATAAGTAACTGTCTGTGCCTACATCAGAAAGGATTAAAATGTTAAGTTGTATTCTATTCCAGTATAATTTTATCTTTCAGATGTTGACATTGAGAGTTTAAGTAAAATGGCTTCTCTTAAAGAGATTAACTTACAAGACAATCCACTGAACGAATCAGTTGAGCAAAGGCTGAAAGACATCAATATATTTACTGCTCATGTTGGAGTATCGGATCCTATCAGCAACCAACTCGAGGAATTGGAATAGTTCGAAAATAGCCTGCCAAAGCAAATATTTATGTGTTATCTCCTGTCAACCTTACTGCTAATGTCTTCGTTTGTCTGTTTTTTACAAAAATATGGCGTGGAAATACTGAGTGTAACACGAGAACATTGTGAGAGTACAGCCCTGCGTTCAGTAAAGGTGTTTGCAGCTAACGTTTTGTTAACGTTTGGTTCCCCGTGTGCAGTGTATGTGATACGGCGGGTCAGGGTATAACACAAAACAGTTTGGTAAAGTTCGCAACTGTTAGCCGTAAATGAATGCGTGTTTACACAAGCATTCACAGGAGATTGTCACAAGTTCTCTCCCTTTATAAATAGTACTTTATACATTTTTGTATTTACATACACTATAGAAGGGATAAAGGGAGAGAACTCATGACAATCTCCTGTGCAAGCATGGTTTGAACGTGCTTTCTTTACTGAAGGATGATGCAAGGGTACTGACGTTTTTATATAAGTGTGGTGTTTTAATCACATTTATGCTTTGCTTTTGCTGAACAGGAAAATGTATTTGCGGAATGTTTGACTTGAGAACTTAGCGAGCAGACTCATGGTTTTTCCACATGCTTGGTTTGAGCTTGCCAGTTTTTACATAATGGTGTGAACATACTGGTGTTTTTAATCTTGGACAATCTTTTTATGGCACATATGCCTTGCTATTTATGTACTTTTGGAATGTTTTACTTTTTTGTAAGAGAAGACTGGTATTTACACAAGATTGAAGTAAGCTCGCCAGTTTTTACATGATGGTGTGAACATACTGGTGTTTTTAATCTTGGACAATCTTTTTATGGCACATATGCCTTGCCATTTATGTACTTTTGGAATGTTTTACTTTTTTACACATATCTATGTTATACATGTGCAATAGATATTTATAAGTTTATGAAGCAAGAAATTGTCCTTAACTACTCAATGTTGTTTTGTTTGGCTATGATTTTTGTAAGGAAGCGACTGAATGTTTTTCAAGCCTGGCGATATATTTACAGATAATCTCATTTTTGAATATTTTCTTCACACTCAAATCAGCCATGTTTTCACTCATTTGAGTTTTCTCACAAACATGTATTAACAATTTCAAAGCTTTCTAAAGAGTCAAGTGTGTAACAAACATACTGAATGAAAAATCAACATTTGTGTTGAGATGTCCCTCGTATTTTCATAGTGAATATGTAAGAAAAATCTCAAATAATTGGAGTGCATTTTCAAATTTGCGTTTAAATATAGATTTGAGTCTTTTGGTGAATATGTCGTCTGATTTTGAACCAATGATCACAAGCATACCAACTGGAAAGTGGAACAGAGAATCCTCAAAACAAATGCAGTAAGGGAATTGCATATGAGCACTGCTATGGGATTTACCAGCTCTTACAAGTTATGTCATTTCAAGAAAATGTAACATGTGATGTCACTATTTGCAAGCAGGAAACAATATTAACTCTGTATGGTCACTTCGTTTTCATATTGCCATATGGGGCAAGTAATACCTTGCTGTCAGTACATGGTGACATCACATTTGATGTTTTCTGGAAATGATGTCACTTAAAGAAGAGGTTGGAAATCGTACAGCAGCACTCATATATACATGTATAATGGTCAGACCTGTGAACACAACTGTGGAATATGTAGCTATAATAATTTAAAGCAAGATTCAGTAAAAACTTTTTATTTCAAGTATTTTACCATCAATTTCATACCTACATATAAAATGGTCAATACAGGATTTTAATACTGTACAACCGACACTTAATTTTACATTGTATAAGAAATAATTCAGTAATACACCAAATGATTGGACATTAATGATTGTGAAATATTGCATACAATTATGTTATCTTGCCAAATGTTATAATACTAAGTTTGGAAACCAGCCTCAGAATGCGGCCTTGCCATTGGTCAATTTCACGGCAGCACTCGGAACTAGCCAATCAGAGGCTTGAGTTATGAAACTGGTCCTCAAACTCAGATTTTCACAAAACTTCTCAAATTGAGATTTTTCTCACTTCAAGTGTTCGATTTATACAACTACCAGTTTTGTCATTGACAGCAGAGCTAGTATATCAACTGGTAAATTCTGTTAACACATTACAAACTGTACTGATTAGCTAAGTACAATGTAGTCTATTACTTGAAATAATATCAGTTCTTGAAAATCTGAGTGTGAGATGGATTTCAATCAAGATCATTGTGAAATTAAGGTCTCTTCTGAGAGATATATCTTACTGCCTGGAAATATGTGTTAGGAATATTTGTACCAATAGAACAGAAATAGATGTTCTATTAAGTAAAATTACTATGCATGTCAAATTGTTCACATATGATATATCTTAACTACAAATTCAATACCCATACAATAACAATTTTCATCAAAAACAAACACACATCTCGTCATAACAGTCTTTTACTTTATATGAAGATTGCAGGATCATTTGTTCAAAGTTATTTCATCACTTCCTTATTACAGTAGGACCTCGTTCATTCGAAATTCATCGGTCCAATTTTTTTTCCGAATAGCCCAATGCAATTCAACGTGCATCAGATACATCAGGACCTGATATTTATTTTTGATGATACCGAGTATTCAGATAGAAGGTTGTCGAATAAACGAGGTCGTACTGTATATCATTATTTATTGTTACTCTTCTACACCCATGGCTCCCAGCCAATCCATGTTCGGCCTAGAATATTCGGATCCGTCGCCTGATCTATCAGTGCTGTCACTTGTTGTTCTACTGTCAGTCCACATGAAGGTAAATCTGCACGATCATTTTCATTGATTAGACCAAGCACAACAGTCTTGAAATCTTTGTAAGCTTCCTTTTTACCATGTCCCAGCTTTAATTCATCTCTGTAAAGCATTCAATATTGATACAAACTATTATGTGTAGTTACATATAAGGTAAGAAATGCAAAGCATGTTTCAATATACATTGTAATAACAAAACTTTGGTCGATGAAATAATATTGACTTGTCTGGTCAATGAAGTACTATTGACCTGTCTGATCAATGAAGTACTATTGGTTTGTCTAGTCAATGAAGTACTATTGACTTGTTTGGTTAATGAAGTACTATTGACTTGTCTGGTCAATGAAGTACTACATGTATTGACTTGTCTGGTCAATGAAGGACTTTTGACTTGTTTGGTCAATGAAGTACTATTGACTTGTTTGGTCAATGAAGTACTATTGACTTGTTTGGTCAATGAAGTACTATTGACTTGTTTGGTCAGTGAAGTACTATTGACTTGTCTGGTCAATGAAGTACTATTGACTTGTCTAGTCAATGAAGTACTATTGACTTGTCTGGTCAATGAAGTACTATTGACTTGTCTGGTCAATAAACTACAATAGTTTCTGCAGCTCTCTAGCTATTAAAGTATTTTTCAAGTTTTGATTGCAATGACTTACCTTGTTATATGTGCAGGATTTGCTCCTTTTAGTTTTCTTTTCACAATGTCAATTTTCTGCTTCGGGTACCACTGTATAAGCTTTTCTTCTTGTGAATATAGTTCTACATCTAAAATATATAGGAATAGCCCATTTTTAACAATATTTAGATATTTCAAGTACTGCAAATAAAATAAGATTTTATTTACTTTCCTTGATATACAAGGTATGTCACCTACATTATGTTTAATGTACAAAGGTATACATATATCATGTGCAGATCCAATGAGGGTTAGGACCCCTCCTAGGACTTTGGCATAATTGAGTTGTCCATATCTAATCCTAAATTAAGAGGGGGTCCCAAATTCAAGGGACTCGCGGTCTTTGTAAAAAAATAGCATATTACATTCAACACAAGAAAAAGCATTGCATTGCAAAAATCTAGGGACTCAAAAGGCTGACTGTGCTCCTCTGCATTGCCAGGAGCTAGACTCGCATCCCCCTGACGTAAATTGCTGGATCAGCGCATATTTATATGGTGAGAACAGGCAGATGAAGTTTGTATCTTCCAATTACAAGACAAACTGATAAGAGCAATACTTCTACCTTCAATTAGTTCATCGATTAATCTACCAATTAACTGATTTATATCACAAATCTCTATTACCTTCATCTGGCATAGACTGAGCTTGTCTCTCTGCATTTTGCTAAAAATATAATAAGGAACATGCATATAAAAACTTACAGAAGTTGTTGTTTTATTTCTACAGCAAAAGTAAACAGAGTGTGGATAGGTAATTTATGGGAAATTTTTAACTTGAAGAATTTAACGAATTGTCAAGAATGATTTGTACAAAGTTTCACACATAATTCCTCGCACTGTAAGAATCTAACACCAATACGATAATACAACATAATTAAGTTTATGTTAACAATGGTTCGGAGTACTGCTTTTTAAGTTAAATTTAAACATGTATAAATTGGTTTTAGGCAATAGTCCTCATACATGGTAACAAAAAATTAAAAAAGCATGAACAAGGATGATGTGCTTAAATTACAATGCTACACTCACAGTACTATAAGAATGCAAGTAAATAAAACAATTACTTTAAAGCTAAAGGCTAGATCCCAGGTAAGTGGAATTTCATATTCATAAAAAATACAATTCATTGTTTTTATGAACTACATATTTCTGTTAAGTAATGTGCTATTACCAATGGTAATTCAGTGTGTACACTAATATTTCAAGTCTAGACTAGCACCAGTTGGTAGCCATATAGCCTCTGACTCTCAAAACTTCAATCTGGCTACTAAAATTTGCCAAAATTGTCGCAAAATATCAAATTTTATAATACAATTATATAAGTTTATCAAATTAATGACAGTAAAACCTCAATGATAAGACAACTCTTGAAAACTGATCTTCTCATTGAGGTGGTTTTAATATTGAAGTTGAATAAAGAGCGAAACAGTGAAAATGGACTTGAAAATTGTGTTCTCAATATTGAGGTGGTCTTTCAGTGAGGTTATACTGTACTTGGTTATCAAATCCTGCTACCAAATATTGAAAATCAGCACCAGTCTAGCAAGTAATGCTAAACTTAATAAACAACAGTGTGTTAAACCATACCTTCCAATCCAAGGACGGTTCTTTCACAAATACGTCCATAGTATTTAAGAGGAGGTCCGAGTCGGATCGTAAGGCTCGTAATACATGTATCATTGTACTCTCTAGAAGTCCCTGCACTTGTAAAGGTAACATGAGATTGCAGAACTGTCGAGTTAACCGGAATGGTACCAGTTCTGGTACAGGTAGAAACTGGAAATATATATCATTTATTTCAACCAAAAACTCTATAACACAACACCAGTGTTTTAAAAATATGATACAATACAATACAAATGATACTTGTATAGTGTAAAATATGCCTAGAACTAGCATCCTATTATGCTGTACAAAAGATATTCAACCTCTAGAAAAAAGCATCAGTCTAAAGCATAAAAAATATCAAAAGAAAAACAACAATACATGTACTGATATTCTTTTGCCAGATTGCGAAAATAGAACCAATAGGGATTGGTAGTTATAGCCTGTTTCGTAAGATTATCAGTTTTAACCAAATTTTACAAAAGCAGACCATTTCAATGCTAGCACGAAACTATCAATTAAATTGCCCCATACGTCCTATTTACAGAATAAATTGTCTGACGTACCTACCAATGTTAATAACAATTCCAGAAATACACACCATCCATCATTGTTATAATAGCAAGGGAAATGTCTTTACAGAAACTATACAATATTTCTCTTTTTTAGAGGTAGGAAAAACAGAGTTCTACCTAGTGCTACATAGGGAAAGTAGTGGTGCCGTTTCTTAGACGTAGGTAAAGTAGCCCCTATCTTTAGATACGTAGCGTGATACGACAGTGCTAGCTTTGCTAAACAAAAAAGTGTCATCTGGTCTAGCAGGCACCATTTTGTAACTAGCTTTTTTAGACAGCTACCTTTTCTACATTGGCTAACTTTTCTCGCTTACTTCCCCTACCTCTAAATAACACACTTCAGTACATCGGAATCAAATATAATAGAATTCAGATCGTACCTGAGTTGCTGATCCAAAAGCGTGTCCGAAATCGATGCCGACCATCTCACCTGTTTTTAAGTTTACCATAAAGTTAGACTGATGTCTATCGCCAATTCCGAGTATGTACTGACAGATACATAACATAGCATGTGACTGCATCGAATGACATCGTAAAACATGGAACGCCTCAGGGCTAGTACTTAAATGTTGAAATGATCGCCTGAAATTCATTTTAGGATAAATTGAATCTTCCACAAGTATACCACCAATGGTTGTGACCGGTCAGTCTTTTGAGAGGTAATCTGATTATTGAGAATATGAAAGGAAACTTATAGGCATGTCCATGAAAATGCCATGATTTTATAGAATGGTTTTATCTTTTGAAATAGAAGTATTTGTCTTCTATATTGTATAACTTCAAGGATTGAACCAAAACCGTTTTGATTCCTACCCACAGGCCTCCTAGCAGGCCTCAATGAAAATAAAGATTTTTATAAATGTAGCAGTTTATTTTTAACAGCAATTTCTGAAAAATAAAGAGCAAATAAAGGCTAATTTTGACCATCTAATTTGATGGATCGATGTGGCTTAGACAGGCCAGCAGAGCACACGCTGATGAGACTACCTTCACAAATACTCAAGATGATACATGTATATTCATATATAAGTGAATAGTACAATAAAAATGTAATTTTCATTGCTCCCAAAAGATGCAGCAAACTGATTGAAAAATAAGGTTTGGGGAATGAATTACAGTTTCTTTAGGTTTTTCAGAAAAAATTAAGTTTTAGAAGGATTTTCCAACAATTAAAGTTTGTTACAGGTTTCACTAGGTGGCCTATCAGAGCAGCTATACAATATATATCTTTAGAAAGTAATAATGTACAGTTCAACATAATCAATTACCCTTTTTCTTAAAATGGAATTCTCCAATCAAAAACAAAACAAAAATCAGAAACATCTAAAGTAAAATCTCAATAATAAGACCACTCTTGGGACCCTTGAAAACTGGTTTTAATATTGAGGTTGTCTTAATATTGAGGTTGAATAAAGAGCAAAACAGTGAAAATGGACTTGAAAATTGTGTTTTTAATTTTGAGGTGGTCTTAATATTGCGGTGGTCTTTAAGTGAGGTTTTACTGTATACTCATCTTACCTGAAGAGATCCCAGGGGACCTTACTCTCGGTTTCTGCCAGTTGTCTCATTGTTTGGGTTTTACTATACTTGTTGAATACATTATAGAACCTCTGTGGCCACGATTCCTTCTCTTTGCATACTTTCATTATCCATGCACTATGTACAGCATTGGGACCTTGTCTGTAAAATATGAGTCTAACTACTTGATGTGCATAAAATACTGCATGAGTGGATGAGAATTGGTTGACATTTTGCAGAGAAGAGAACATCTGTAGGAAAAATTCCCAATAAATTTTCAATACAATACAAACTATGCTCTCTGAGCTGCTTCAAACAAATTATCTAACTAGATAGATAGCAATAATCATACATATTATTTCATATATTCTACAGAAGTGGATGCTGACATTGACTGTACCATCACATACATTGTATCGCTTTAAAAAGTAATGATTTTGCTTTTAAATTTAAAACATTTTATAATTAATTTAAATATGAGTGTCTGTCGATGAATGTATGTAAATTAGAAAATTTAAGTATTGTTAGACATCCATATAAATGCATGTTGTATTTTTGAGTACATTTTTGGTTATGTGCGCATGTGTGTATGGATGTTTGTGCATACGTGTGCATGTGTTTTGATTATTACTCAATGAATATCTTGTTAATAGAAGGCCATATTGTAAATAAGGTATACACATTCATTGTTAAACCTTAATATGTTACCTTCTGAAAATAAAAAAAATATTATTACATTGTATTATAATCTATCGTTTGACATACTTTCCATTAAACGATTTCTTCTCCTGTTCTGTTAAGGAATCCATAATGAAATTTTTCAAAGGAATGGTATCTGACACCCACTCTATCAGGCCAACCCTGAAAACAAAAATCATGATACATGTACACAAACTTGAGCATATAGTTACACATTTTAGCGCCGTAATTAAAAAATGGTTTGTTTTGCATAACCCTACATACCCATGAAATGGCCCCCACTCCAAAAAATGTTGTAGGGGTACATGTATAAAGTAGGAATTTTTTACGCATCATATTAATAGTTAACACTAGTATGACCATAAATAACAATTAAAAAATATAACCTACCTACCAACCTAATTTTGCTGGGTAGGGTTATGCAAACAATTTGTGTATGAATGTCCTAGTGTGTTAATAATATTGAAACTTATTACATTCAATCATCAAATATATAAAATTATTCTAATACCTGAATGAAGAAATTTGTGCTGGTAGATAATTATATTCATGACTTTCTTGAATTTGCAAAATTTGTAGACTTTGTCACTCATAAAGAATACCACAAAAAGCCATATTGGCAAACCATGCACATCTATAATCACAATTCCGTAAGCGTATCCAAGCCTATGTGTACAAAATACAGTCGGACGTCATTCATTCAGTCCGAAATTTTATTTCAAATAATACATAGTTTTGAATAGCCCATTTCAATTTGATGTGCCTGATCTTTATTTCGGATGATACCAAGTATTCGGATAGGTTATCGAATAAACGAGGTCCGACTGTACATCAGTAAGCTTTATTGTAGGAATAAACAATTTTCATAAACACTTCTCATTACCTTGGAGTCATCGGAATCACCTGGTACATTTTTAGCTTCAGTTTTCTGTTTCTACAAGCCGAATCCTTACTGAAAACTTGATTCATAATGAAGAACAATTGTTCAATTCTTTGATCCTGTCTTAAATCTTCTCCGCCTTTCACAAGGAAAGGATACTCCTTCTCATCATTTCCTCGTATCATTAACTTCTTTGGTTTTCTTATTGATGACATTACACTAATCTGTAAAGAAGAGTGCCAAAATGTTACAAATACCTGCCCATCAAAGCAAAACTTTAGTTTCATTAGATATTTGAGGGTGTATTTGTCGAAAGGGTCAAGGTCGTCGGTACGAAACATTTACTAGATACTTTGTGCTACCGATTCTGTGTCTTTCTTTAATTTGAACTGGTCCATAAGTTATTATCATAGTCATCATGACAGTTTCATCAAGATTAAAATTTGATCAAATTAGTCTTCTAAAAAATGACCAAGTTGTTGATAAGGCCTTCAATAATAATTTCTTTGCTTGAGGTACCCCGACTAACAATATTTGGGTCGGTAGGTTGATTTGTTATCTAGATTATTTCTATTAACACACATTAAAAACTACGGAAAAGACATAAAAATCTGCACCAAAGAGACCAAACAACTGGGACAAGACCAGTAACAATGGTCATACAGGGTACTGGAACCAGTAACAATGGTCATACAGGGTACTGGAACCAGTAACAATGGTCATACAGGGTACTGGAACCAGTAACAATGGTCATACAGGGTACTGGAACCAGTAACAATGGTCACACAGGGTACTGGAACCAGTAACAATGGTCGTACAGGGTACTGGAACCAGTAACAATGGTCGTACAGGGTACTGGAACCAGTAACAATGGTCCCACAGGGTACTGGAACCAGTAACAATGGTCGTACAGGGTACTGGAACCAGTAACAATGGTCGTACAGGGTACTGGAACCAGTAACAATGGTCGTACAGTGTACTGGAACCAGTAACAATGGTCGTACAGGGTACTGGAACCAGTAACAATGGTCGTACAGGGTACTGGAACCAGTAACAATGGTCGTACAGGGTACTGGAACCAGTAACAATGGTCGTACAGGGTACTGGAACCAGTAACAATGGTCGTACAGGGTACTGGAACCAGTAACAATGGTCGTACAGGGTACTGGAATCAAACAATTGATTAAGGATGACCTAAGCAGATTTCAATTCATTACCCTATCATCAAATCCAGCAATCTTCACATGATATTCAGGTAATGGCTTCGTCAATCCAGTGTACTGACCTGAGATAAAAAAAAAATGCCAAAATTACTTTGATCAAGAAGTAAACTCATACAATCAAACATGTGCAAGATTTAAGATAGCCTTGACCCTCATATATGATCTTTAGTTGGAACCTTATTTCACACATGAGCTGATTTACATATTAGCCCAAGATTGAAGACCAGTCAAAGAATGAAGCCTTGTGATTGGTCAATTGTGATCAGAACCAACCAATCATACACTAAAGTGTTCAGACTGGTCTCAAAATTCAGATTTATAGCCACATACTTAATCATATAAAAAAAACCATACTAGCAACCTCAAGGTTGAGATATATTATCTGACAAACATTAACAATCATTCACCAATAGATTTATGTCTTGTCATAAGATAAAATCTTTCAGCTGAAAACATTTTGTCACTATTGCAAAGTTCATTGTATACCTGGTAATTCCAGCGTCATTCTGTTAACATTTGGTTTGAAGTCAGCCATCCATTTAGAATATTCCGAGAGCTTTCCAGGTGGACGTAACGGCCCTTTAGCTGCATTCGCTAACAGTTCCATCAGCTGCTTTCGATGAGTGTCCAGGTCCTAGGTAACCATAACAACAAAATTAAAAACAAGATTCATGGCACAGATTGTCACAAGTTCTCTCCCTTTGCCCCTTCTATATATGAGTTCCCTCCCTTTGCCCCTTCTATATATGAGTTATCTCCCTTTGCCCCTTCTTCATATGTATATATTTATAAAGAAGGGGCAAAGGGAGAGAACTCTAGATAAGAACTTGTGACGGTCTCCTTCATGGTAATATTGAAACGTGATATAATTTTCCTAAAAAACAGTGTAACATACATTTCCAATTTAGCACTGGATGTTCACAACTATGATCACAAATGACATTAAATGTTATGAGTCAGAAAATTAGAGATAATGCCCAGACGAGGAACCAAAAAACTATTTTTTTTTTAAATGTCACTTTTCATAGAAGTGTAAAAGCAATAGAAGGCAAACTTGAAAATTTATCAAACATTGTATCATTGCTTTTTTCAAGGAATTTCATTAAAACCCAGGGTTAAGTATACCAGTTATGAGGACTCAGTAGTACTTACCTTCATCGACATACCATCTAGATTCTTCCCACCAGTTCCAAATCTTTTATCAAACTCATCTTTGAATTTCTACATCATAATTAGACACAATTTTAAAAAAACAGTGTATCTCTGAACATGATAATAGTCTACTTTATCTGTGAAACATTCTAATAACATCACACAAATAACAAATTAACAAAAGTCTATGCCTATATATAACACCAAAAAGAGTAAAGTATACATGTACATTCTACCAACATTTGCAACAAAGATAAACATGAATCTGCATTGTTTCCTAATTTTTACACTTCTTACTACATGTAGTAACAAACTAAGTTAGAACAACAATAACTGTTAGAGCCTCCCAACTTATACCAACAAACTTCAGGCCTCCTAGCAGGACTCAATGAAAATAAAAGTTTTCATAAAGGTTGCAATTTAGCAAAGTGTTTTAGGGTGATTTCTGTAAAATTTAACTTGATGGATATATAATGAAACATACGGTATTGGATGGAATTATCCATTTTACACAGTGGATCTATAATTTTTATCCAAGGTCTTTTTACCAGGCTTTATGATCAAGTCTTCAGAATGCTGTTGTGTTCACCAGACCATTGATAGTCTGGTGAACACAAAAACATTCTGAAATACTCAAGATGATGCAAATAGTATGATAAAGTTGCAGCTTTCATAATAGAATAGTACAATATAAATGTAATATGCATGGCTCCAAAAAGACGCCGAAAAATAAAAATTTGGAGAGCGAATTACGATTTTTTATACATTTTTTAGAAAACAATAATTATTATTACAGGTTTTAAAGTTTTCAGTAGAAACTTGTATAAAAAGAAACTTTTTGAAACACTAAACATTATCAGTTATATACTGTTATAGTAAATAAAGCACAAGAAAAAACAGCTTACATCAGCAAACTTTTTAGCATAGCTGCCAATATCTAACATTGAATCTGACACTATTTGACTTGATTCGTCATCATCTCCTGTAGAACTTTGGTCCCTTGCAGTTTTTGACTGAGATTTCTGAAGATGAAACAAAATTGGTTATAAGACTATCCTTAAAACTATGCTAGTGTGTGGTACACCTACCCAAAATTACCATAGTGTGCACAACAAGAAATTATTGGTAGAACCGTTGGATGCCATCCGAAGTATGTGAAAAATTATCAAACAGTAACATGCCGAAAACATGTGTTCTCCTCTAGGTAGTGAAGCTTCCAATAAAGTTTCATTCAATTCTGGTCAGTGGTTGCTGAGAAAAAGTGCAGACTAGTATTCGGGTTGAACAGATGCTCACACATAGTAATGCACTGACTGACAAACAAACGAAGTTGTGGCTCTATGGCTCTCCAAATAATTTGAGTCAGCTAAATATTGATAAGTTGATCACTATATTGCGACAAAAAAATTTCATACATATTTAATCATTAAAACATTGCTGTAAATAAGAGACATAGAATTATCCTCTAATATATCATTTTAAAATACAGCCTTACATGTAACAAAATAATTTTCTTACCGATGACTTTGAAGATTTTGCTTCAAGTTTCTCTCTAGTCTTGTAGTCCAGAACTCTATCATAAAGTTCTTTATATATCTCAACAACTTCTTTCTTCTTCTTTTTTTGCATCAATCTCACCATTTCATCGAAGGAATCCTAAATGATAACAAATTTAGATATAAATCAAGCCTGTCTGCGACTAGCTTAGTTGTTAGAGCACTAGACTTTCACCCTTCAGATCCAGATTCGATTCCCGTGATAGCAACTTTCTCGAAGATGTACAAAATGTTTCTAATATTCTGCATAATAAAGAAATATTACAAGTGAACTAACCTTAAATGCTTGGTCCGGCTGTTCAAAACATTCTAAAGCAGCAATAAATCTATGAGCCAACGGTAATCGTTCAGGACTTAGCTTGGCACAAAGCCTGTAATAAGATGTGAACAGAGTTATAACGTATACTGAGTTTAAACCTGGATGATAAAACCGCTGTTGGTTCGGAAGTCTTAGATGTAAGATGGTCTAACTACTGACTGAAAATATGGAAGAAACCAGTGCACAAACATCTCATTTAACAAGGTGGTCTTAATTTTGAAGTGGTCTTTACGTGGGGTTTTACTGAAACGGACTTGACATAAACATAAAAATTGACATGACGCATAACTCAAAAGTAAATAGTAAGTCGACCAACCTGGAAAAAGACTATAAAGCCTACCAATCTGAAGTAACAAGGCTGTAACAAAATGTCTAAACATTTGATTTGACTTGATTTGAGAATAAGATCTGAAGAGAATATCCAAATGACATTTTTCACAAATTACTGTATTTCATAAAAATAAGATTATTTTCATACCTATCTACTATGTCCAGATTAATCTTGTCCTCTTTTGTTTTTCCAAATATGTAACCTTCTCGACTTAACTTCATTGGGTAAATGACAGCCTACAAACACAGTATATCAAACAAGATCAATTTAATCAATAACAAACCATCATTAAAGGCCCAATAAGGGCTGTAAATACTTTTTTTTAAATATCTGCATTATCCAGAATTTATACATATTCACATATTTACGTATACCCTGAAACTTAGTTATTTACATACTAACAGTGTCCAATCAAATTTCAGAAAATTCAATATCAATGCAAAAATTAGTTATTTCTTAAAGTAACAATCCTAATGTAAAACTATGTTGGCTTGAATTTTCACAGTACTAACGAAATAGCGTAACAGAAGAAAAACTTACTTCAATTTTGTTTTCTGTTTCTTCTTTCTAATACTTTACTAACTAGTTAATTAATGATGACAATATCATTCTTTGCAGTATTTTTCTTATTATGCCAAATTATTTCAATGTTTGTTTTGTTGTCAAAATACCGCGAAACCGGAAATAACGTGAAAATAGCAGCAAACACGATACTGACAGAACTGATAAATGTGAATAGACAGGGACATCAGTGTAAGCAGCCATTATCCTTTCAAATGAAACCACATATATATTCAAACCTGCGGATATAAGTCAGTAATTTCCTCGAGGATTTTGTAGACAGCCTTGGCCTCTGGTTTGTCAAGAATTGCCAACATTTGACTGATCCATAAAATATACATCCAGCATGGTACTTCGCTACTCTGTAAGTGAAACAATCAAGATGAATCACGAGAAAACCTGTATTAAGGACCAATAACTCCATTTCAGGTTTTAAATTTGCAAACAGATACATGTATTTTAGTTTCATTCAATATCAAAAAAAAATAATTGGATGTCTATTTTGCTTTTTATAGCAATTCAAATATTAAGAACATAATGCAAAATTAAACTACAATATAACGCAGCACCAAATGTACATTAATTCTTAAAAAATCTTCCATTTTTCAAATGGAAAGAAACAAATTACGTAACAGGTATAACCATTTTCAAGTTCATTTAATTCTATAAATCAAAATTAAGCAACCAAAGACAATTCGGAGGAAGTGCTTAGTGTTGTTAAAATTTCATACTCAATGCCATAACCACTGTCACTAATACAGGTTTTACTGTGGAAGCCTCAAAATATAAATGTGTAACATAAGGTTGTGTGTTTGAGCCCCGCATTGTGCAGGCTTTGATCAAGAATTTTACCATCTCTGCATTTAGTGCGAGTATGGATTAGCAACCCAGGAAAAATCGAGAGTGATTAGTGTAAGTTATAAAAATTATCCATGATTAGACCTCGGTGCTTCGTAAAGTGAAAACAATATCTTGAGTCAACGCCTCAGATTTGAAAAAAGTAAGGTTAGTAGGCCTCTTTCAGGAAAAAGTAGGGGGAAATTAGGGAGCAAGCTAAAAAGAAGGAAAATGTAGGAAAAGTAGAGCCCCACTTGACAGCCTGTGCCAAATACAATCTCCCTCCCCCAGACTAATGTCAAAGTCTACTGATAAGTCACCTTTGATATGAATGTTGCCATGGTATTTGGATACAGTTCTACAATCTGCAGTAACCGTGGAAACCTCTGTAAAGCCTCCTTCGAGTTAAGCTTCATAGCTTTAAGTAAACAAATAACCAGTGTTTCTGGAAACGATTCTATACATTTCTTTCCCACTTGCAGCTTATTCTCATCATCATCTGGAATACATTGCATAAAAACAATATCATATTCATAACAGAAAGTATAGTACAGAGCAACCTCTCTTACCCAACAACCAAAATTTGCATCTGCAATAGGTTGTTGCTCTCAATTGGTTAAATTAAACAGCAAAATCCACATACAAATTCTCTGAGAAGCTCACAACCCTAGTGGTTACTGCTAGCCATTTAATAAAATCTTATTCTTACTACCACAACCATCAATGGTAAAAACAACACACAAAGTAGTTTTGATATGCAATAAGTTTTAATCATAGAATGCGAAATAAATACATGTAGAAAACACCACTAGTTACAGAGTTCTATCCCCGACGTGACGAGATCTGTCCGCAGTCTTCATAATCCCTGATTAAGCAAGTGAACTGGTAAATAACTAAGTAAGCAGTCATTGAGAGTGATTCATTTAAGATGAAAAGAACATGCTTTTCATAAATATTAAGTAAATGACAATAAACTAAATTAATATTACTAAACTAGAACACAAACAACTTACCATCTTCTTTCATTCTCAAAATACTATCACAGTATTTGGCTGTTGCCAAGTATGCCTCGTCTTGTGTTATACCACTTGTTTCCCTAGTAACAACATCTTCAACACTCAGTGATGCTTTCATCTTCTTATATCCATCACTGACAAGCTTCTCGGTCAACTGAAGTATGGAGGAAAGCCAATAGGAGAACAGACAATATATACAAATCACTGACTTACAATTAATACAAAGGCCCGGGTCTCGATTTCACTAAGACTTTATTGATACTTATTGAAACTCGACATGGATTTTTGAAAGGTCATGCCTAACTCATTTTCTGTTTTCCTCATCGACTCTTCATGCAGTAAACATTTGTGTATGTATAAGTCATAACAACTGCTTATAGAAACAAATGTCTGCATCCCTTTATTGATGAGTAACAATTATATTCATGTGTCCCTAGTCAGCTTGAGCAAGATTTAACTAAAATGGCAACTCATTACAAAAGATTTGAAATAATAGAGTTGAAACCTTGGTTGGTGAATGTAAGTAAAACAGAGGCTACTGCGATTATTTTGATGACTTCCTATTTACAGGTCTGTGATTCCACAGATTGCCAGTCCTTAAAACACCTTGGCACCAAAAACTATGTCTTATCTTTGCATTGTGTCCATTTATCTCCTCCTGTCCAAAATCTTAGACTGGTTTCCATCAGGTAAAAGTGAGAATTCTGGACCACTCAAAACAAAAATTCCCAAGCTCGCAAATGGATACAGTCTGTAACATACCTCGATTTTGTTCATCTTCTTTAATCCAGTATATTCCATTAACTTTCCACCAACTTTGCTTTCTTCAATATCTTTCATATTCTGTATATCCTTTATACCAACTACAAGAAGTTCTAAGCCTTGTCCAGCAAGGATATAATGCTGTCGACCAAGATTAGGGTTCATCACTAAAGCCTCATTCTCGCTAACTTTTCCTGTGAGAAAAAATAGTACAGAGCACAATGTAAAGTTCTGTCAAGGTACCAGCGGCCCATTGTACCAAACTGTTTGTTTTAAAATTGTTGGTCTAATATATCTTGCACAGGGAGATTTGAATAGGTTTATAAATTTCATATTCAGAAGTATTCAAAGATCTGCATAGGGTTCGAACCCCTGACCACAACAGCAAAAGTCTAGCCTATAAGTAGCTGCACCTGTACTGCCTATGTCACAAAGACAACGCCAATGTAGAACCCCTGACTCCTGATCCAAAGGTCTTGAATCGGAATCCCGCCTCAAATGGGGGGCAAGGTTGAATCACAACTTCTACAATCCCTGAATTACTTATTAGGCGCGAGTACTTATTAGTAACGTCAGAAATAGTCATTGATAGTGACTGATACAAGTTGTAAACTTGTTTCACAATCAATGTAAAATAAATAAATTTAAACTATTAAGCTAAACAAATGATAAAACACTAACCAAGTTGATCAATTGTCTTATATATATTGTCCAATGATTTATCAGACCATGCTTCTAGTGATGATTGGACCTTCTTGTGGTGAGTACTTGCATAAAGATGTGTCCACTTACATAGCAACGAACCTTCAGCATTTTTACAGTCCTGAAAAATAATAATACAACCTTTACACAACAAACTATGAAAAGCCAAAGGAACTCTATATGATTTCGAACTTTCAGCATTTGACAAAATGTAATTTTCATCTGTTTCTTTGTTACTTACTGTAGTCAGTTTACCACGCCAATATACCTGTGTTACTAGCCAGTCCTACTGCAAGCAACTACAGTAAAACCTCACATAAAGACCACCTCTATAATAAGACCAACTCAATATTACAAACTTAATTTTCACGTCCATTTTCACAGTTTTGCCCTTTATTCAACCTCAATATTAATAACACCTCAATATTAAGACCAGTTTTCCAGGGTCCAACGAGTGGTCTTATTACAGAGGTTTACTGTAATTACTTCCTAACACACGTCAGGATGAAGGATAAATGACCCAATGTATCTTCATTCAAATTTCATGAAATTCTGCCATGTGGTTTCAGAGGAGATGTTTTTTACACAAATTTTGACGGACATACTGACATACCGATCAAAAAGCTCACAACTCACAAAGAAGTAATCAAGAGTGATTAATGTATGTCATGTGAATATCTTTCAAAATCATTAAAAATGATTCAGTTTCAAGAGAAAAAAATATGGGAGTTTCAATCCCCATTACTTACAGACTGTGTATCACGGAGTATGTTCAATGTAAGAGAGAAGTTATTCTGTTCCTTAGAACTATTGGCCATCCTAAGTTTCAGTTGTAGCTTGGTATCAAGAAACATGTCATCCATTTCTTCACACATTGAAGAATTCTGCGAGTCATCATGCTTCTGTAGTTTACCACTGATACGATCCAGATAAACTGCCCTGAATACAGAAGGAAAGTTTGATTGTACAATATGTAATCTAACAGGTAGGATAAAACTACTGTTAAATCAAATATATTTGCGAGATTGTTATATCTGTGAAAATAAATGCTAGCTAAATACCACTGTCTTAATGTTATGACAAAACAGAAAGTAGAAACTCCCGAACACTTAATCTCACAACATAACCTGAAAAACCTCAATTCACAAAAAACAGGCCTCGCAAAAATTTGATTTAAAAGTACAAAAAATGTATCATAGTTCCATTATCTGTTCAGTTGAATTCATCAGCACTTCTGGCAACACATTTTACCAATTGTAGAATTATGCAGAGTTGGGAACTTTCAAGTCTCATAGAAACAAAAAACCTGAATGTCTCTCAAAATCTGAAATTATTTGACCTTTGATCTAACTGTACGACCTTGACCTAAACAAACAGAAAGTTGAGTTCTGCAAGTTGTCACGTTATGGTAAACATTTTTGCCAAGGTATTTAGAAATCCTTTCATAGGGTAAAAAGTAGGGATGTCAACGAATATTCGAATATTCGTTTTATCTTCGAATATTCGAATCCTGTTTCAATATTCGAATATTCGGAAAAATATACTTAATAAAAAATTGATGAAAATAAAATTGTTGTTTGTTTATTTATTTGCCGACCCCGATTTGTGTAAGATAGTATGAGAGTAATAAAGGATGTTGTTGTTGTTGTTGGTGTTGAAATATACGCGCTTGTAAAAGTGTCATTGTGTATATTGGGGGGGCGCTAATATAATCGATAATCCGTTAATTACTAACCATTTGTAACAGTTTGATAGTCCTTAGTCTCAAATAGAAGAAAGTAGGTGTTTAATTGTCGGTAATTTTGTTGTTGACGAAAGGAATAAAAAGTAGGCAGTTAAAACCACCGACAGGGACTTGAGTTAATGACTCGCTTTTTAATTAAGAATGATCAAAGATGTAATTGAGAAAAGAAACATGCCGAAAAAATGGGGTGACGGGAAGCAACATAATTTACATACTAATTTTTTACGTAGGTCGTATCATCCAATTCATGCTTTATTTGCAAAATAATGAACAATTGACGAAAACAGAACATATAAACACTTCACAAAGATATTCATAAACACGAATTTTGCATTCAGAAGATGATTTGTTAACTGCATTCGTCAGAGTCTTAACTTCCGGTGAAAACAAAAGTAGAATACACACAGCACGTAAGGAACTTTGGGATATGAAATACTATTTTTCTAATAATTTTGTCTAAGTTGTGTCGATCGAATATTCGTTCGAAATGAAAAACGAATATTCGAATACCTGATTTGCTATTCGTTGACATCCCTAGTAAAAAGATATAGAGCATACACAACACTGTTTATTTTACCTTTGATCTTAAAGTATGACCTTGAACAAACATGGTTGAAAGTTGTTGCAAGGTTAAATCGCAAATATTGCATATCCAAAATTAGGCACAAGCACCGGTTAGTGATCCAGTCAGCTCAGACAAATTAGTTCTCAAAGCTTGCTCCACAATCAATGTAAATAATTATATTTCAAATAAAGTATCAAATTATAGAGAACATGAAATTCTTTCACTTAGATTCCTACCTGTTAGTCACTAAATCATCCCATATTGTTACTGGATCTGTCAGAAGGTGTGGCATTCTTTGGTTCCAGGAGTTTACAAGACTCTGAGATGGACCTATTGATTGGAAGTTGTCTGCAATACATCAAAACAGATCTTTGTAGCAATTGACCAAAAAATCTCTAGTACATGATAAATGCACCAGAAGTGATGTGCCCAAGTATTTGACCATTGCACATGACATAGTTTTTCATAAGGCTTGATATGTGCATTGCGTTTCATTTGATTTACTAAATTGTTCAATAGATACAGCTGTGAATCTATTTGTTTAATAGCTACAGTTGTGACAAGAAATGTTTAAGCAGGATTTAGTAAATTTTAATGACATTTGCTCCACTTACATCCCCCACAATTTTATTACACGAAGTGTTTCATACCAAATTAACAATACATAAAGAAACAAACACACTGTATAAGTTGAGCTTGCGAACCACCAATTTCAGAAATGTTCGTAAGCCCCTGAAATGAGCAATGTTGTATTACACTAAAAATACACTAATCTTCTTTGAATGAGGAAATTAACAATATTTTTGTGACATTCTTGAATTTCAAAAAAAATCACAAACATTTTAAAATCAATAATTTTACCACCTATACAGTAGGTACAACATACTTTCATTAGACATAAACTTGAGGAATTCCTGCATTTCAATCAATGGTTGTAGTTTCTGTATAGCTCTGGTTCTACTGTTCATCATCAGTAACATAGTTCAAACAACTAATTTTTATTCACATGTCCATTCTAATGACGTACGGCCATACAGTTTTTGTTTTTGTTAAGCGTCAACATTGGTTTGTGAAACCTAGCTACCTATTCGAAAAAAACACACAAAGATGTTTTGAAAAAAGGCAAAGCCAGATAATAGACAAAGTGTCATTTCACATGTTTTAATGAGGTAAACATGATAAACATATAACTATACAACTTGTTTCTTTATACAACATAAGAAGTCTAACAGAAAAACTGACTTCACTCTCTATTTTCAAACATGTTAGTTAACAAAATAGTTACAAAACAAAAACATATACGTAAATATGACACAGTTACTTCCCTTGATGATGTTTTAAAGTTAGGAAAATGTATTTTTTTGGCTCAAAGAGCTCAAAACTTAACCGCATACAGAAGCTTAACAAACATATACAATGACATGGCCTTAGTCTGCAGAAAGTGAACCAAAATGAAACATCTCTATAAGTTCAGTATTAGCATTCAGGGAAATCAAACGTAACAATGCTTCAATAGCAAATGAAAGGTCCCTGTTGTAATAGGGGTCACCATTTACAGCATTAATCTACAAAATGTCCGTCTTATTAAGGCTCATCATTGATAGTGGTTACTAAATTATATATGATCAATTGTACTGGGAGGTCAAATAATCATACATCTATGGGTGTCTAGTTGCATGGCCTACAACTAAAATATCCCTAAAATTTATAGGGGTCGCCAGTGACATGGGGCCACCAGATGTAACACTACGACATTGATATAAGGCATTACATCTTTAATTGAAATTCTGGAAAGCTATTTAAGTTCACTTGTGTATTGAAGCATTAAAGGCTGCTCTATTTCCTTTGGTACTGAAAGCTGATGAGAGCTGTAATTTGGTTTGTACATTTGAAGCCTAATATGCATACTTAGACGGATCCCTAAATGGCTACACCCAAAATCCCTGTATTGCAATTGTTCCATTAGAGGGGCTTACATAAACAAGAAAAAAATAAACATTAATTTTAGATTCACTAAGTACAAACGGAAACAAAACATGGCAAACAATCAAGACAGTACTACACCTGTAGAAATGCTTCCAAAGCATTGTTGCAATAATGCCTGGCTCTATCGTAGTCCGCTTGCCACAGGTACATCAGAGCTAATTCTTCACTATATCCATTCTGAAAAATAACGTAACGTTTTCTTGATATACAGGATGAGAATGGCAAAAAAAAAAGGAAGAAAGAAAGGGGATCAAAGTGCTGCCTAGGATTTTAGTTGTAGAACGTAACTGTTTTTCCATTGGTTAAACTCTGATGTATCATCCAATAAAACCCCTATAATATGCTGTCTAAAAATAGCACTACAACAGAATACACTGCTGTATCAAGGGCATATGGTCAACATGTAGTTACCCCCCTTCTCCGAACTTTCTCATTGGATTTACATCGATCTTGAAAATGACGCTGGCAGGCTTGCAACACCAAAGTGATATACAATATTTGGCATACATACCTCAAGGAATAGCTTCTGTTCTGGAACTCTCATTGAAGCATCTACAAAGTCTAGCAATGATTGTTGGTGTTCATCTCCATGTAGCATCAGCTTTACCTTACTTCTGAGTATGTATGGAAGAAAATTCTCCTACAGTTTTAAATTAAAAGAATACAGTGTTTCTAAACCTCACTTTACAATTCAAATTAAATATCAATAAAACGATACAAAAAACTTCTTACATATACAAAATGGCACAAAGTAAATTGTGCATTAACTCCCTTGTCAGTATGGTCTGTTGTATGTAAATCTATTTGAACCTCATACCAAAACCTCTCCCAACAATAAAATGTATCGTATTGCATCAATGCTATAATTATAAGGAAATATAGTTATTCATAAATTAACTAGCCTTATAAAAAATTATTAGCTACAGGCCAAAAGGCCCATGGAATCAATTCCGAAGTGACTCACACCAAAAAACACCTGAAATAGCTTAAGCTTGATCTATGATCAAATTCTTTATACACGTTTTTCGTTAACGTTCGCTACTCCGCCATTTGCAAAAACTGCTTCGCACATGTGCAATCACATCTCATTTAAGATGGAACAAAATTCTTTAAATGAAAAAGAATTGTATATATCCAATCAATGTCCACTTAAAGTGTCCAAAAAGTGGTCATAAAAGACAAGGTTGTTGCTCAAGAGAGGTTGCACTGCATTAGGTTATAAAAGTAGTCATTGAAACCTGTAGAAATGTGTCCTCCCATAGACCAGTAAGATTCGGTGATTCAACAGCATCACATGATACTTTCTGTAAAATGTCCCATTGTGACAAATACTGTAAGCACTAAAATCATTAAAATACATCATTATTATTGATTCAACATACACAGTACTGTATAAGTTAGCAATACAAAAATGTTGGCCAATTTTGATACATACTAGACTTTTAAATGTAACAATACTCTTTACTGTAATTTGCAAACATTTCCACACATGAAATGTCTAAAATCATTGAGTCACAAACTTTATGACATGTGAAAATATCAAGTTATGTAACGATGTCTACACTTAACCCACAGCATCCTAAGGTCCCAGGCTATTCACAACATATATGATACCCTGGGCAAATTGGCTGCGAAACCTCATAATACATGAATATTCATTATCATTTCTTGACCAATGAAATGGACGACAACAAAAAAGAAGGAGTCTACTCTGTGAAGAGCTATCAGCAAAGTAGACAAAATGGCAGCCTAACACAATTTGAAAGCTGCGATGTCATTGGATCACTCAGAAACGCTATTTCAACTGTAACTCCTCTGCAATTTCCGTATTGCATGAGATGTGTGTCATGTGGCCAATCAAGCGGCTGGATTTCACCTTGTTGATTATTCGTCAGTTTGCCCAGGGTATCTTATATGTTATGAATAGTCTGGGTACCCAGGATAAACCCACAGGTCCTTACTTCAATCCTACACAAGGTCATGGTCATGCCTCATTATAAATATAGACAAAAAGTAGAGAGACATAAAAATGATTTAAGATGCTAACTGCAAAAATTGCTGACTTAAAAAGCAAGAAATACATTTGTATGTTCTAGGTGTACAGTAACTAAATCATAAAGCTTACCTCCATTCTACCTTCTTCCCATAGGTCCATTTCAGCTTGATTAGGGCCTTCATCTTCTGTAGAATCAGCAGACTTTAAAGCCTGTAATATCATCATTAATATTACAATACAACAATGAGCTTGACTTCGATGTATTACAACCGTCATCATTTCTATTCTATCCTGCATCTTACCCATAGCATCCATCTAGTTTTAACATAACAGAATGTAGGACAAAACCCCTTCTGCACAAAACCGCTAATATAGGTTTTTGTTAAGGCGGAAAATAAGTAAAATAGGATAGAGATTTTGCTTCCAAGACACATGGATTTCCTTCTAGTACCTTTTGAAAAAAAATATTGAAATGAGCTATATTGATTCATCTGAGTCAGTAAGTCTACACTAAAGTAGCTTGACCATTAGCACATGTTCTCACTACCTTAATCTCATATTGGCATGAACTAGTACATCTACAGTTCCCTCCCTTACCTCGTCATATAATTTTTTTGCACTGTGGTAGTCTCCCCTGGACTCAGCTTCAACTGCCTTCTTGGTAATAGACTGTGTCCCAATTTTCCCACTAAATATACCCATCAATATGTCGTACTCATCCACTGATTTGTACAGTCTGTAACAGAGAGAAATTAACATGTATTACTTTGGATTACAAATTATTGTTTTTGTATGGAATGTACATAGCTTGACTTTGACCCATTTGAGTGCGGCATGGAGACTATTATGTTTTCATAACAAAATATGAACATTGGACAGTATTTTTACCACATAAATTCTACCTATAAAATGGTAACATAAAATCAAACTATAAAAGGTTTATATAGGGAATGTATACAAGCAAAAATGTCAGAAGTAATAAATCTCCAAATGCTTAACGTGTGTTACTCAAAGTTAAAAAAAACACCATTACTACAAAAAGGCTGTCCCAATACCATCTGCAAGTAAGCTCTCATAAATCCACCATGTACAGAAAATTACCTTAACTATATAGACAAATTTTACACATTTATCTGTTTATTTTTATAACAGTAAGTTTATTTTCTTATATAAGTTAATTTGTTAAGTTTGCATATGACTGAGGAGGCTTGGCACCCAGGGTCATCCATTTAAGCAATTACAACTCAGTCAGTGCACAAAATTGTAAATTGGCTAACATTTAATGGACAACTGTTATTGCCCGGGTCACAACAAATATCAATAATTACCTATTTCCAAACATGGAGTACTCCAATCTTAACATAAAGCTGACAAATATTCTCATAAGACAATAAAGAATTTATAGACTGATCAACGCACTAACAACAGATCTAAAACTACATTAACTGGTAAATAAATTCCACCTTGCTAACTCAATCCAATGATTCACATCCATAGATATGGGAACTTCCACTCGCAGACGTTTCGGAGCTCGCGTCTCCACCGGCTCATGTTGGATCAACTGTTCTTCCAGTACTGTGATACCCAGTGGTTGTAGCTTACTGAATATAGCACTGCTACCAACGTTGGCCACGTTCACCTTGAGCTGTGTTCTCAAATTGTAGAGTATGTCCTGAAGATTAATTTGAGGTTATTACTTGCTTATGATAATCGCTCTAAGGACCTTTTTCCCCCAAACTGCCTGCAGCATTAATCTCTTTAGGAAGGTGCAAAGGACATGTGCACATGTGAAAATGTAACAAAGAATTTAAAATGACTTCACATTGATAACATTCATGCACAATAAACAAGCAAAATCATAAAGTTTTAGGGCCTCATTCACAACATTTTAAGATAGAAACTCATTAAATGTATACAAATGAAATTTTGTCTCAATAATTGTTGCTACCCACACTTTTGAAAAGTTTAAAATTAAAATCAGTACCATTATAACATCATTGAAGCAAACAAAAGAACATTTACCATGTTTAAGTCTAAGTTTCAAACTTAATATGTTCATGAATAAGATCCCTGTGTGTGAGGTTAAACTTTTGAGTTTTGAGACCAGTCTAAAAATGTCAAGGCTCTGATTGGCTAGTCCTGAAAAAAATCAAACATTGACCAATAGCAAGACTGTATTCAGAGACTGGTTCCTGAACATGGTTAAATACTTACCAGTATACAACCAATGAAAGGTGGATAATACTTTGTAGACTGAGACAATACATTATCTAAGCTTGTATTTATCTGGCTTATAGTTTCAATCATTTCTCGTTCAGTCTTCATTTCCTCCATTTGAGCAAATATTGCCTGAAAAATTCCACTCATCAGTAACTTGGCAACGGTGCTGTCTCTCTGAAAATACAGAAAAAATCTGTTCATGGTGATATTTTAAGCAGGGTTCAAATATTTACAAACTACATTGAAATAAAGACAATGGTCAATATTCTATAAACAGACTGTTCTCCAGGAAAACAGGTATTAATGACAACATTTTTCGATTTTAAGGTTTTCACTGTTTCTGTTTCCTTAAACATTTAGAATAATGAAAATGAAACCGTTTGACTCTATGCTATTTCGTTTTCATTTTATAACGTTTTAAAGGTAGAGCATTAACGACATATATCAACAACGTCAACTTTTAACTAAAAATTCCCGATTTTAAAATGTTACGAGCGTCAATAAGCCCGGCTTTCCTGGAGAATGGTGTTGGGTAATGAAGAGCAAAAAACTGAAACATTCTCGAAATACTTTTAGTACCAATCTGAGGGTCGAACTCCAAGACAGCTTCCCCTTTGAACCAGGGCTAGTGCGTGCCGATTTTGACGTCTGTTAGTGATGTTTAATCATCACTTGTCAACATTTTTATAGTTTATAACTGTAAACCAAGGACCGATAGGACTTTTAAAGTGTTTTTAAACTGGAAAATTGAGGGTTTAGTGGAAGACTATCGTAACTCATATGTATTTATATATATAAACCCTCGAAATATGACCCCTAAGTACACATGTACCTAAGTATCGTTAAGAGGGTCAAAATTACAACAAACAGTTAAACCTCACATAAAGACCATCTCAATAATAAGTCCATCTCAAAATTAAGAACACAATTTTCACGCCCATTTTCACTGTTTTGCTCTTTATTCAACTTCAATATTAAGACTACATCAATATCAAGACCAGTTTTCAAGGGTCCCAAAGGTGGTCTTATTATTGAGGTTTTACTGTAACCCGATATAGGGTAAAAAAAGGAATATTTACATGAGCAAGAGCTTGTAAGGGTGCTATGATGTATGAGTATTTTATCTGGATATCTGGTAAGTCACCATCTCGGTACTTTCGATACATTGTCACTTGATTCTCTCGACGAACCTTCTGTTCCTTTTGGGCAATCTGTAAATATGAAAAGAAACATGTAATTCTTCATATTGATATATTGAGAAAATGTATGTGTTCTGGTTGAGATCTAGTTATTTCACTGAGTGAGCAGCAACAGAAAATGTAAATCAGATGGTCACAACGTGAAATAACTCGATCTTACACAGGAACATACAAATATTCTATTTATTTCATGCTTCATTTTCATATTTTTACCTGTTAATTACATCAAATATCCCCATTGAATGCCTCCACATTTTACATGACATCATTAATGCTTTGATAATTACAGCGAATTATCAGATTATAATTCACCGTTATTCCGTGGTAAACCACATGAAAGCATGACATAAACTGTTATATTATAGAACCAAAACTTTCAGAACTGCTCAATACAGAGTAAAACACAGATTCTCACCAAGTATGAAAGACCTTTGATGAAAAGGCTTCTTACATGGTGTTGTGTTGAGATTATAAAAAATTAAGAAGTAACAAGAAATGGGCAATGCCCACAAACCAGGTTTTATTCCTAATTATTTGTAACCAAGGCTCTATTTGTATAATGAATACATGATGATCATCAATGCTGCAAAGGTGCCAGAGGTGATACATGCATACAAACACTCACACTTTAATACACCCACGAATAGCGAAGATATTAAGTGGAAACTGATTTTTAAATTTTAAGTGACCTTGACCTTGGACGGAACGAACCCAAAAGCAATCCCAAGCGAGATCTTCACATGTTCTTACTATACACCAAGTCTGATGTTAATATGACCAACAAATTATAAGTTATTAGCCGGAGAGCAAATTGCAATTTTTAGTAAAGGTGACCTTGACCTTTGACGAAACGATTCCAAAAGCAATCCCAAGCGAGCTCTCTACATGTTCTTACTATACACCAAGTTTGATGTCAATATGACAAACAAATCTAAAGTTATTCGCCGGAAACCAAATTGCTACTTTAAGTAACGGTGACCTTGACCTTTGGCGGAACGAGTCCAAAAGCAACCCCAAGCAAGCTCTCCACATTTTCTTACTATACACCAAGTTTGATGTCAATATGATCAACAAAACAAAAGTTATTGTCAATGTGTTTTAAAACTCATTTTGATATGAAAATACCGTTAATTGAAAACAAATTGAGCGTTCATCATTGTAAAATTATATAATATCATGTTAAGTTCTTTTTTTGCATACCTAGGTAAGTCCCTGAAATTTGAGAAATCTTACATTTTGCGTTTTTAATTGTACTGAGTATATTTTTCTTACATGGAAAGCATGTTTGGAAATGGCATTTTCAGGCAGAAATAAAACAATTTTCAATGACGGGCCAAATAAATGATACCCAAGTCACATACCTCTCTCATCTCTTTTATTCTTATTTGTTTTTTAGCATAGTACACATTAGACTGTTCCGAGTCCTTGAAAAATCTTCGCTTCAATCGATTCAGATCACCTGCTTCCTCAGTATCTGTAAGAAAATATACAGTAAAACCTCACTTAAAGACCATCTCAATAATAAGACCACCTTGAAATTAAGAACACACTTTTCAAGTCCATTTTCACTGTTTTGCTATTTATTCAACATCAATATTAAGACCACCTCAATAAAAAAGACCAGTGTTCAAAAGTGCCAAAAGTAGTCGTATTATCGAGGTTATACTGTACCTTAATAATAAGACCCCTGCTTCAAAGGAAAGTCTGTGCTGTGAAGAGGTGAGATGATCGAGTTAATAAGGAAGAATAACTATTATAAACATATTTACAGTTGGACCTCATTTATTCGACAACCTTTTATCCGAATACTTGGTATCATCCAAAATTAATGAGGTCCATCAAATACTTAGGCACATCAAATTGAAATGGTCTATTCGAAACCATGTAATATTCGAAAATTAAATTTCGGACCTGATATTTTCAAATGAACAAGGTTCGACTGTATTTTACATAAATTGTTAAGCAAATTTACAACTTATATTAATCACTCTCAACAGCTGTTTTCTAGGTTAATAACCAGTACATTTGACTAACTTAGAGATTTTGAAGTTTTTGGTACAACTTTGTTAAGATGTGATGCAAAATGAGTCCGGCGTTCAAACTCTCGACAAATACCCCTCCCTACAGACCTAACAGAACATAAAACTAATTAGAAACTTTGTCCATAAAAATATGGATCTATGTTAACTTTAAACAATCAAATTTCAACAATCAAAGCCGGGCGAGGGAGCTGGGATAAACATAAACAAACTCACCCCCTTTCTTGTCACCAGATGTAGCTGTTTTTGGCTTTGATAATTTTTGTTTTCCAAATCCTGGACCAGGTTTTGGTCGCCTCAAACTTCCTCCCTGTGAATCAGACGTTGCAACACTGAAGAGTAAGGTACTATGGAGAGTTTGGGTTTCCATGGGAACAATAGAAGCATCAGCATATGTGTCAAGACTGCTCTGAGTAAGCCAATTAAATGGACCCTTGTGTGCACCTGAAATATATTTAAAACACTATGAAAGAAACTGTTTTACATTTTGACCCTTAATGCACAAAATAAACTCGAGTTATCACTGAAGGTGATTAATACCCCTGCAATACCTCTTTGTGAGACATATTTTTGAGGAAGTCCAAGATGACTGCCAGTCAAGACAATCATTTTCGATCATTAAAGGGCCTTTGAAAATCATCAAACCAAAATGTGCTGACGATATGAAAAACAAACCTTTGTTGAAATAATTTGTGTGAAGTAACATGGAAAACCATGTGACGTGATGGGACAACATGCATGGTTTCTATATAGCAAGCCACACTTCACATAGTGAAGCGGGGTACGATAAGCCCAAAGTATGCAATAAAATACATCTATCTTGGTAATACAGTAGTCACAAACACAGCATATTATCATCACAGAGAACATACCAGCTTCCAAAGTTTGAGTGAATTGTTGAGCATCCTGAGTGGCTCGTACACCGTCCATAGTATCATCTACAATCATATCTGACTGTGTAGACTGTGTGGCAAACAGTGGTGTCATAGCAGCATGTCGATGTCGCCATGACGACTTCACAGAATAATCCTATGTAAAGAATACATATAGACTATATGATATATCATATGAACATTATGCTGTGATTTAGGCAAAAATCCAAAAATTGCTTTTATCACAATCATGAATTACAGTCAACTCTTGTTATCACAACCATGCGTTACCTGGATTTATGGCATAGTATTGAATGTATCTTAATATTGAAACTGATCAATGAAGCAATGGGCAGATTGCTCCCATCGTATCTGCAGAATAGAAAGTACTACTGTTTGAAAGGTAATACAATCCATTGTTTAACATGAAATGAGCGTCATTGTACAATTTAAGTGACATCATTTCCAGAAAATGTCACAAGTGACGTCACCATGTACTGACAGTCAGCAATATTTGCCCCATATGGCAATATGAAAACGAATTGACCATATGGAGTAAATATTGTTTCCTGCTTGCAAATAGTAACCTCACATGTTGCGTTTTCTTGAAATGACGTCACTTACTGAAGAGGTTGTAAATCCCATAGCAGCTCTTAAATGTACCTTTAAGGTGTATTAATATTTTTTTTAAACTTTTTTGATGCAACAACACACAATGTCAATCCATATTTTGTAGTCTAAACGATACTTTAAAAAACTCTCTCTGATTTGTCCAAATTCCTACGTTCATTTTGATGTCTTTGGGTTTTCAAACACGACAGTAACCAACTAACACAAAATCGTTTTGCAAATATAACCCAATTTTTGAGGTGGAAAACTTCCATGTACCCATCCTAGAAGAGAACAAAATGTCAAGGCACTTCAAAACCAAATGCTTGACACTAAAGAAGCTTCCTCATAAATTTGTGGCTTCAACATTCAGAAAAGTTCTGGGATGGTATTCATAAACCATCCTAAGGTTTAACTTAAGAATGTCCTCAACTTTATTTTGTTTTTCTTAGCTAAAGAAAGGAACCTCTTAACTTTAAGATTCCCACAGTGCCAATTAAGGAATTTTAATTTTAAGGAAAATCTTAATTTTAAGGAAAATCTTAAATTTAAGGAAAATCTTGAATTTAAGGAAAATCTTGAATTTAAGGAAAATCTTCATTTTAAGTAAAATCTTAACTGTCAGATATTTTGTGAATACTACCCCTTCTTACTACGACAATTTAAGGAACAATATATATATATATATATACATATACAACATACAGAAAATTTGCATTCAGATAATGGATTCTCAAATATTTCTCTCTGGTAATCTGGACTTTTAGACGTCATCTCTAGAAGTAAGTTTGTGGCGTAACTAAGGTATTGTTGTTCTGTTACCGGGGAATACATTGCTTCAAGCATAGCAACCAGACGATCCAATGTATTAACAGGAAGTCGAGTCTCGCTACTCCAGAAATTCTGGACTTGAAGTCTGAAAAATGTATCAGATAGTTTGACAAAGAAACAGAAATATGATTCTACTAAAGTAACAAGTGGTTTTTTAACTTCATATTGTTAAACTTGATAAGTTATGGCTGTCACCATACAAGAAGAATAGACCATTTCAAGTGATGCACTATTTTTATGTAATAAATGCACAAAAAAATAATGTTCACATCTTCGATGAAAGCGTTTTTCCCCTGAATTTAAAATGTTAAATACCACCACATACCTATCAGAGATATCAAAAATGTCATGGCATTTTACGACATTAAAAATATCAGATTGGCAGAAATACTAGACAACAGAACTCCAAATTAGACATCCAATGGACCAGAATGCAATGTCTATATACAAAAAAATGGTTTTCTGACTAGGTTCAAGCTTATGTTATGGGAGATACTAAGAATGTACTGACAAACCTGCAATGTAGATCCTCGTCTCCCAAACCTTTCAGTAAACTTTCCTTTGTAAGTTGTATAATCTTATTTCCCTCATCAGAATCTTCATCCCTAATAAAACAAGAATACGGTTAGAACCGATGGATGCTCCATGAAGTATGTACATGAGGAAAGGGCCATTAGTATGTGAAAAATCATTGAACCGGAAGATGCCGACATTATGCACATCTCCTCTTGGTAGAGAAGCTTCCCATTAAGTTTCATTGAATTTCGATTGTCAATGGTTGCTGAGAAATACTACGGACAAGAATGCCATACGTACACACATACAAACACACCGACAGATGAGACATAATAGGGAACATAATAAAGAAATCTTCTTGTAAATTGCAATGGATTTGTGGCAGTCTCTGAGATTTTTAGCCCAAATGCACTGAGCCTCGTTTCTGAGAAAAACGCAATAAAGATGACGTCATGTTTTCACAATAACTGCAACAGCTGATAGGAGTGAAACATTTCAGTCAAAGATTTATGATTCAGCAGCGAGCAGAAGCAAAACAATTTTCGGTAAACTTTGAGACAGCCCCTTTTTAACTAAATGTTTATATATGTCACATTGAAAGAGGATTGTATCCCTTTGTTTAACTGGTGTATTTTTGTAGTCTTGATGACCATATTAAAAGTGCTGTAATTCCTTGCAAAAATGACATTTTGCAAAAATATTTGATTTGTAGTGACCTACATATATACCTGCATTCAGAAATGTTAATAACTCAATTTCGCCCAGATATGTCATTTGGGCCAAAAATCTCAGAGAATGACACATTTTAAGGGTTCAGCAAGGAGAAATGCCTAAAAATAATAGGGCTGTTATGTTACTGCACAAAGTACATGTCAGATGCAACAGAAAACTCCACATGCCTATGTTAAAAGGGAGACACCAGAAGGACTTTATCAAGGACCGTTGCTGTACACAATCTCTCGTATAAAAGAAAATGACAAAATCAATTACAGTGCAAACTGCCAATACAGACAACTGTTGATAACAACAACTGTTGATAATGACCAACTGTATTTTTGTGCATTAGCCTTGAATAATCTTGATAAAATATTAAAACTCAATGCAAAAAGTTACCTATAATTGTCATAGATCCACATCAAGATCTCATACATAATATTCCTACATCCTGTACTAGGGTTGCTACCGAATGCGCCGATCAATGGCATCAGCTGGCCGAGTTCAGAAGGTTTCACCTTGGGCAGCAAAGCCTTCACGATTTTCAATGACACTAACTGAGTGGCTTCATCTCTATGTGACAGACACATCATAATTCCTTTTGAGCTCAGTTCAAGGAAAGCATTCTCAATGTTTTCAATTCTAGCAAATAATACTTCCAAGCATAAGGTCTTAAATTCTCCATTTAGTTTTGGTAGCTTAAACAATAGCTTGTTGACAAACCTGAAAAATACACACATTTTAAAAAAAAATTGTAATGAAAAAATATTTGTTTAAAAGTTTGTCTTTTAGTGCTATGCTTTGTATGAAACATAAACCACACTATTCATTTGTTTAATTATCAACCAGTACTAACCTGCTCTACCCCAAACAACTGATAAATTCTTGGAGGACATGACTGTAGCCAGAGTAAAAGAAAGACTATAACCTGCCCAACCCGGGAATCGAACCAGGATCTTCTGGGTGAGAGTATAGATGCCAGGTGGGCCCCAAGAAAATTATAGTTAACTTACCTACCTGACTGCACAATGTAAGATCAGATGAAAGAAAACAATACTTCTTAAATATAGCGTATTACTATAAGCACCTACCTATCAGCAATAGCAGGGTAATGTTTCTGCATTCTATGTACACAAATGATGAAATTATCCGGCTTGGCCTGATGTAGACCTGACATCATATTCGACACATGTGTTTGAAATCCACCATCTTTCTCGTCCTCTTTCTCAGCTAGGTAATGAAATATCATTCCACAAACTTCTGCCGTGGGTGCATATATTGTCTTAAGTGAGTGACCCATGTTGTTGGCCACTTTGATGAAGTATCTAAAAAGTAAACAAGAGCTCATACCATTGCAAAATATGCCAGTTAAATTCACTAGAGTTTGAAATAAAGCAGTGTAAAAATGACTCATCTCCTATGACTCCACCTTTAGTGACTTAGGTTTGGACCTGACTTGATCCATTTGCATAAATCAACCTAAGTACCTCTGGGGAAAATATTCAAACAACTGTTTTTGAAATTTATGCAATGTATTTAATAAGAATAACAAGAAATGGGCAATGCCCCCATACCAGGTTTTCAACCTAGTTATTTGTAGCCAAGGCGCTATTTGTATAATGAATACATGATGATCATCAATGCTGCAAAGGTGCCGTATGTGATACATGCATACACACACTCACACTTAGATATATAATATATATATGCAACAACTATACACCAAGTTTGATGTCAATACACCCACAGATAGCAAAGATATTAAGTGGAAACTAATTTTTCAATTTAAGTGACCTTAGACGGAACAAAACCAAAAGCAATCCCAAGCGAGCTCTCCACATGTGATCAACGAAACTAAAGTTATTCGCCGGTCACCAAAATTCTAATTGTAGTAACAGTGAAGTTGACCTTTGGCGGAACGAACCCAAAAGCAATCCCAAGCGAGCTCTCCATATGTTCTTACTATACACCAATATTGGTTACAAAATGATCAACAGAACTCTAGTTATTCGTCGGAAACCCCCAGTTTGACGGCCGCCCGCACAACGACACACACCATTCTAATAACCTGGTTTTTCTTTGAAAACCTGGTTAAAAATAGCTCTCTGACCAAGTCTGGTGAAGATAGGACAAAGAATTCTAAAGTAATTGATCGGACAAGACCAATTTTAGGTAATTTCTCTAACTAAAGGGCAATAACTCTAGACAAGTGTGATATGGCTGGTTATCGAACTTGGCCAAGATATTATGGCGATACACATTCAGACCAAATTTGGGGATGATTGGACAAATGCTTCTTAAGTTATTGATATGACAACTTGCTGGACGCCGCACACCCAAACTCCCCCCCCCCCCCCCCCCCCCCCCCGCCGCAGGTGAAACTATAATACGTGCTATTCTATGAACGGGCGTATAAAAGGAACACTGTTTAATGACACATAATGTAAAATTCAACTGAATCTAAACCTTGTGTTCCAACAAGAAATGCAGGAATTGCCAGGTTGTTTCCACAAATTGTAAACCAGTTTAGTAACTCAATAGTAATTTATTTAAAGTTTCTTAAAAGCAGAATGAATAAGATTCAGAATGAATAAGAAATAAAACTGACTTCATAACAGTGGTTTTAGAAATCAGCATTTGAATAAATATTTTTTACTAAGAGCTATTCCAGGAAAATCTCCCGGGGGGGGGGGGGACAGGAACAATGACCAATTAAAATTACCTTGGTGGGTGGGGGGGGGGGGGAGGGGTCAAAGTATGTTGGGAGGGACTAGTCATTATCATTATAATATTCCAAAAGGCTATCACTATACGTATAGCTATAGAAGAAAAGGCCAGCAGAACGTGAAAGTGAAGCCTGATTTTCTAACATCATTCAACACTAATTGTTTTAATTGATATTTACCTTTCCCTATCAACAGGTGCTGAGGGACCGTACGGTGGCAGTTTGCAGGCAATCACAACACCCAGCAGTTGTATACCTACAGTGTTATCTTTGGATTTCATATCCGAATTACTGAACTGGGCATACACCTCTCTGAAAAACAACATTATAAAATGAGTATCTGCAGACACCTCTATAATACAGCCTTATGGTATGTACTAGTCACTTTTCTGTTAAAAATATTGACAAGTATACACATGAAATTGTCACAAGTTCTTTCCCTTTATCACATCTAGAGTTCTCTCCCTTTGTATATATAAATATTCTTTAGAAGGGGCAGAGGGACAGAACTCTGATTGGGACAAAGGGAATGATCTCATGACAATCTCCTGTGCTTGTATATAAAAACTATTTATACATAAAAACAACTTCAGTGTGTAGGCAAATGTATCTGACCAGCCTAACTACTTTGAATCAGTCAAATGTGCTTAAATTCCAAGATCAGATTCTGCAGAGACAAAGATATTCAGAAATAATTGTGGAAAGCTAGTAAGAGTCTTTTATCTCACTGATATGGTATTTCAAATCTGCCTTTCCAACATTCTAGAAGGGTTTTCAACATTTCCAGGTTGTTTCTGAAGACTTTTCTAGCATCATGGTAGATATTTTTTACCACAAAGTGAACCAGTCTGGATGACAGAGCTTTATCTTCAACTGTATCCTACAATATTAAACACAAGCAGATGATAAAGTAACCCATAAAGTAAGGAATTTATGCCACCTCTTTGAATTAGAACAAACTCATAGATAAAAACACATGCAGCACTTCCACACATATACAAAAACTTACTGTTTAAAAATGTTATGTTTTGACAACATGTAATATATGTTTGTTTATTGTTTACATGTGCTTATTTTATCCTAGTGTATACTAGATTTGGAATGGAAATAGTCTAATTTTGCAGAAAAACAGCATTATATAGTAACAACAAAATAGTCATAACTGGGTGAATATTCAAGATATCAACTTTTTCAGTATCTGGAATTTTAAACGTCAATAGTTACAACTACATAATCAACGTACAATGTGATGTTTTACCCACTAGCCCAAAATCCCTATTATGTAACAAAAAACTTCTTGTTAAAATATGGCATTTAACTTAAGTATGATAATAGTTTAATATCCGAACGTAAGTATATTAATGAACTTATTTTAATGAAATTAGGGCAAGACCTGCTATCAATTTCATTATTTCTTGTTAATAGATAGTTCCCACATCTACAATATTTACCTCCCTTGTTCTTAATCATCAGCCGTTTTCATAGGCAAAACTGATAAAACTGAGAAAATACCAAGAGAATTTGCATGTGACAACCACTTTTTCTTCAACTTTCTGAGCCAACTGCCCACATATGTATAATGAATAAGTTATTTTTATTATCTCATTATTTTATCATCATTTACATTATGTTCCCTAAAAACTGTAAGGAAATTTGCCTTATCAATATGGAGGTAAACATGTAAATGTGGGAACTATCTATATTTTAGTATTTCTTACCTTTGGTATAGCGGTCTTATGCCATGACAGTAGCGTAATAATCAAATCCACGACAAAATAATTGATGTTACCACTTCCTAGCGGGCCTGTGACAATAAGCTGTATAAATGGCTGTAACCAGTGACTAGCATAGGGCTGGAATATCTGAAATATGTATCATAATCTTTGAAGTTTATCGCGCTACATCTAAAGAGGCGGAGCTAAATTCAAACTTAATTGAAGGGGAGGGACTTAATTATCTGCAATAATTAGATACCGGCACTGTTGGTTACCTCACTGATGACAAAAGTGACATGACATATCAATACATTACCAGGACTGGTTCAACGTCATGGGGTTCATAATCATAGTGCATGCTACCTTTATTTGACTGATTAAACTTATGGGGGTTTTCAATTTCACAATCACGGTGCATGTCATGTCTGCTTATTTGCATAAGTCAGTGACGCTACAGTGACGGCCGCCGTATATAACTGAAATATCGTTGAGAAACGGCGTTAAACCCGATGAAACAAACAAACACGATAAAGAGAAATGTATTCCCTACATATTGTTAAATAGCAGAGATATAAACATGAACTTTAAATGAATGATAACTTATCACCAGATGGCCAATGGCAACATGTCGAGCCTACTAATTGTCAAGAGATATAGAGAATAGGGTTATATAATGCCATACAGTGCATATCTAAAATACACATTTTTCACCTTTGACCTCTAAGTGTGACCTTAGCCTTTGAGCTATGGACACGGCACTTTAATGCATCTCCTCATGGTGAACATTTGTGCTAAGTAATTTTAAAATCCCCACTTAATGACGGATGCATGCATAAATGCATGTACATAAACCGATTTGCCATTGTAGCGACTATGTCAAGCTCAACACAACCAAGCTCGACAAAAATATTGGGTTAATGTAGTGTAATTTCTCCAGCAATATCCTTGGGGAGACAAACATGTTGGCTGTCGTGAGAGGCTGTTGATCATAGAGAGGTTAAATTGATAGTCAATTTTCACTACAGGAAAAACTGATAGTTGTTGAAGAGAGATCATTGCTCAAGAGATGACAGCTGTCACGAGGTCACATTGTAGTGATAAAATATCTGATATATTTCCTACCTTAGCCGTGTTCATCACAAGTTTAGCTATGAAAAGCTTTATGTTGTAGTGTGTTCTTGAATTAGACATTTTTGTATGCAGTTTCTCCATCCATGATGGCATAGCTGGTGCCATTGTTCCCTGCGTAAGATAAAACAAGAAATTCATTTGAGAGCAGCCATGACAAAACCTGTATTAGTGACGTTGGTTATGACATTGGGTATTTCCCAATTAAAGTTATGACGTCGGAAACTAAGGGCTTTGTCCGTATGTAATGAATAAATCTGTTTGAATATGTAACAACCTGAAAATGTGTTTTTTGGTCACTAATACAGGTTTTTTTGTGGTGCAGCTCATAACAGTATATGCTTTCACTCAGGCAGGCATAAAAAATCATACTTGTCCTAAACTATTTAAACACCATCACATCAAACAATACATTAACATACCGGAGCAACTTCTGGGGTAATCTTGTTCTCCTGCATATGTTTTATCACAGCAATAAACATGGCCATACATTCGTGTTGATTCAAGGCGTCCATTTCCAGCTCCACATAATCATCTTGTACCATCGCCTCAACGTCCTGTATAACATCAATACAAACAAATTCAAATGATATGAAGTGACTGAAAGTCCGGCGAGCTGGAATTTTTTTACTTATCAAATTTCACTTCATCTTTGGTACCCAGGCTATTCATAACATATATGAAAGGTAAAATCATTGATAATTCATAAAAAAGTCAGCAAAAGAGCAAAAGTCACTTCCATTTATAACTTAGTCTTGAAAAATAGAGTGCTGAAATGGCTCAAAACTGTTCATACCTGTTCCTCCTCCGGGCTGCTCCCAGCACGCTGCTTCCGTCTTTTTCTGACACCACCACTACCCAGAGACTAAAATACAGAGATGAAATAAAGAACAGTATGTTAATAAAATTATACTTAACTAAATCGAAAACAGTAAACGCTCACTTACAGACCACCTCAAAATTAAGACCACTTCCTTCGTAAGACCTATATTCATGGATCTGTTATTATTATTTCTACCATATTTCACACAAAAATCAGTCCACCTTACAACAAAGACCAACTTCAGAACCAGCAGCTTTTTTATCAAGGTTTCACTGCTGTTTGGGCACATATTCAACATAAACCATTGAGTTGACATCCATTACAAGTTATTTTCCTTCACTATCTTAACTAAAATAATTAGTGCGGCAATAAAGTAAGTAATGCAAAATCAGTAAACTTATGTAATTAACAGGTGTACCATTGCAAATGAAAGAGTTACCTCAACACTGGCTGTCATTGAGAAGTACTGAGACACGTCCTCACTTAAGCTACTATCTGCCAAGTATTGAGTGGCTAGATGAAGACTGGGTGTCTGGTCTTCATACGAGTCATCTTCCTCTCGTCTTTGTTCTCTCGCTTCCTTGTGTATTGCAACAAACTTTTTCTTTCTTTCCATTGGAGACTTAAAAATCAGAGAAATTGGTACAAAAACACTTTAAAGTTACTTTGACACAGCTATCATAGATTAATAAACAGTAATATAAATTCTCTAAACAATAAGCAGAGTAAAATACGAAAGTTTAAAGTTTTGGTTGTTGTTTTATATAGTACCATAATTTGTTTTCGTTGTGGAAATTGGTCTTCTCTTTATTCAGCCATTCTAAAAGATATTACTGTCGTATCTTATGTGCTACCATTCATTTGTAGTTACATGTATTATGAATTATAAAGATCTGCCAGTGACAAAAGCCGATCCAGACATATCTTGCTTAAATTTCATCAATTTTACAATCTTACCGTAATACTAGTTTACAATTCATGTATTGTATCTATTCGTCCATTTTCTCCAAAGATGCACAATAGTATTCGAATACAAACCACTTTCAACATTTTATTCTTACTTTTATCTGACTGTCTCATGAGAGTAATATCGTCTTCCATTTGTTCATCTCTTGGTTTTGCTAAATTTTACTATACAAATAAATGGCCAATGGAAACAATTCAACTAAAGGAACGATTAAATTGTTACAGGGAACGCCTCATTCACAAGACAATGTCTCCCCACACAGATCCCAGGGAAACATCAGCATACAAAAGACAATGCCTCCCCACACAGATCCCAGGGAAACATCAGCATACAAAAGACAATGCCTCCCCACACAGATCCCAGGGAAACATCAGCATACAAAAGACAATGCCTCCCCACACAGATCCCAGGGAAACATCAGCATACAAAAGACAATGCCTCCCCACACAGATCCCAGGGAAACATCAGCATACACTAGACGATGCCTCCCCACACAGATCCCAGGGAAACATCAGCATACACTAGACAATGCCTCCCCACACAGATCCCAGGGAAACATCAGCATACACTAGACGATGCCTCCCCACACAGATCCCAGGGAAACATCAGCATACACTAGACGATGCCTCCCCACACAGATCCCAGGGAAACATCAGCATACACTAGACAATGCCTCCCCACACAGATCCCAGGGAAACATCAGCATACACTAGACGATGCCTCCCCACACAGATCCCAGGGAAACATCAGCATACACTAGACGATGCCTCCCCACACAGATCCCAGGGAAACATCAGCATACACTAGACGATGCCTCCCCACACAGATTCCAGGGAAACATCAGCATACACTAGACGATGCCTCCCCACACAGATCCCAGGGAAACATCAGCATACACTAGACGATGCCTCCCCACACAGATTCCAGGGAAACATCAGCATACACTAGACGATGCCTCCCCACACAGATTCCAGGGAAACATCAGCATACCAAACATTAGAAGTTAAGGAGGTGTAAGGGCAAACAATATAGGATTGGGGAAGTAAGGAATTGTCTGGCTAATTATCAAAAACAACCTAGGAGAATCAGAGGGGACGACATGGGGCGAAAGAAGGGATGGAATGGAGAGATGTCAATGATTTATCTTAGTACCTCCATATAAGCCAGGTAATTGTAAGCAGATCAAATAAGACCAACATACCTGAAACTCCACCTCAAACTCATACTCTCTGTCCTTGTCAACAAAGTTCTCCAGCAGAAATTGACCCTGCAAAAATAACATCGCTAATATATATATATACATACATATCCATATAACATCAATACAGCGACAATTTAAACAGTAAAACTTCAAGACCTCCAACTGCTGTTGAATCTAGCAATAAGTTCGAGCCATCTATTGTTTGAGGCATCTATGGTAAACATGTGTATGTACGACCTGACTGTTCCTGGTACGAGTGTACTATGCCTTGCGAAAATGGTTAAGATTATAAATTTTGGGTCAAATTTATGCTAATTTACTCAATGAAGCCCACACAGTTCAATAGACAGGGATTTTATTTTTTTATCCTTTTTCATACATTTGTATAAGGACAGAGATCACTATATTTTACTTTCAGGATTAGTAGTCATTAAACCCAATTAGGTTAGGGATAAAATATTGCAGGAAAGAAGACATTACTGTTTCATGCATTAAGTTGGTAAACGCACCTTGAACTCTTTTTCTTCAAATAAAAACGCAGTGTAAAATTTCATCTCAGACTGTGTCCTAGACACGAAGGCAACCATTAGATTGTATGCTGCACAATGATACTGTCTGCGTAGTTCTGGTAGAGTTGTCTCCCCTCTAACGTCTTCACCTTTTGCTTCATGTGCAGTTCTGAGAAATAACAATCAATATGTCCCTTAAATCTAATTCTTTTCATTTTGGACTAATGTAAATCAACTTGGCTTTCATGTCCAATGACAGACAACATCAGATTCTGGTCCCTGGGGCTTGGATATTTTGATTCAGTCCTTCAGTTACTCATGACAATTTTTTTAATTGATTATAAGAGGAAGATTAACTTAATCCACTGTGGTCTAATTTTGCCTTTTTCTGTAATCTCTAAATTTAGCAACAATGTTTGTTGTTTCCTGAAGTACAAAATAACATTTAGAACCATAATAAGGGTAGTTGTTTATCAGGTGTCACTTCCATCAATTTGGAGAAGTTTAAGTAACGTTTCGAAATAATTCGATACAATATCCTATGTCATTGGAGAGCCTACACTTACTTTGATACAAAACTTGTGAGTTCCTTTCCAGATTGTGATTTACCACCAGCAAATACTCGATTTATCGTTGACGTCATCCCAACAACGTCGTCCTTAGATAATCTTGAATACATGGCTTCTAATAATTGGAAACATCCGATACGAGTTATAAGCTGGCCTTCCAAAACTGCCTCTCCCTGTTAAATATATAGCATTCATAATTCTTCCATACTCCTGTGTTATAGTCTTTGTATTCCACAGACTGGCCAATTGTCTATACAGTAATACCTCAGTAATAAGACCATGCTTGGGATCATTGCAAATTGGTCTTGATATTGAAGTGGTCGTAATCTTGAGGTTGAATAAAGAGCAAAACAGTGAAAATGGACTTGAAAATTGTGTTCTTAATTTCTTTACTGTACCGATTTTTTTAGCATCTCTCAAAAATGAATTGGTCGAAGAGGCATCTCCAATCTTACAATATACCAGTATACATATTTATATCATATATTTCTTCAACTATTCTTAATAAAAAAAATATTTGTTCAAAGATTTTTATACATGAAAATGATATTATATAGAGAACCAAACAAAAATACGAGTCTAGACTGGTTTCTGTTGATCTGTTGATAACAACTTACATGTACCAGTACCACTGTGGATCGGACAGGGTACCACAAACAATTTTTGAGTATGAGATTATGGGTGCTTAATTCTAGGATTATAAGCCATTACCTTTGATACAACTGAATCTAAGTGAAAGATGATATTTACTTGGGATGTCAACGAATATTCGTATGTACAAATACTGATTTGGCATTCGAATATTCAATAAAAATATATTTTCAATATAAAAAGCTGAATGCAAGTTTATTAAATTTCAATTATGGACATCATCGCATTGAATGGCATTTTACCCATGAAAATGATATCTAAAGGTGTTATAGGCATTTTCAAGAAATCAAGCACAAACTAACTGCTAGTATGTATGTGTGCAAGCAAATAAATGGATCCTTTCGTAATGGATGAAGGTCGAATGTTTTGAATACCAAAATTGCCATTCATTGACATCCCTAATATTTACACATATGCAATGAATAGGTACCAACCTTTGCAAGTTTTAAATCTAAAAGCTCTTTGAACTGTACAATATGGCTGGTAAAGAATTCTATGACAACTGATTTGTTTACAAGTCTTAACATCGACAAACAAACTCTCTCGATAGTTGCCCGACGTATCTCAGATGGGAAACTCATCTTCACAAATATGTTATATGGAATGTCCACAGCTGCAGCCTGCTTGTCTCTAGGCAACCTGTAAACATAGCAGGAAATGAAGTTATAATTCCTTAAGAATTATGCATTATTTACAAACATGATAACAGGTTTTAAAGGTTAGAAAATTTATAAGAGCATTGTCAACCTTCAGATCGGATGCTCATTGTCTTGCTATAGAAACAGGACAACACAGCAACACAACAAATCGTCTTTGCTAATTATGTAACAGGCAAGCTATAGAAGATGAATAACACTTTCTTTAAAAGAGCGTTACATTCCAATAGAGTACTGCAATGCTATATACTTGTGTTATAGGCTGGTGGCCTAAATCATGAATAAATTTGCATTGTGATTAAAATGTCAATTTCATAAAATTTGATATTTTATAACTTGCTTTTGAACTTTGTTGATCAAAGTGAAGATCACTAATCAGAATAAAAGAAAATATTCACAAACAGACGTTGCTTTGGTATTTGACAATTGATTATGGAATTAATATTTTCAATTTCATAAATGTTTAGTTTCGATGAGAAATTCTTTGTGACAAGAGGTATCAAGGATATTTTTGTATACAACATATCAAATATGTCTAAATATTGATATAATTCCCCATCGATAAAATGCTCATTACAAACATTTTGAAATTTCCTGGTCAAATGATATATGTGTAAAATTCTGTGTAGTGAGTTGACATTGAATGGACAAGTCCCATGGTTTTCCCTGGAATCATGATATTGTTGGAGCACAGTAGTAAATTGTTCAAGCAGCCTCACTCTACTTGGGGGAAGGGGGTCGCAGCCCGTAGTAGGGGGAATTTCAAGCAAACAGGGACTTTTCGACATCTTTCTAACCAGTGTAATCATACAACAATCCTCTGACAGTTGCATGCATCAGTAAACAAAGCACAAAAATGTATCAGATATTATGTCTGCTTGTCAGAAAATATTCCGCCCCAATAACGGTGGATCGAGTGTGTCCATATATATATACTAATAAACAATGCAAAAATCTTCAGTACATTTGAACTGACAGCCAAAATATAATTATTTCAATATAGTCATAAGAAAGTCATTAATATTCAGTTCAATCTAACATACATCAAAAAGTTATATACTATTAAATACGAAGGCTGTTTTCAAACTTTCTACTTTTGAGGGGTAGGCTATCCAGATAAGTCTGATGCCTATTTTATCATGTACTCAGATGCTGACAAATAAACTAGGTAACTGATGACAGTATTCAGAAACAGACACTAAACTACACTACCTGCTCTTTCAACTAAACTGATTAATGACAGTTTTGCACCCAAGCCACAAATTATGTGTTATATTCCATGATATAGAGAGGAGTAATGTTAGACTGTACTAAATTACCTTCGAGTGAATTTCGCTATGGCACTTTGTATGGCATTTTCATGTACATGTTGTGGTTCCCGGCAGAAGATGGTTATAAGGAATTCAAGCAGCATGAGGCTACCAGAAAGCTGGAAACCACTCAATATCTAGAAATAAAATCAATAAAAAGTTAACATTACTATTCACAATGTATACAAACAAAATTTCAGAGCAGCATAGTAAATCTGAAAATGGTGACTTCGTCATAATCAGTTAAAACATACTTAAAAATGTAAGCATTTCGTTTAAGACATAACTACTAATGCACTATTTTGCAGAATAAGATTTCAGACAGTCCATAAAGATACAAACTTTAATAATACAGTACAACTTCTCCAGAGCAGAAACCTCTCTTCAACAATGGTATATTTTTTCATGTAACAAGTATTTGCTATGAATTAAATCTCTCTTGAGCAACAACCTCTATTCAACAACAGTATAAATTTTTCATGTAGTGAGAATTTACAATGAAGTAAACCTCCCTTGAGCAACAACCTCTATTCAACAACAGTATACATTTTTCATGTAGTGAGAATTTACGATGAAGTAAACCTCCCTTGAGCAACAACCTCTTTTCAACAACAGTATACATTTTTCATGTAGTAAGACTTTACTATCAATTTAACCTCTACACATCAGCCAACATTTGAACCAGAGACGTTGCACTAAGGTCTAGCAGCATTTTAGATAAATTTTCAACTCATATATTTCACAGCTGAAAGATGTATCAAATTGTTCATACCTTATCAAGAGCAGATATATAGTCATTATATTTTGGAGTGCCTTTCATCAGCTCTGAACTTCTCAATGGGAAGCAGTCAGCCACCAGTCTGTCCAACGAGGTCCTACAGGTAAAAAATGAATTTTGTAATCACTATAACATATGTCACATGATGTTTTCATATAACTAACATAATTTTATGCCAAACGCTTGTCTACATATTAGATAAGGAATAACATTCTTGTCTACAAAATATTTCTTTTGCTAAATTTGACATATACTGCAAGAAATGATACATTTAACTCCTGTCTTTGAAGACACTTTACTGTCACTGAAGGACTTACAGTATCAACAATTGAATGTGTCCCTTTTTCACAAGAAACATGTAAAAATGTTCACTAATATTCACAAAAGGAATGCCTTGCAAATTGATAGTCAAGTATTCTTTACAGAATGTACAAGAACACATATCTTTGAATATAAAGCACTTGCTAATAATACTTGATTTACAGTACCAACCAATATGGACTCTCACTTGATTTGAGAAACAAAATCACAGTGATTTACCTGAGTTTTGCAGTATAAGGATCTGGAACTGAGGCAAAGAATGGCAACAAATCCAAAACACGACACTGAAAACACAAATTGGACAATGTCATTGTTTATAAAACAAATAGAGAATATATATAATTTTATATAATATACTTAATGCAATTAAAAACGCAACCATTTCACTCAGCTTTCATTTTGTTCCGAATGTTAAACACGTTCTTCTTGTTACAAATGTGTAAATCATTCATCAAAAAGAAATCACGCTATGACCCTAGTACTCATATTTCATAACTGATTTTATGAATTATGAAAATTAAAATTTAACCATTTCTTTATAATGTCATTGTGCCGATGTGGACAATTTTTAATCGCGTTATTAATGGCATGGAGTATCTAACACATTAGACCGTACAAACACCAATGCATCCAATCAGCGGGCTCCATTTCAGCCGTCTGTATCATATAGACAACTGTCAAGTAGTCCAAGTTGAATAGAAAACTTGTGTTGTGGTCTATACAATGTACAGTCACTTGCTAAGACTCGTGTTCATATTATATAGACATTGACATTCTTTATCTATCCATTAAATGTCTTTCATATTACATGTATACAATATTGTGAAAATTTTAGCAGTAACATGGCAATTAGTGATATAGTTATCTTGTGATAAAATTTTAAATCATTATGCCTCTCTTTGTCGTTCCACCAACAAGTAGGACCTCAATGGAAATAAGAGTCTCCTATTTTTTTAGATATCCTAGGTGCTGGTGTGTATGGCATGGATACAACATGTTTTAATTATTATTCTAATATTATTGCATGTTTTAATTATCCATGTATTATGTACATCATTACCGAAATAAATATCATTTTAATATCCTATACAGGTCATAAAATATCAATAAATACATCATTATTAAATTTGAATTTAGTCAATATCACTAATCCCAAGGTGATTATTTTTCATATCGCCTCGCTAGAAGGCAATAAGTGTTTTATACTGCATTAACTATAAATGCCTATGTTTCTTAAATCAGTATAGATAGAAAATAGCAATAGAAAGACTTACCTTAAATGACAGATTTGTTTTTGTATCTGTCAGCATAGCTTGATACATGCTAAACATGTGATCAAATGACTTATGACCTGGAGTAGATGCAAACTGTAAGAAATAAGAACAGACCATAATGGTAACATTTGATTTCTTAAATTTGTGCCCTTGATAAACAGAAAACCCACAATTCAAATCACTACTCCCTAGCCGTAGTACTTGAACAGGGTCATAAATGAATACTCAAAAGATGCCATCCATGTATTATTAAATATGCCAACACTATAAAAATGTTCCATTTAATTGCAATACATAGGTAAAGAACTCAAATTAAACATGGGAGTTGCAACAACCTCTCTTCAACAACATCAACAATTTTTTCAGTAATAAAAATCTACCATCAATTTTAACCTCTCTAGAGCAACAACCTCTCAACAACAACCAAAATGTGAATCTTCCTAAGGTTGTTGCTCTGAAGAGGTTGCACAGTATCATAATAATATTGAATTCTTTACTTTCAGAAGGTAACATATTAAGGTTAAACAATAAGTCTGTACATCTTATTTACAATATGGGCTTCTATTTACAAGATAAACAACCAAAATACATGCACAAACAAAAAAGCATTTACAAATGCACACACATCAATATGTATTTACCTTGCTGTCAATCAGAAGCAGTTTTGTAACAAGCATCAGAGCCATATTTTGTTGATCCAGAGTGGACGATTTACCCCACCAGCCCGACAGTGATGACCAATTGTCCATTAATACATTCAACACCTTTGGTCCTTCTCTAGATTATCCAAAAACACAGGTTAAACATGATAACTTATATACACTGCATAAAAAATCTTAATTTGCATACATACAAAAGTTCTCATTAATATCAAGATAAAAAGTTGGCATCTTTTCAAGGTATAATGCCTAATGAATTTTGTTATATCTACACACATACCACAAACCTCTCTTGTACAAAGTTTGGATATAGCAAAGAAAATCATGAAGTACCCTGAAATTCATTAAAAATGTTTGACAAGTGAAAGCCCAGAATGATAATGTACAGTGCATATCATATTTGTTTTTTCTAGACAGAGGACGAGTGGGTATAAAACGGACTGAATATTAATGATTTTTTCATGACATTTTACACTTCTACAGCTCACAATGGCAAAAGTTTGTAATTACAGAAATCATAGTACAATTGAATTACCTTTTCCTCAGAGTGCGGTCCCTAGTTACGTAATCAACAGTTGCGGTCAATAAGGCACAAACTCTGCTAGGTTCTTCTCCAGCATGCTTAACAAGTGCTGGAACCATTGCCTTCGCAGACATCACACAGTGCCACGATATTGTACTTTTAAAGGTCGAGAAAAACAAGTCGCCAAGAGGTTGTACAGAAGTCTTGCCAGAGCCCCGACAAACATCTGTACGGTCGAAGATATGTTCCAATAGTATGTCAAACTGAGAAAAGAAAAAAAAGGAAAATGACACAATGGCATCTGAACTTGAACACTGTTCTTTTGATGCAACAAAAACATATCATCATGATGTAAGACCCCTAAAAATCTATTTATGACATTTCAACAGACATTAAAAAACTAATAACAAACAGCCTATTATTAGGCAAAATATATTAAAAAGATATCAGTAGTAAGAGACAAATCCAATCCCCTTAATCCTTGAGTGCTCTTGCATGGGGCCTTGACCTAGGAGGGGCAGATCAGACACACCTTCTCACCTTACTTCACATTTGTGTGAAGTTTCATCGGAATCAATCATATCGGTGAAAATTAGATCACTGCTTGAATCACCCCAGAGCACAACAAGGGGATGCAGATACTTGCCTAGAGGTAATTTTCATTTGCACTGATACTGTCTCAGAAACGGAGCAAAACGCATAACTTAATATTTTTGTGGACCCAGATGATGACACTAAGACAGTAGCTCTTCCATTTCCAAACCAGAAAAGTTAATAACAAATGCAATACTTACAGAAATGCCCAAACTTAGAGCCAGTTTTAACATAACCTTGGCCAGTGAAAGTGAAGTAGGGGACAGTGTTACTGTGGACAGATTTCCTGTAGCATCTGTCACTATTCCCTGGAAAGGAAACAAATTATCATTTCACCTCATAAAAAATGTATAAGGAAATTATAGAAAAGTAGGAAATTGCACAATACATTGTAGTTGACACTAATATCATATACAAACTCAAACTATGTAAAACAAGAAGTTACCAGTTAAACCAATGGATGCTCCCTGATGAATGTGAAAAACCATCTATCATAACATGCTGTCAATAAGCACATCTCCTCTTGGAAGTTAAGCTTCCCATAAAGTTTCATTGAATTCCAACTATTGTTTAGTGAGAAATAATGCAGACATGAATGTGGGATGAAGGCACACATGCACATACTTATGCACGGATGGAGAGACTACATGCTCCTTCGGGGAGCATAAAATAGGGAAAGACTTAGACAAATTTTGAAAATACATGCTACAAAAATCCAAAAACGATGAAATTCAAACTAGTACAACCAGGCATGTCTTGACATTCCAAATACATGCACATCTTTCATGTTGGTATAAAAATATAGAAAATGGAAAGCTTCATTCACACCATAAGTAATATACAGGAGATGTTACCTTAAATACATTGTCCATTAGTTCCATTGCACATTTTGTGCCAGACTGACTTGGTAGGCATGGTAACAGAATATCAACTTCCTGCAGCAGAAGAAAGCCAGATTATTGCTGTTGCATAGAGACTTGATCTATTGTGTGAAAATGGAAAGCTTCATTCACACCATAAGTAATATACAGGAGATGTTACCTTAAATACATTGTCCATTAGTTCCATTGCACACTTTGTGCCAGACTGACTTGGTAGGCATGGTAACAGAATATCAACTTCCTGCAGCAGAAGAAAGCCAGAAAATTGCTGTTGCATAGAGACTTGATCTATTGTGTTGTCATCAAGACGTATTGGTAACTTTGCAAAAATATTCCTGAAATGAAAAAATCACAAGTTTAAAAGATAATGGTAAGATATTCATATAAATACATAATGCTTTTCATTGCAAAACTTAAACATGCTTTGGAAAGTAATTGAGCATCAGGTAATTTTCCGGATCAACTGACCCCTTGTGAAGACAGGGCCTAAAGTAGACTTGCTGAAGTCACTGACCCCTGTGCATAGCGCCCCTTCTCACAGGGATTGACATGCGTGTGAAGTTCCATTGTAATACCTTGAATCAATTTAAAAGACACATCTTTAAAAGACATATCTTCGACACAAAGCATTTCAGAACAAGAAATGATCGTTAGAACCAATGGAAGTATGTGAAAAATCATCGAACAAGAACATACCTACAATATGCACATCTCCTCGTGGAAGTGAAGCTTCCCGTTAAGTTTCATTGAATTCCGGTCAGTAGTTACCGAGAAATAGTACGGACACAAGTTTGGGACAAACGGACACATATAACGCACAGACAGATAAAGGCGGCTAAATGCTCCTCCTTCAGGTAGCATAAAAATGAAAGAACTAACAGACAGACATCATACTGTCTGATAGCTTGCGTGGCTACTCTTTCGTTGTACCTTTCATTATTTTATCCGTGTAAAAGAAAAGTTAGCAATGTAATAGCTTACTGAATGAATGACTTTAAGGGAACTCTATTGCAACTATAGCCACCTAAGTATATATTTGTAAGCACACAAACAATAGCTATATTTCTTCTTTCGGAGGCCAAAAACAAATTGCATACCTCATAAGATAAATGTTAACTACAGACATTGTTTCACTTACTTATCTCTACAATGTTAACTACAGACATTGTTTCACTTACTTATCTCCACAAAATGCTTTGGTAAAATGTTTCGTCATGTCAGCCTTGTAAGCCTTTGAAAACACTTGTAACGTTTGTGACATCTGAAAGTACAAAATGGTACACATTTCAGGGAAAATGTTTATATTGATAAACATAACTGTGGGGTTTCAAAACATAAATTTCTTTCCATGAAACATCTAATTGGGTTTCACACTATTTTTAGTTATATACGACTGTCAATTGACCAAATCAATAAAAACATATCCCCTTAAAAAAATAAAAAAATTGACCAAATCAGTTTTTCTGGAATTGATTAACAACCATTTCTAACTTGCCCTTCTCCAGCAGCTGACAACTTCCCCTCACGCATCCGATGTGTCAGAATAATCATATTGTGGGTTAAGCCATTTTAAGTCATTTAATGATACATATTATAAGGCCTTGATAAGGCAAGTTGATAGATCTCAGACCTTGGGACTAAATGACTTCTATTTTACACACCAAAATATAGAAATTATTGTAGTACATCTGAAGAATTCATAGTGATATCTTGTCACTATTACTAGTAAGTGACCAGTGGGCCCTAAATTGGAAAGTCTGTGATTTCCAACCTGGAGGTACTGACCTGACTATTGACACACTCTCATTATGTGAAAATTCACAGGACCAGAACATTCTGACAAAATCTCCTCATGGTAGTGAAACTTCCAATTTTTGGGTTTCATTGAATTCATAAAGTTTCATTGAATCAAGTTTGATCGAAATCAACAAAAGCACTGCAAGTAGACGCAGAAGCTCATCAGTGGGTTACATCATCATTGGTGCAAACATTTTCTCAGCAATTGAACTAAACACCAGCTAAAAATCATTGAAATACTTGGAATCATGTAAAATTACAGCAGAGACGGGGGCGGTTTCTGACAGAAGGACAAGCCATCTCAATAATATACGGAACAATAGTATGATTATTATAATACCATCATTCGCTGGTATATAATCCTTAAATTGAGTTCTTACCTCTTGTGGTAAATTCTTCATAATCTCCACATCTCCAAGATTGAATCCAACACTACTTGGGTTTACAACACAGGATAAGATCAAGTCCCATAACTCTGGTCCGAAAACAGATTTTGGTGTAACCTGTACATAGAGTTATTTGTATGAGTTTGGTATTACATTTATCATATTAATGAATAACAAAGCAGTCTATGATTAAGAGAGAAAGTCAAGATTTATACTGCTTGCTAGTATTTTCACGGAACTAACAAAATAAGACAATTTTCACGGTACTAACAAAATAAGACAATTTTCACGGTACTAACAAAATAAAAAATTTACTTAAGATATTCTTTTGTGCTCAGTTTCTTCTTTCAAGTATTTTTCAATTAATTAATGCTGACAATATCATTTCTTTTCCATATTTTTCTTCTTATGCCATATTGCTTCAATGTATGTTTTGTTGTCAAAATACCGAAATAACGCGAAACCAGAAGCAACGTAGAAATAGCAGTAACCAGTATAATTCAAAACAACTCAATCAACCTTTCATACTGTCACTGAACAAGACATGGAATGCAGCGTGTTTGAAAGAGAGAGCATCTGGCTCCTGATTTGAGGTCATGAGTTTGAATCTTACCTTGGGCGAGGCTGGACTGTGAACTTCACAATCCCTTTCTTTGTACTGATTTATAACCCAAGAAGCAGTTATCCAGCATTATCAAAAGTTGCAAACTTGTTTCAAAATGGACTAGACTATGATATAAAACAAATACTGATATATGTAAGTACTATCATCAGTCTGCAGTTTTCACAAGAGAATAGTACAATATAGATAGTATTTCTAATATAGGTAATATTCATTGGTCCAAAAAGACTCAAAACACAGTGAAAACATCTAAAGTTTTGGAGTAAATTACAAGTTTTATATGTTTTTCAGACAAAAAATGTTTTAAAGGATTTTCTTAAAATTGAAGTTTTTTTCAGGATTTCACTAGGTCTGTTGTACCCCTTTCAAACTTGGTCTGTTGTGGTATAAATTGATTAAAGATTATAGACGTAGTAACAATTACTTACACTGATGGTCTCCTTGCTGTATTTGGCCAGCATAATGGTGAGAAAACTAAATAGCCTTACTATCACGGTGCATTTAGCCCTGTCAAATAAATTAAACAGAATTTGTGATGTTTTAAAGTTAAATCAATTTGTAAAAAATCGAAAAAAAACACAAAAAAGTTTTACAATACAAATATTTATCTCATAATGCAGACAATGATCATTGCAAAATCTGTCAGGATGCATTGATGAGTACCAAGGTTCATTAATGTGCAACACTGGCCAGGTACCTCCGTCTTCAGCTCTCTAGTTTTCAGTATGAGTTACCTCACCCTTAGCCGTTATCTACCCCCAGAGATTCAAACCACATCACAGTGGTTGTCAAGTAAATCTGTCATTAAATAACTACCTATATGAGATACACTGCCATACAAAAGTTTCTTCACACTTGAATATTTTGAATTTCATTACTTTTTCTTACAGAATTTGAAATAAAACATGTATGACCATAAGGTAAACTTATAACACATCTTGGCAGCAGCATCAATCGGCCTGCATCCGAAACCATTATGTGTGTAACTGATTGATCTGACACAGAAAATAAGATTATTTGTTTCAGTACAAATTTATAAATACTTCTACAGAAATTTATTGCTGTGTTAAAAAGCATTTTTGATTTATTGCATGTGAAACAAACATGAAAATACATTAACTGCATTGGGAAATTGTCAAAGTGTGAAGAAACTTTTGGAGGGCAGTATATATATATCACAACACAATGTAAATATCAAAGTGACAAAAAAAGAGCAATCTAATCTGCAGACAAGTACTCCATAAAATTTGTTCCAACTTAAGCATTTTTGCATTTCCATATAGGATTTCCAGGTCTAAAATTTAAAATAATAAAAAAATCTGAAAATAAGTAGACCAACTTGCCCATCCCAAAATTTGTGAGAAAAGTTAACAAAAACAAATTAAAGATGGTCCAAGTTCTGCTTAATAGAATAAAATAATGTTACCTATTAAAATCATCTTTCTCTCTCGGGGTGAACAAGTCAACTTCATATTTCTTTCCATACAGCCTAGCAACGTCTTCTATTGTAGCCATAGAAACATTTGACAAGAAGTATTCCACAGACCGAAATATATTACTCTGTTTGCCACTCTTCAATTTCCCTAAAATACAAAAATCAAAGCGATTCTGATTACTATACTATAGTTGATCTGCTTATTTCTAAAACTGTGCAACAATCATTATTAAGTAGGCAACAAATCACAAAAATGACAACAATAACACTCATTTAAAGGCCAAATTGGTATACAGTAAAATCTTACCTAAAGACCACCTCAATAATAACACCACCTCAAAATTGAGAACCAATTTTTCAAATCCATTTTCAACATTTTGCCCTTTATTCAACCTTAATATTAAGACCATCTCAATATTAAGACCAGTGTCTTCTTATTGAGGTGGTCGTATAAAGAGCGAAGAAGTGAAAATGGACTTAAAAATAGTGTTCTAAATTTTGAGGTGGTCTTATTATTGTGGTGGTCTTTAAGTGAGGTTTCACTATATCTCGTGTTTGACCTTGTTGAGAGATTTCAGTAGATTGAATGTGTTTCTGTGTCTTTCTGTATGGAATATATTATCAGAGCTTAGGTATTAATGAAGACAAACTCAACTACAATAACAACAATCAATCATGTTTAAAACTGCTATCACATGATGAGACATGACTGATTTCCAGCTTTTTGTGGAGATTGTTGCTCTAGAGATGTTAAATTGATAGTAAATTCTTGCAACAGGAAAAATTGATACTATTGTTGAAGAGAGGTTGTTGCTCAGGAGAGGGCTGCTTTTAAAAATCTGCACTGTAGGTGTTATTTATGTACAAATAATTGTACAGAAACTGCAGTTGAACAAGTGTAAGTGGTCACCTGAGTTAAGCAGCCATTTGTTTTCAGCCGCCAATATCATTGAATTCCATCAGGGCCATATTTATTTTAAATACACCTGTTTTAAGCAGCCACATTTGGTGTATCCTTTGGCTGGATGTTAAAGTCAAGTTTGACTGTATTTCATACTTACCACCAAAGAGTTCACCAGGTGAGAGCAGACTCTCGCCAAACACCCAAGTGTAACAATCAAGTGCAGCCAATACATAGTCAAACCAGGATATTGTTGTCTGCAGACTGAATGTATCACTCATATCAGTTAGTGTTGGGTAGGTATCTATTCCACCCTTGTCACCCCTGGTCATACTGCCGCCACCTTCAAATCTGTATTTCAAATATATGGAAAGTGAAAAAGTGAGGAGCAGGTAGGAACATATTCATACATCAGAACTTTCCTATAGATAGTTCCCACATCTACAATATTTACCTCCCTTGTTCTTAATCATCAGCCATTTTGATAGGCAAAACTGAAAAGCCCTTATAGGAGTAATTTCCAAATATGTGATAATTGAGAAAATGCCTAGAGAATTTGCATGTGACAACCACTTTTTCTTAAACTTACTTATCTGATTAGCTTATCAGCATATACATGATATTCCTCACATTAAATTCCTTATAAAATTGAGAATATTCAGCATGTACTTTCATTGACAAATGTTTGAAAATGACACCAAACACAATTATGCAACATCACATCAAGAAGTCAGAATAACAAACCTCTCAATCCAGAACCAGGCATCCACTTTTTTCAGGCATCCTTGGAAATACCTGACCGGAGTCTTTACCCCTAAAATAACCCAAATGCTATGAATAAGATGCATGCTTACAGTCCACTACTCTGGATGAAAAATATTCTTAAAAGCATGAAGAACTAGAATTATGTACATATGACACAGATGCCCCCACTTTCCACTTTTGTCATATATCAAGGGTAATTAACAAATACCCCTATTCAAAGAAATAGAACATACCAATCTACAAATAGAACTGACAGTCAGTAAAATTGCTCAATATTCTTCAGGTAGTATAGTTACATTGATAAAACATGTATGAAAACAAAAAAAGTAATAAGCAAACTGCAGTAAAACAAACGCACCTCCAATTAAAGTACATAACTGAAAAGTCAGCTTCATACAAGCGTGTCTACATTCAGTCTGTGGTCTGCCACATTGACGTGCCAACCAACGTACAGCAATATCTAATGTTATACTGTTCCAATTTCTGGAAAAAAACAAACACTTTTAGGTAATACATTCTAGCAAATGACAATAAGGCAAGCATATATAAAGTAGTTATCTACAATTTTTCATGGAGGCGATGGTGAATTTTTCTAGCATACCAACCTGGGATTTCCCACAATTACACCAGTGCTGGAAAACTCTAACTTACACCCCCCATCATAATGTACATTTAAGTAAATTGTTTCTGTCCTCATTTTGTACATTACTTTTGCATTTTGTTCCTAACAATTGAATATAAGAAGAAAAGTAGATGCCTGATACTAATACTTTTTATCAATTGAGAAGAGACAATCATATCTGTCAGAAAATGTAACAACCTGACAATGGACAATTTGGTCCCTCATTTTGTCATGGAACAGCAAAAATGTTATAGCCATGTAACTGACCAAAGGTCAAGCTACCAGAATAGCGAATTATATGAATTTTTGAATACATTGTACAATGAAAACAACTGACCAGCTAATGAAAATAAAGTTGTTTTCAATAAAATCAGAAAATAAACGTTTTTAAAACTAACTTTGGCTCAACTCTGTTTTTGTTTGGAGCTTTCAGTATCTCTGCTTTGTGTCGAATAATCTTCTCCAAATGTTCAAGAGCTTTGCAACACTGTTCCTGGGTGCCTGGAATTATACGAGTTTAAAGTACTAATATGCCCATTTTTTGTGCATTTGTTTACCTAAACAAACATAAAAAAAATATATTTCCTATAGTTAAAACATCAATAAACATACATTAACAAAGAATGAACTCATAACGTATTGATCCGTATTTGTTGAAGAAAGATGTTGGTACTTCATAAATTTTTAAAAAAAATCCAGTTTTACTAACAATCAGGCTATTTTACAAGTTTAGACTGTTAGTAATATGGTAAAAAAATACTTTTTCAAACAGTTATACATTGCAATGGTTCTTATAAGAGATATTTTAGCCAATGTAATACTGATACTAGATGAAACCAATTCAAACATTTTATTTTCAGACGAACCAGATTATCTTTTATACTTGTCTAGTATTAGAAGTACAATAGAACAAAGCTGAAAAAAATGATAATAAAATACAGTCAGACCTCGTTCATTCGAATTAATCGGGTCCGAAATTTCATTTCAATAAAAACTCATTTCAATTCGAAATGCCTAAGCAGATACATTTCGGATGATGATGGTATTCGTATAGAAGGTGGTCACATAAAGAAGGTCTGATGGCATAATTGTTATAAACACAGATATTGACAGTTATGGCTTCTACAGCAAAGTGCAAAGAACAGTAACTCACACAAGACAGCATGATACTAACAACAGCAGAAAAAAAATCATCACACGAATATAAAATCCGACTAATACAAAAATTCCGTGTGTCTTGAGACATCGACATTTAACGGTTTAAATCTCACCTGATGACTTCTCATCATGATGGGCAATGGCTAAACTATCCACAAGATTTACCAGAAGTTGAAAGGTGAACATGTTGACCAATGGCTCTTCTTCTCTGAATGAAAAAGAAAATATCTTTGATTATAAGAAATCAGTCTTCAACAAAGTACTCATACAACATAAAACATAAGGTATATAGACTTATTTTCTATCAAACTTTGCTAAGCAATTATTTTGAGAGAATGGCATGTCAATGCCTTCATACAGACATACTCTAAAACATTGCACAGTAACTTTTCTTAAAAGTTTCTGAAACTTCAACAAGAGATGTTTGTAAAACATTTATGCCCCCCTGGGACCTTGACACCAAAATCAATAGGGATCAAATGTGTGGACCAAGTTTGAGGATGATAAGTCAAGGGGTTCTTGAGTCAAGGGGTTCGTCGGAAACGAAAAGGTCACAGACCGACGGACAGACATACCAACTGATCGACATGTGCAAACCAATATGCCCTCTCTTCTTCGAAGGGGGGGGGGGGGGGGGGGCATTAAAAAAGTCTCATATAGGTATTTCCTATGCTGGTGCCAACTCGGTATCGGACACTTGTGTTTATGTTTCATCATTAAATTTTCACTCACCTGAACACAGTGTAGATATTATTGAATGCCAGGGAAGCAGCCAATCTTTTACTCGCACTAGGGTGTAAAGCAAAACTGAACAGTCTTTTCAATACAGACTTAGAATTGGCAGGGTTGTTTTCAGCCATCTGCAATAATGTAACAAACACTATGAATAACACACAAACAAGCATGAATATAAAACCGAATATTTAAATCAATCATAAAAATATGATAGGGTTTCAATGTAAATGCCAGAGAGGTACAGTAAACCCTCAATAATAAGACCAACCTTGGAACCATTGAAAACGGGTATTAATATTGAGGTGGATTTAATAATTTTATTAAGGTTGAATAAAGAGCAAAGCAGTGAAAATTGTCTTATTATTGAGGTGGTCTTTATGTGAGGTTGTACTGTAGTTACAGAACAACAATCATATAGTAAAATAAATGCTTAACTATTCAAAGCATACATTCCAATTGACAAAATACTTCAATCCTCGACAAGAAAAATGTCTTCAATACAATGAATGTAAGGCCATCCACAATCATACTTAGATTAAACTTATTCTTATTAGAACAATTGTGAAACAAGTTTACAACTTATACAGTAAAACCTCAATAATAAGACCACACTTAGGACCCTTGAAAACTGGTCTTAATATTGAGGTGGTCTTATTATAGAGGTGGTCTTATTATAGAGGTGGTCTTATTATATAGGTGTTCTTATTATAGAGGTGGTTTTAATATTGAGGTGGTCTTTAAGTGAGGTATTATTGTATCAATCACCTTCTATGACTTCTTCCTGAAAAAAATAAAAAAATGCTCCTATGCAGTACCCCAATTAACCAATCAAACTTCAACTTTTTCCCTTTACCATGTTCCATCTTTTCAGGGTCAGACAGGTCATAGAAAGTAGACCTACGGTACCTACTGAAACCAAATAATTGTGGGTGGGGTACTGAACATAAACAATTTTTTAGGGAAGTCTTAACTACCTTAGCACTTGTTTGCTTGATAGCCCACTTGATGAATTCATGCAGACATCTAGCACTAAAATCTCTCAATGCTGTGTTACTCTGCTGGACCATACCATCCTTAAATATAAAACATACATCAATTAACAGTTTCAAAAGGCTGTACATTCCCCCTTTTTTATTGATTTTAGCGAGTTACCTACAACTTCCACACAGGAGTCAGAGTTAGAAAACAAAATGACCTTCGATCAAATTGTAACGAAACTTTAACCTCTCCCCGAGTTCGAACCTATGACATCCAGCCCCCAGCTTTGCAGCTGGGCATTTAACTGACTGAGCTACCTGAGTGGGCTCAGGTAACCAAAGCTTGTTTTGTCATGCCAACCCAATTTTTTAAGAAATCTGAGGAATAGAAATTGTTACTGCAACTGATAATGCTTAAAATGATTTTAAATGATTTAAAGATATGAAGCCATATCTTATTTGGCCTTAAGGCTCTCAAGGGCCCTCGCCTTTCAGTACTATTCTACAGATACTTACATAGATGGCATCCAACAATCTCATAGTTTCAGCACTTTCTGTTTTCTTGCTGTTTGTAAACCAATGGATAAGCTGCATGGTCAATGGTTCAAATAGTTGCTTAGCAACCTATAAACAAATAATGATGAAACATTGTAATATTTAATACTAATCAGGCGTTCCACTAGGTACTGAATCTCAAAAATGTCAATTTGATAATTTTTGACTGCATTTAACCATATTATAGCCATAATACCTATAATTAAGAGAAAAAATTTAACCCCTCAGGGTCAAAATGGGCTTTTTGGAGATTCCAGGGGTCAAAGGGTCAACTACCTGGTCAAATGGAATCCCTGCTAATAACTCTCATTGACTGCATTCTGGTTTCTAACTAGTAATTGCACTCAGTAAAGAGCTTGAGAAGTTTGCAGTTCAACCTTGACCAAGACTGTAAAAAAGTTCAATTAAACAACAGGTTAATATGGAAACTGCATTAAAGCCGGATTTTTCATTATATATATATATGAGTCATATTCATATTTGTCTCAAACTATTTTCACAAAAAAATAGAGGTAGTAGAGCTTTCCAACAAAAAGTAGGGAAAAGTAGGGCTTGCTTGAAAGGCCGGCACTGTAATGAAGATCAAACTTTACCTGTTCCACATCACAAGCCAGTTTCAGTATGGCAGGAAAAAGGTTTTTGAACAGAGGAGCCATTGATGTACGTTCAATAAGTGCCCCAGGTTGCTGGGCGCTGCATCCGATACTGTATATCACGAGGGAATGAAGCAACTCGCAAGCTGCCACCTTCGTCTGTCTATCACTAGAGGTGGTTGCTAGCTCTGTGACTCTTGGCAAAAATGGATCTATAAGAAAATATCACACATGTTGTGAGGACGAAACACCAACTATTTTCAAAAACAAGAAGCCGTCTGCAAATAATAATACTAAAGATTTTATTTCAAGAGGCTGCACAGTTGGGACAACCCAATCTTCCATGTTGGCCTCAACAAAAACTATGACACATTAGATTGTATATACAATAAAAACAAATTCCAAGATTGTTATGATTTCAAAATACTTATGTCAGATAAAAGGTACCGCATACCACACTATCTGGAGCACCACATTTCACAATAGGGGTTTATTTGGGTCCATATTGATAAATGATTGGATTATTTAAAATAGTCTATAACATAGCAAGTTTGAAATAAAATCAAACCTAAATAAATTGTAGGTTTCATATCCACAAAAGGCATGTGAAACTTCAGATGCTGCTCCTGGTCCCAGGCAATCGCCTGTTTAGCAATTTTGTCTTCTGACCCTGCAAGCAATGAGTGATTTATACTGCCACCAAGTCTCCCTAGATATACCATTATCCTTTGCTTCATGACAGCCAGCTGGGACTGATAACTCTGTAAATGTACACAAACACTGTCAAGTTACAATTTACAACACTTTATTAAAGCCACAAATACAGTAAGAATTCTCTACAACCACATTTGAATTATAACTACCTCATTAAAAAGACCATATTTACATGGACTCGTTGTTAATTATTCTTCCATTTTTTTATTTAATAATCCGAGAACTTCACAATTAAGATCAACTTTCTATGGAACCAATGGTGGTCTTATTATTGAGGTTTAATGTATATATAACCTGAATTTCTGTACATAAAACCTGTTTTACTGTATAGAAAACCTGTTACAATAAGCCACAATTTTGACTTCTCACTGGACAGGCCCAGAACTGCAGTTAGGCAAATAAAGATACTTGCCTCCATCAAAATGGCTTCAGGTTCTAATACACAAGAAATCCCAACATCACTAATATTATTTTACAACCTTTGACTCAGTTGAATAGTTGCTCTAACAACATAACCCTACCACCTCATGGTGAAAACATGGGAGAAAAATATAGTTATGTACAGCTTTGATGCCTAAGAGATGGGTTTTTCAGATATGATATTAAATATTCTTTCAAAAATTATACAAATTTATTTTTGCCTCAGTTGTAACAATAAACAGGCTCTCATCGTAACAAGTTTAAAGTTAATTGCTGATTACCGATGAATGCTTTCGATTAAATAAATGCAATAAACTACAATGTTAAAATATATTTTCTAAACAATCTATATTCCCAATAAGTTTGAGATCCGAAAGAACTACATTGCATCAGTAATCATCAGATCACATACAACAGAAACACAGCTTTTAATAACAACATTACCCTGGCTGCAGCATCTTTCTTTGCCTTGATTAGGTTAACACTCAGCTTCTGTCTTCCACGTCCAGATTTACTCTTGTTGGTACTAACACTTTTATCTATATTCACATCCTCTGCGCCTGCTCAAATAAGTAATGACTTAAGTATGGAAAATAGAGCGTACTACCTTAACATAACACAGGCTGATGTATAGTTATTTCAGTCAAGGCTAATTATATTATATGCGGATATTATACTTAAACAAGAGGGCCAAGATGGCCCTGGATCGCTCAACTGAGTACCTCTCTCAATAAGGCCTGATGGTACACATTAACATCGCAATTATATCTGGTATCTATGAAAACAAGGTTTTCTTAAGATTTTACAGTGACCTAGTTTTTGACCCCAAATTAGAACTTTGCCGAAATTTCATAGTAAAACATTCTGACAAAGTTTCATGAAGTTCTGCGTTCACAAAAGCTCACCATTAGCACTTTGAGCTTAACATACAAAAACTTTACCACATAACTGGTCAGTAAAGGCTAAAAATGAATCCAATTGTCCAGTAAATACTTATCATGAATTTGATTGGCAAAAAAGGACGAACCATAAATTTGATTACGTTTTTAATGGCGTGATGTATACATAGCAGTAAAATCCTGGCCTTCTTGACGTTATGTAGTTCAGTTGATGCCATTCTGCAAATAGCTGCAAAAAGGTTGCTGCTATGAAACAACACAAAATATTGATTTTACAAACATTTCTAGGTTTACATCATTAAGATTTCGTATTCTTTTACTCTTTTAAGTCTATAACTTAATTCCAAACCTTGATCTGTCGTTTTCAAGAAACTGTCCAAACATGGTAGAATGTCATTATAATACGGTGCCATCACATGACCTGGTAATGACTTTGACCAAAATTCTAATGCGTCCATAGCAACCATCGCTAAGGGAAGATAACTCAAGCCAATAGTCAGAGTCACCTGTAAGATAACACAATTATCATACTGTCATGAAGCCAAAATGTAGAGATATCACCCATCAAAGTTACAAGCTCAGCACTAAACAAATGTAAATGAACGCTTCCATGATAAAACCTGTATTAGTGATGTTGGTTAAGACTTTGAGTAATTCCAAATGAAATTTGGATGTCACAAACTAAGCACTTCGTGGGAAGTGACTTTGGTTGCTTCATTTTGATTAAGAGATTTAAATGAACCAAATTTGGATATGTGTTATGAATTTTGCTTCTTTCCAGTTGAAAAACAGAAGATTTTTGAGAATAATACACATATTAATAAAGCATTTTTGACACAATGTCCTTTTGTAGTTTACTAAATTGTATTGTATTGTATTGCATTGTTCTTAATATTTGAATCGCCATAAAAAGAAAAGTAGATGATCAATTTTAATATTTTGAAACTTTGCTCATGTTTTACATACCTGAATAGCAGGTACTACATTGGTCATTTGATCAATGATGACCTCTTTTGGTAGAGACAGCACGAAGGTCAAACAGGAAGCCAGAAGGTCGTCTCTGTATTGTTTCATTCTAACCAATACCTGTAACAGAGTAAGAGAAGAACTAACTCAAAAACTGCTTAATCGGAATAAAATGATGATTGACTGCAATCATATAATCTCTGCAAATAGTTAAATAACTTGAACCAATTTTGTTACTGGACAAAAAATCGGAAGGCGTCTTTCACATATTGCTAACTACCCAGCATAAAGTCAAACTTCAGTCTAAGTATTCTGTATAATGAGACTTAATAAACTTGGCAGTCAATGACACTCTCAGTTATAAGACACTGCGCTTACCTCTTTAGAGAACTTCTTTAACAACAGGAAGCATGAGTATTTCTGAGACTGACCAACAGACTCAGATACGTCTACATCCATCGACTCAGACTCCTGTTTCACAACTGGCAATCCAGCATTTACATCTATGCCCTGAAAACAAACAACAGCTCATAAGATCATTTTCAGAGTCTAACATTTATGAAACTTGCCAAATGTTGAGGTCAAGTAAAATGAATTTCGGACTACCATTTTTTCGAGGAAGTTATCCGTTATGGACATTATGAATTGGAATAATAATGAAATCAAAGTGAAATAAGTATTATTAAAATTACACTGAAAACAGAATGTGTTTGTGATTAGACAATTTTAAGTACAAAGAATACCTCTTTAAACATTTTTACCTCGAAGTAATTCACTTTGTTAGCAATCTTCATACAAACAGACAATAACTTGTAAAACCCGCTTGCCAGAGGATTTCTGTAAAAATAAAATACAACATATCAGGCCACCCTGAAAAAAAATTTGTGAGGCATAACCCAACCCATCATAATTGTGTTAATTATTTATACCCTGCCAAAAAAGGGTTATTGCAAACAAATAGTTTTTAAGTATGGCTTAATTAGATAGTTATTTTTTCCTAAAATCTATCTTCTTTAGTCATACACATGGCCCAACATGATTGAAAGTTGTGTTCTGTGCGACATCTCATTATGGTAAACATTCAAGACAAGTTATTTAACATTATCCGTGGGGCAAAAGAATCTTTTCCGTTTAGGTCTAATGAAAATTCAACATTGTCTTTAAATCATACACATTGCAACCTCTCATGAGCAATATATTTTGGCGAACACAAATTTTGGTTGTTGTTAAATGGTTATTGCTCTAGAGAGGTTAATCAATTGTGACTTCCTACTGCAGCAACAAATGACAATTTGTTAAAGAGAGGTTGTTGCTCAAGAGAGGATCACTCTGGACAGGTTGCACTGTATTCAGGTACAGATATGAAGCAACATTAAAAGTAAGACACTTACTCTGATGAAAAAAGGATCAACTTGTGAGAAAATGGGAAAACCCAGCACTCAAACTTTTCATAATGCTTCAATGGTAACAAATCCCTACAGAAATCAACAAGGTTGATGAAAACTTGGAAATCTTTTGGTCGTCGAGCCTGCATGCCCAGGAGAGGATCAGCACTCTCAATCCCTGATTCATCAGAAGTCTCCGAAGATGTACTGGCTTCAGTGTCCTAGAGAAGAAAATTTATTGTAAGACTAGAGCTATCAGCGAGTGTTTAATATCCCCAAAACACCCCCTTGTCAGAGGAAACAATATCCCCAAAACACCCCCTTGTCAGAGAAAACAATATCCCCAAAACACGCCCTTGTCAGAGGAAACAATATCCCCAAAACACGCCCTTGTCAGAGGAAACAATATCCCCAAAACACCCCCTTGTCAGAGGAAACAATATCCCCAAAACACCCCCTTGTCAGAGGAAACAATATCCCCAAAACACCCCCTTGTCAGAGGAAACAATATCCCCAAAACACCCCCTTGTCAGAGGAAACAATAACCCCAAAACACCCCCTTGTCAGAGGAAACAATAACCCCAAAACACCCCCTTGTCAGAGGAAACAATATCCCCAAAACACCCCCTTGTCAGAGGAAACAATATCCCCAAAACACCCCCTTGTCAGAGGAAACAATAACCCCAAAACACCCCCTTGTCAGAGGAAACAATATCCCCAAAACACCCCCTTGTCAGAGGAAACAATAACCCCAAAACACCCCCTTGTCAGAGGAAACAATAACCCCAAAACACCCCCTTGTCAGAGGAAACAATAACCCCAAAACACCCCCTTGTCAGAGGAAACAATATCCCCAAAACACCCCCTTGTCAGAGGAAACAAGGACCTTAACTGTGCATTGCTTTGAGATTGTCACAAGCAGGTATACTTTATGATGATTACACACATATAGTTTTATTGGGATTCCTCTGAGAAGTGGAAAGTAGTTTACGTCATAAATGTTTGTGACAGCCAGGTCGATCACATGACCAACAGAAAGTGGAGTCCCATATATATCGAGTTCCATTTGCAAGGGTGTAATAAATTAATTACAAGAAGCCATTCTAAGAAACAAGATCAGAGGCGCCAATTATTTCTGAGAGAACAAAAGAAAGGAATCATACATTTGTTTGCCAATTTCTTCAGCAGGCAAGTCGCTTGGAACAGAGATTTGCAAAATATTCTCCAAAATAACATCAAATGGTCCAACGGTTAAAAAAACGAAACTTAAGTCACAGATTGGTGGGTTTTTAGTGTAATATTCAATTTGACCAATCACAAGGCTGCACTCTATAATTGATAAACAAAATCAATTTTACAACCTTGAGCACTGGCCATCAAATCTAAGACTATCAGTTTCTCTATTCAGAGTATAATCTACATAGAATATTTACCTGAGATTGCTGGCCGTCAGGATCCGATGTCAGATCTAATTTATCCAGTACTTTTAAAACTGACGTCACTATTTCATTGTACATTACATCAGTTAATTGTCTCCTTGTTTCAAGACTGATATCTGCCTTTGAAAAATCCTGAAAGCAATCAAGAGAATATAACAACTTAATTTACTTTATAAAAGCTAACCTATAACACAAGATTAATTCTTTGTTACTTTTGACGATTATGGTAATTAAGCTCACAGATTAAAGGACCATTACATTATTAATGCTACTGCGATGCTAAGTTGTATGCATCTGATCAAAATCTGAATTATTTGAAATTTCCAGGACACATTTTTGTTAAATAATATCTACAGGAATTAGATGCATCTATAGGACACAGATGCCCCAACAAAAAGGGTCATAACTCCCCCAAAAATTAAGGGATTGTTACCGAAATATTTTATTATCCTATGCATATTTGCCCAATATGAATTGAATCCATCAGTTGTTGAAAGTTATTGATCGGAAACAAACATTTGCATGGATGGATGGACAGGGGTAACACTTTATGCCCGTTCACCATTCTATGCATAATGGAGACATCAAGAGAGTACCAACTGGGTTTGTTATTCCAGCAGAAATAATATCATCAATGCTAACCTACTTAATGTTTGCTCTATTTCTACCTTAACTGTACCACTGAGCATGCATACAGACTAACATAATCATGAAGAAATGTCTTCAAGAATTGCTTCACTAATGCCAAGCAGAATAGTATGAAAATCTGAGCTATTACAGTATAAATTGTATTTTTTATTTAAAGAGTCACAAAGATTGTATATCAGCAATTTCAGTCATTTCGTGAATGACAATGTTTCAAATAGTCTAAATAGTCAGTATTAAATTTAACCTTCGTTTATCTGAATGAGTGAATGAGGAAATTGATGGTGGGTAATATTTTTGTGACTTTCGTGACCAACATTTCATGTCTCATAATTTATCACTTATACAGTAATACTGGGAAAACACCAGTTTTGAGATAACATTACAACCCTTGTATGTAACGAAAAAACACCTTTATAAGTGGGGCATCCAGTAATCCAGCCCATGCATCTATATAGTCTTTGTAGGTGATTATCTTAGTGAGTGGATCTTCTGGAGTTACCTCCCCCTCATTCTCTGTCTCGATCACAGGTAAGTGGGAACAGGTACGTATAAGACTCTGATAAACTGAAACACACGAGCAAGTTATTCCATTGTGGTATTTGTGAACGTTATAAGACAAACAATAAACAATTTTACAAGATAACATGGTAAGAAATTTATAAATGCAAAACTGTCTGCAGATCAAAATTATCAATTCTGTCACAGCAAATCGAATACAAGAATTTTTTTTTTTACTGCATAATTGATAAGTTCTGCCAATTTGATTTCCATTGTTCAAAGAAATAATTAGTGAATTTCAGACATTTCTCAGGCAGTAATGTTAGCCAATCATTGACATGAGCATTGTATTATGTAATAGTCCAGTACATAAAAACATACTCCAGTGAACAAGGAAATTTGCTATTGCTAATTTTTTGGCAACTTTCTTGAATTCACGAAAGTCTCAAACATTCCTATGTCGCAAACATTACCACTACAGTAAAACCTCAATAATAAGACCACCCTTGGAACCATTGAAAACTGGTCTTTTAATTGAGGTGTTCTTTATATTGAGGTTGAATAAAAAGCAAAACAGTGAAAATGGACTTGAAAATTGTGTTCCTAATTTCGAGGTGGTCTTATTATCGAGGTGGTCTTTAGGTGAGGTTTTACTGTACAGTAATCAGCATTACTGACTTACCAAATCCCGACAGAACTTGTTTAAAAGTTGTTCCTTTCGGCATTAGAGCCAGCAGTAACCACAGAATTGATCGCTGGCAGAGAAAATGTTTGGTATTATGAATGCTTGGCATGTTTTCTACAAGCAGAACCATCAGGTACTCCAGAGACAGGGCGTAACTCTCGGTAATTGTGTCCATCTCTCGTACAATACTAGCCAGTGATTCAAGGTAGCTTGGTAGACTATATAGTCTGTTTTCCAAATCATTAACTTGCCTGAAATTTAAATGGCAAAAATAGTTCACTAATATCATATGTATGACTTATGGAATCTTAAACATGTATTTTTTAAGTAGTTCAACTAATGTTTTCAAATAATGATTCCAGATTTTTAAAATGCTCTACAATGTAATTTGCTATCATTAAAGGGCAACAACTCACTGATGAAAGGCTTGGAAAAAGTCATTTTTGTGAACTTTCATTGAAATCCTTCCAGTGGTAACAGAAAGGACATAACATGACATGATAATGTGTGACTCCCTTTAATATAGTCCCTACTTCAGAATACTAGCAAAATAAAAACATAACCTCACCCTACATATTGTTGCTCTGTCTTAGACAACATTTCCATGAACATGAACTGGACATCAGCTTGTTTCAAGTAGATTCGACATGGCTGAAAAAACAATGACAATGGAATTAATAAATTCAAATTTCTCTATCTTACAAAAGCTTTAGGACCGCTATATAGCATAGTAAATTTGACAATGACTTCAGGACCGCTATATAGCATAGTAAATTTGACAATGACTTCAGGACCGCTATATAGCATAGTAAATTTGACAATGACTTCAGGACTGCTATATAGTGTAGTAAATTTGACAATGACTTCAGGACTGCTATATAGTGTAGCAAATTTTACAGTAGCTTTAGGACTGCTATATAGCATAGTAAATTTGACAATGGCTTTAGGACCACTAAATAATTTTAACTATGCTATATAGCAGTCTTAAAGTTGTATTAAAGTGGGGCCTGTGGGTTGATAAATACATTAAGACACAAGTCCAAAAAATGGTGTATATTTGTCATATTTGATTCAAATCAGTACAAATTCTAAAATTTATCATATAAATATGACTCAAACTTGCTATGAATAATCACTAGCATATTTCCTATCAGAAATAAAGCCAGGCTAAAATCTTCTGTAAGCTTTATTAAATCATTTTTTGGGGACAAACGACCCATATGACTTCTACGTTTTATAAACATAATTGCAAGAAATTACACAGAATTTTTTTGTGTTTGTGTTTATTTTTTATTGCAACCGGTTTTCCACATGGGCAACGCCTCCAGAAGAATGTAAGTCATTTTAGATTTTTGGAGGATAGTGCATGATACAGAAGTTGCCCCAGTTCCAGAAGCACCCCTGGTTCTTTTACATGCCCGATGTAAAGCATCATACACAGGACCTCAGTTTTTCAAGGTCTTGTCTGAAAGACTGTTAGTACTGTCAGTGGTGGAGCGTGGAATTGAACCTGCGATCCCTCGATTACTAGTCCAGCGCGTTACCACTCGACCACGGATCCACTACATTAAAAATAGAAAATTTAGATCTGAACAAAAATCTTAAAATTCATTTACCCCAGCTAGCATCCCATAACCTTTGATTGCGAGAGAAAGTTCCTTAGCAGAAGATTTCTCATTATTCATTATGTCCCTGAACTGTCGTATGAAGAACTGAAACATAAAAATAGATAGATGTGTCAAGAACCAGGGATTTTACATCTAAATACAGCCAGATACCATCATACCATTACATTTTCTGTTTCAAAACAGAAATCCAGAATAGCTATGTATTTTAGGGGTCAATATGAGAAAATGCAATGTTACACATTTATAACACAAAAAGTGATATCGAAGAAAAACATGGTAAGTGATTTGAAATACAAACTTTAAAGACATCTAAATGTTCCAAATACTGATAATATCATTGTATCCTGTTGTTGAAATATCCCAAAAAGGGGATCAATGTAATGTAATCAATATATTGAGATTGAGTGAATTTTTACACCAGACAATATCTCTGTAACCTTACATAAATGCACTGACTCATAATACAGGCATGAGAATGAAAAATTTCAAGATCAGCTCCAGGCTTTTAAGCATCTAAGATGACTTTTAAATTGTCTCAAAAACTGTTCTTGCATGCATCAAATCCATGGATTTCCACAAATCCGCAAAACATGTTCATGCCTGATAACAAAAGCAGCAATATTGACCCAGTACAAGAAACAAAGGGCCATAACTCCATCAACATTAGTCGAACATGAATACAGCAATAAAATACACAACTAGATATCATACGGATGCTTCAGGTAAAGTTTTGATAAAATCTAATGAGCTTTTCAGGAGATGAAGCCTATAGACTAAAATGAACAGACCAAAATCACAAAAATAATCAAAGGGCCATAACTCTGTCTGTTCTACTACAAGAAACAAATCACATCCATTACTAGATAAATGTTCATGAAAATGGTACAGTATTTCATGACTTGGTCTCTCTTTTTGAAAGGATATCAAGAAATCCATCCTTTAAAATATATTTAATAAGAATTCTAATAATAATCAAATTATTCAGAATTATCCAGCATCCATCTTTTAATAAAGAATTATTTTTGTTATTAAAACTCCCCAAATTGTTTGTTTACAATACTTTTTTATTGAACTATTTACAATAAGGAAGACATGTCCAGTTGTTTACAGGAAGCTTTTAGCTTCAGCAGACACTATCAATTTATTTTTAATTCAATCTTGTCAGAAGGACGATACAAATTCAGTACTTCAACAACAATTCTTTGAACTTGCTGAGAGCAAATAAGACTGCTATAAGCACTTCAAGGGTTACACGCCTCAGAGACCAATCACCTTGAATATTTCTCCACCATCCTGTGTTCCACTTCTAGCCTTTTCTTTCAACATCTCAGATATCTGAAATATGTGCCAATAAATGTAATATAACACATGATACAACGTGAGTTTACCAAAGCTTGCAAAGCCGCTATATTTTATCTGTTTAAAGTGAGTTTTTTTTTAAAGCACACAATATTATTGTGAGTGTCCAGAAAATACAAATTTCCAAACTTTTTCCTGTTTTTTTGCTCTTTCTTTTAAATTCAAGCACTTTTCCAGGCCTGGAAAATGATATGAAAAAATCAAGGACTTTTCCAGTTTTCCAGGAAGCGTGGGATCCCTGATAAATGAAAGTTCTGAAAAACTGTACTAAACATATCAAAAAAATAAGGGCTAACACTGAAGGTGATAAAACCTCCCATAATGTCGCTTCGTCAGACATACTTTTTAGAAAATCAAAGATACCCACCAGTTGCCCAACTTACATGTGAAGAAAAAATCTTCAAAAAAGTTTCATCAAAACACTGTTAAAGATGTTCACTCCAAAAGTTTTTAAAAAATCCAAGACGGCTGCCAGTCAACCAACTTGAATAAGGCCTACAACTCATAATGTAGAATATTTGTGCAAGTTTCATGAAATTCCTCAAAAAGCTGTAGCAGTAAGTTCGCTCCACAATTAATTTTTCATCATTTTCCATCATTAAAGGGCAATAACTCTTGATATAAATCATTTGAGAGAACTTTCATTGAAATCCAGTTGGAGGTTTAGTAGAGTAATTTTATGAAATGTCGGGACGTCATGTGATCTGATTGGACAACATGTATGATTCCTATAATTAAGAAACAGTAGATACTAACCTCAGTTAAGAAAGATTCAACTGCTTTCAATCCTAGCAGCGATGTTTCTAAGTTTTTATGACGACTCCAGTTCGACAGCTTACTGTACATATTCTATGATGAAAATATAATTCAAGTAAAGATTTTAATACTTTATATAACAAGTTTTAAAATAATTGAAAAAACTGCCATGCCTTTCTATGGAAGAAAACAACAAGAAATGGGCAATGCCCACAAACCAGGTTTTCAACCTAGTTATTTGTAACCAAGGCTCTATTTGTACAATGAATACATAATGATCATCAATGCTGCAAAGGTGCCGTAGTGGTACTTGCATACACACACTCACACTTAGATATATTATATATATATGCAACAACTATACACCAAGTTTGATGTCAATACACCCACGCAGTGGAAACTGATTTTTAAATTTTAAGTGACCTTGGACGGAACTAACCCATAAGCAATCCCAAGGGTACTCCCACATGTTCGCACTATACACTAAGTTTAATGTCAACATGATCAACGAAACTTAAGTTATTCGCCGGAAACCAAATTGCTATTTTTAGTAACAGTGACCTTTACTGTAGACGGATTGAACCCAAAAGCAATCCCAAACGAGCTCTCCACATGTTCTTATTATACACCAAGTTTGGTTACAATATGATCAACAGAACTCAAGAAACCCCCAGTTTGACCAAATCCTGACCAAAGCATAGGAAATACCTGTATCTGACTCGTGTTTCGGAGTTCCAGAAAACTTAATCGACATTCGCTTGAAAAGAAACATGAAAATTAGGAGTTTCAATGAAAACGCTTTTTTAGGATTTTTGACACTTTTTTAGGGAATTTTAGCAAAATTTCAAAATGTTCGGATTTTTTAGGGCCGCTGGAAAGCTTGTAAAGGATATCAAAAGAAAATCTTACTTCATAATCTTCTATGAGATATTGGTTGAACTGTGAAGCGTGTCTGTTAAACAGCCTCAGACCAGCTCTCGGCATATCGTATCTTGCGAGGTCTATCTTGGGATCAATGGCATTTCTAGCATACTTAAATATTTCATATGAATTTTTGGATCCTAAAATGTAAAGAGAAAATTTCAACGCCTGAAAAAATAAAAATGACGTACACAAAAACACATAGGTCAAAGATCAAGACAATTGAACTGGTTAAACAAAATTGACCACAGCAATTGAAAATTATATACGGATAATACAGTATACATGTCCCCTCTACATACCTTCCTCAGCAGATTCTGTGAAATTCATCAAAGTACTGTTAAGACCTTCCAGACATCCACATATAATTGATAACTCGGGCTTTCTAGTTTTACTGTTCATCTACAAGATCAATGTGTATAAAATATTTAACACAGTGAACTTGTTGTGAAGATTTCACTAATCATGTAATGTATCGAGAGGAACTACGAACATCAGGCCACATGTTCACAACGGATCAACCGATCTGGATCAAGTAGATCTTTAAAAATATTTGCCATTTTCTTGAAGCAATTGAACACTTTTTCCAGTACTTCTCATAAATTTACACAAAAAAATACCTAAAAATCTTCTAATTAACATACAAAACTTCACTGTGTTGTTGAGAAATAACTTTAATACACTTATGACTGAAACTGACCTAGATGAAATCAGGATCAATTTTCTAGAATTTATTAATCTCCAACTTTTTTTAATAAGCAAAATGTTCATATCTGTCACATTATTTAAAACGATTTAGCATTTCATAATTTATTTTACAAAGTTTGAAAGAAACTATATTTAATCTCGATCCCAATCCTGAAAACTGATTTTTGTGAACACGGGGGCCACTGTGGGTTTTTTTGCACATTTATCTTAGAAACTGGAAAAAAGTGTAGAAACTACAGCAAAATTTAAGGAATAAAATTAATGGATGTAGTAACTAATTAATCAACAATTGCTACATATATAAACTGTCTGTGAGAGAAAAGCCTCTATTCTTTCTCTTTTACATTCAAATTGGGAAAAATATATACTTTTTGTCATTGGGAATATGGCAGAATAACGGCTATAAAAACAGCTGAAAATAAACTGCTATGCCTAAACCACAATGCCTTTCTGAACAAACTGTCTAGACAGACTTTTAAGGTAGATAAGTCTCATTTTCTATCAAATAAGCCAAGTAATAATTCTGAGAAAATAGCAAGTTAATGCCTTCACACTTATGTGTTCTAAACATTGCATTATAACTTTCCTTAAAAGTTTCCTGGAACTTGCAAAACACGAGAACGATTCTGGTATTTCCTATGCTAGCGCTAACTCGGCGCGAAGATCAGGATAGACAATATCCGCATTGGACACTTGTATTTGTGGTTTGGGAAAAAGGTCAGAATAGTGACAATGCAGTGTTGTAGAGGACATCAAAAAAAGAAGACTATGTAGCATTAATTGAAGGAAATTACACATTACTACAGACAAGTACCTCAGTTTTAAGAGCACCCAGGTATATGCTAGTCAGTCTTTCAGCATATGGAGTCATGTACTCCGGATAAACTTCAGCAATCACACCCAGTAAGATGTAGATCTTCTCTTTAACTGAAAATATAAACATAGAATATTAAAGGAGTGTTCATAAATCACTGAACTTATTAAGCAAGTTCTCTAAAAGAGATGTGTGCGAAATTTCTGTATTTTCAAAAAACAAATTGATTAAATTCAGAAATTTATGAGCATACATGTCATACTTCATGTATATCACATTTGTAAATGCTGATTTTATTAGTAAAATTTTACTTCTTTGTTCATACACCTGCAGCCATTACTGCCAGGCAATTGTGATGTCATATTGCATATTACTTCAGTTAATTATCAAAAATATCACATGGGTGTTACAGACTTGTATGTGACATCATTTATGATACCAACAGCATAGTTTAAAATCTTTCATATTCTATAACTTCTTGAGTCAAATTTTTATTTCTGTCTATAATATCTTAAAATACAGACTTTTTATTATCAGACTGTACCAAGAGTACATTAAACGACCATTCACTCAAATATTTACCTGTGGATGTAAGCTTGGAGGTTTTTGTCAACTCATTGAAGAATTTGGAGATTAATTTATCAATCTGTAAATCTTCTCTCAATGTGGAACACAGCTCCAATAACTGAAACACAGAAGACAAAAGTCACAAGAGCATCTCTGCATAGAGTTGTATACATATACTAACAAAGACAGCTCTGAAGCCAACATACAATATCTCGAAAACAATGGGGAATTATTCCAACAAAAATAACCCCTTTTTTCATGTTCTTCTGTTGTTTTTAAATAAATAATTCAGCGACTGACAAATTACAATTGAGTGCAATCCCACTAGAGCAACAGCCTTTGTGTCTCAATAACCTCTCAAATCTAGAGCAACAGCCTTTGTGTCTCAATTAACCTCTCAATTCTAGAGCTACAGCCTTTGTGTCTCAATTAACCTCTCAATTCTAGAGCTACAGCCTTTGTGTCTCAATTAACCTCTCAAATCTAGAGCTACAGCCTTTGTGTCTCAATTAACCTCTCAAATCTAGAGCTACAGCCTTTGTGTCTCAATTAACCTCTCAAATCTAGAGCTACAGCCTTTGTGTCTCAATTAACCTCTCAAATCTAGAGCAACAGCCTTTGTGTCTCAATTAACCTCTCAAATCTAGAGCTACATCCTTTGTGTCTCAATTAACCTCTCAAATCTAGAGCTACAGCCTTTGTGTCTCAATTAACCTCTCAAATCTTCTTTCTTTCTTTTCTTTCTCTCCATTTTTTTGTTCTTCTCTCTTCTACCATTTTACATTGCAGTGTAAGAACTAAAATGCTCATTTTCAGTGGGTTTTTTATATTACTTTATCAAGAAACTTTGTCATACTCTACTAGGGGGATGGCATTTAGTAATTTACTAAAATAACGCAATCTCAACTTACCTGGCTGAGTAGTACCATGGCAGAATTTTTGACATTGGCATACTTATCTCTACTGAATAGAGACACACACACATCCTACAATAAGATTATGACATTTTTTACTGTTGTTTTTTTAGAATAAAACTCCATTTTTGGAAACAGGTAATCAATGTTCTTTGAAACTCCGGCAGTGTCAGCTGTCCCTTAAATCATGCAGTATAGCTTTCTTGAGATTAATATTGTACAGCCACGGAGGCGAAATACACGTAGTTGAAAAGGATGCAAAATAAAACTGACAGTTCACTACAAATGTATAACTGCTCGATAACAGATGTATATCAAGTTTTATCAAATGAGTTAAAAATAGTCAATATTTCAAAATGGTTAAGCCATATATAGTTACACAAAAATGATAGTTTGAACCCTTTTGGGAGAATGCAGAGTCATGCCAGTCAAGCTGGAATAGAACTTAGAAGTGTATTTTTCTCATACTATATCAATGAAGACTCTTTGCACATGACTTAAAATTATTTTAAAAATTATCTGAGTAGCATAGATTACGATATAATGTTTACTGGTTTATGAAATAGTATTAAATGTTATTCCTGCAGTATTTGCTCAAGTTTCCTACATTAATGACATGTACTGGCTAATCAGAAGCAAAACCTCACCTTTATTTCAATGCCGTAAGGCAATATCTTTTTTCCAACCTTCTCCAAGAACTCCAACAGAAAATCCAGAACTTTAGCCTTACATTTTCGCAACTGGAATAGTTATACATGTATACAAGATAACATCAATGTTTGATCATATGCAGTATAAAAAACAGAGTAAAAAAATATGAATTATTATCTACAACGACATTTCAAAAATACCAACAGTCAATGTGCCATGCCAGCTTTTGCTAATAGTCTTCAACATAATCCTCTTACCAGGGCTTTTTCTCATCTTTTTGAGAATGCGTCCAGGTCCAGTGTGATTAGGAAAATTAGCGTCGCAACTGTCTAAATTGAAATAAATATGGCGCAAGATACATGTGACTTGAATTCAAAATTTTGTACAACTTGCTGAAATCATTTATATCATACACTGTAACAGTAATTACAGTTTAGATATGCACATTTTAATTATTTTAAATAAAACCCGACTTTGATTCAATGGTTGAAACATGTATTTACAACAAGTAGATAAACTGTCTTCATTAACCCTCGACTCCATAGATACGCCAAAATCACGCCTTTACCGAATCTCCGTACAAATGCCAAATTACGCCCCTATTGTATATCCATGCAAACACCGATTCATGCCTCTTTCCGATGCAAATGTTTTCATTTTTTTCCGTAAAAATCAGGTATTTTAGTTTATCCTAATGAAAAGATCACTAGATATTAAATTGAAAATCAAAATTAATATTACCTCATCATCAACAACAGCTTTGCTCAGAAACTTCACAACACCGTACTCCTTATCAAACAGTGATGAACAGGTAAAATCTGAAATCAAGTTTTTACACCAGTCACATAAAGTAAGACCACTGGGTAATTTGATCTGTTTGCACCAAACCAGTCCAGACAGGGACATGGGTTTGAGCCCATGTTTGATAATGCTTCAAAATTTCACCACATATATTTTACACTTCTGGTTTATAATATGTTCATAAATTCATTCTTTAGTCAATATTTATTTTAAATTGATCTTGAAACAAGTTTACAACTTAGCATAATCATACTTGATGACTGCTTCCTAGATTACTAGATCTAATCAGTGCTCAATCACCCCCAATTCAAGTTACTCAGGTTTTTTCCTGCTGTTATAATAGCTGTTATTGGGGCTATATTCCCAATGCCAAAAAAGTATTTATTTTCCCAATTTTAATGTTAAAATTCCCAATCAATTGGAAGAAAAAATTTGCTTCAATTTAGCCAAATATTTACAAAGTTGGAGGCTCTTCTCTCACGGGCAGTTTATACAAATAAAATTGTCAATTAATTAATCACTACATACTTTACTTTTATTCCTAATATTTTGCTGTAATTGTCTTTCCCCAATTTTAAGTTTAACGCTAAATTCCCAATTTGAACGGTACGGGTCATCTTCCCGAAATAAAACCTGTTACTACTTGTAGTTCCATTTAACCCACATCTTTACAATACTCATAGTTCCACTAGGAAACAACATCTGTTAACATACAGTTTGGCTTATCAGTATGGTTTTTAATTTTATGATCTGATGTTTTACCTCAAAGGGGAACAGTGACAATGCAAAAATCAAAATGCTGTCCAAAACATCTCATTATTTGAACTCAATCAATGAAGGCATAACTTGATATATAAATATCCCAAATATTTACAATTGCATCCTACTCCCAACAATCAAATATCTGATTATTACTGGGAGGCGCAAATCAGGTGACAATGAGTTAATAAAAGAAATATAGTCATGTGCTGGGCAAGTTAAAAGAATAAAAAGGCTAGTGCGAATGTTAAGAATACTAAGGTAAAAACAGTACACAATTTAAATAAGTGGTACAGTGATCAGCCACTCAGCAAAAACACTTAAGCTTGGGCTGGACTGTATATGATGGGGTAGTGTTCCACAAACGAATGGTCCTGGGTTCAAGGGTCTGCCAGTTCAGATCTATTAGCATTTTGGAGACACTGCTTGTGAAGTCAAAGTTGTTACAAACTTAGCTGGCCGCTGACCTATTGATCATTTTGATCTTATTTGTTTATGTTTTCTGCCAGGGTTGCCAAATTGTCAAACAGTATACAAGTTGTGGACAGACATAGGTGTTATAGGCCTTTATTTTTATTTCTATATTTGAGGTTCTGACATTTCTCCTAACGAATCTGAGGGTGTTATGCCTTAGCTGTCATGTTATTGATATGGGTAGACCAATTAAGATCTTTAGAGATGGTCATCCCCTAAATATTTAGCGACATCGGTGCTTTTTAATTCTACACCGTGTAGTTTGAACGGGAAGATTAATGGTTTCCTATTACGGGTTATCCTCAACACCTCACACTTGTCAGGGTTAAAGTCCATGCTCCAATCCCATTCCCATTGTTCAAGGGCCTTAAAGTTAAGGTCATTTTGCAAAATTTGACTTTGAGATCTATAGACAATGGTGTCATTTGCAAACAGTTTGGACCTACTTTTAATTGAGTCAGGAAGGTAGTTTATGTATGCTAGGAATAGACATGGACCTAGGACTGAACCCTGGGGTACTCCAGATAGGACAGTCTGGTAAGGTATACTGTGCAGCCATCAACTACTACTTGTTTGAGATTGGTCCTTTAAAAATGACTGAATCCATCTTGATGCCAGAGGATGTATGCATAGTTTGTAGATCAATTTGTTATGATCAACCTTGTCGAATGCCTTGCTAAAATCTATAACAATGACATCATTTTGTTTACCAGATTAAAGGTTGTCAAAACCAATTAGTTGTGAGTCATGGTTATATATTAACATACTAAATACCAAGTCAACCAATTATAATCTGAGATTGAATGTCGGTTGACATTTGATTAATTTCTGTACATGGGCAGATAGAAATCCATTGAATTCAGTTAAATATTGCACCATCAGCATATTTTAATTTTGTAAACAAACACGGGGACACAGGTTTGAGGCGTTATATGGCTTGTCAGTTACCAATTTCTTTCTCAGTGACTTCCTGGATGCATATCTGATTCAAATCAGACACGACTGCAATCGCTTGATTCTTCTTTGCGACATCACCGGACAAACTTCCGTGCAAAAGCCGGAGATTTTCCTCCAGCAAACTTGCCGCCATAATCACGTGATCAAACCTCCTCAGTCATAATCAAGAGACGCTTGTTTTTTTTGCGCTTTATTAACGCTAACGTTAGAAACCAAGCGTCTGTTCAACATTGAAATAGTATTTCGGATATATTTTGTTATATTCGTCGTTATACATGCACATGAAGACATTGCGAAAACACAGGCAGAAATGGCTAGCAGAAAGAAATTCGTTATACCTTCGGGAAGCCAAATTAAGGAATCAAATGATGAACAGGTAAAAGAAAACAATTAAAGATGTGTTTAAATGTAGCTGTTCTTCACCTTAAGCTAAATATTACTTCGATTGTTGTCAAAACTGATACAGGGTCAACTCGGTTCACTTACAATCTCGGCCCGGTCCTACTCGGCCCACTTACCAACTCGGCCCACATACCAACTCGGCCCAATAATTGAGGCCATATATACGAACCTTTCAAGTGTTGAATTATGATACATATGCAAATAATAAATCACAATAGCACAGTATAATTGGAATCCAAACGAATATTAAGCAAAGTCAAAGCATAAAACAAAGGTCTAAATGTGATACTGAGGAGCTTCGTGTTTTATATCAATTACTTTTTACTCAACGTAATTGTATGTTGCCCTTCTCTTTTAATTATATTATTAACTGTATCATTTTCTTTCACATTGTACATCAAAGTTCATTGATTATGAGTTTAAGCGTCCGCAATAATTGTACGATTCAAACTGTTAAATAATTATGACCCCCTTCTTTAGTATGCTGAAGGTGTGAACAACTTTGCCTTTATATTGCGCTTCAAAAATGGACCGAATTGGACCCGGCCCAGATTGAAAGTGGGCCGAGTTGACCCTTTACGGTCAAAACTTAGTTGTTGACAAAATGCAGTCAGATGTCAGATCTATCAGTTTAGACTTTTTAATGCATCTTTAACATAGTAGACAAACACTCATAA